>VUYV01000159.1:1907964-1947353 GCA_008711295.1 Anarhynchus alexandrinus
CTCTCCTCTCCTCTCCTCTCTTCTCCTCTCCTCTCCTCTCCTCTCCTCTCCTCTCCACCGTTGAGAGTTAGGCAACAAATATCGCCCAGGAGGTTTAAGCTGGCCTAACTGCAGGGCCAGTTCAGACCATGGCATCTCCATGTCCATCGCTGCCATTTAAGAGAAGGTTGGACAAACAGCCATCAAAAATGTCACGAGTGTGGCTGCTCCTGCCCCGGGGCAGAAGACAGCTGAGGTGTGTGAAGTTTCTAGCTACAGCTAGAAAAAATGTCTTAACACTTCTGAACGCTGTTTTTCTGCCCAGATGTGTCTGCCCAGCAGCCCCTGGCAGAGAGGCCGGCGTGGATGGGGCAGGAGCAGCTGGGATGCCCCTGACCTGGGTGTCCACCCCTGCTCACCCCTGCAGAAGGGGTCAAGGTTAGAGAGTCACTGGGGCAAAATCTCCTATGGCAAGACCTATTCGTGTTGTTCATCAATAAACATCTAGCTGCAGATTTTAAAAAGGTGTTTAGATACCTCTAGGTTCTTTATAAGTTTTAGAGGTACATAAATACTAATTGCATTTACTGAGTGTCACCCTTAACAATATTCCCCTTAGTGTGGCAGACCCAGGGCTCTTCAGGGCTTGGTGGCATTGATTTCTCTATAACCTTAGAGAGCAGATGCTTTACTCTCTTGTGAAAGGTAAAATACAAAGAAACTAAGGAAAAAAATAGGAAAACTTGTTAGAAGAGGCAGAGAAGGTACGGCAATAACTGCTGCGAAGGTGAAACTGCTCTGCTGAATCTAGTTCTCTCAGGCAGAACTGAAGTAGATGAAACACATGTTGGCATCTTAATGCTTAGTTTTTCTTTCTTCCATTTCTTCATCATAAAATGAAGGAAAACGTTTCCTCTCCCATCTTAGATCTATCCATCAGACAACAGATCAGGAAAGCTGTGTCAAAAAAAGAATAATTTTTCCACAGCAATAGAAATTCTTGAAGAAGCACCTATATATTTGCTTGATAAATTATTTCTTCGTTTCTATATTCATACAAAGCACATGTATTTTCATGCACCATTGAACAGCGAAATGCTGTGAATTTCCATAGAAAGCTGCTATTAGGTTATTTTTCTTTTACTGAAGTTACTCGCTATGGCTTTTCAAAGCATAGTAGAAAGCCTTGCTATCCTTCCTGCACCCTCTTGAGTGCAAGTGCAAATTAATTTTTCGAAATGTTAATAATTGAAGATAGTTTCAGATTTTACTTAAACTTAAAAATAAAGTGTTTACTTAAAATAAAGTGTTTTCTCTGAACCAGAATGTGTTTTCAAACTGACTTGACAGGATCCTGATGCTACACTAATGCAAAACTGAAGCAAAGTCATTATTAGAAATGGATCAATACCAGTTTATCACGAAAATGTGACATTTAGTAGGATTGAGGCAAAGGGGAGATGCTCAGGAAGATCCCAGCAAAGCTTAGCAGGACCAGGGATGGGCTGACACCCGCTAACGAAGAGCTGAGACGAACAGGAGCCCCAGCTCGACACTCTGGCACAGGGTGATGGAAGCCAGCTGCTCTCAGCAAAGCAGAAGACATCAACCAGAAGACACCAAGAAGGAGGAAAACAAGCTGTTAATGCCCTCTACATTGAGATGCTGATTTTTTTCCACGCAGTCTCCCAAGTTTTCTATCAGCAGGGGTTTGGAGGGTATCAGCAGTGTGGCAGCGTAGCAAAGAAGTTCCCCACTGAGCGTGGATTGAGGTTCCTTGTCCCACAAGTTTTCAACAGTTTGCAGAGAGAAGTTGCATACGAGACAGGGTGTAAATCTGTGATCTCACATTTCCACCCACCAGCACCCCCCCCCTCTTTTTTTGTCAGGTCCAAATTAATTGGTTTCAACTTTTTTTTAAGTAGAAGTTCATTAAAATTTTGAAAAATTGCCATCACAAGAAAAAGCACAATCTTCGGTTAACAGTGTCAACCCGCTATTGCACTGGCTTCTTTTTCTTCTTAATTGGATATGTTGAATCAAATTCTGCTTAGCAAACAGGTTTGATTTTGGCAAATCAGCATTTTTTTCCAGTGGGGGAAAAAAAAAAAATTGTCAAGAAATTCCCAACCATCTCAAGTAATTTCCCAAACGTGGCGGTAGCTTAATAGAGTTGTAGCCTATTTAAAACTATGCTCTTGTATCTTTTAGGTCTTCCTGAAGTATCAAGGGACGATCAGTCACCACTTGTACTCAATAAAGTAGGAGATGATACTCCAGGAATCGATGCAGCTCTGTAGAGATTTGAAAGATATGCATATATTGGAGAAAGCAGTAAATAAAAATAAAGCCTCAATGGAATTTGATTTAAGTATCCAATGGGTGAGTTTGTACTTGTGTGCCTGTATAAATAATTTAGCCAAAGGGAAGGGAAACTTGTAAACTTAGCAAGTATTGACTAATATACAAAAAATAAGGCCAACGTCATCCAGTTATACTCTGCTATTCCAATTCTGCGTTAATTAACATAAAGGTCCTTGCTGATAGGATGCAGATAATTCTGGCTCTCCACTCCATTGAGAAAAATCACTTTGGGGATATTACAGACTAAACCAACATTTTCCCACTGTATTACGTGTTTGTTGCACATACTGAGCTCCATTGCTCATACAGGTAAGTTTGTCTTTCCAAAGGTAACAGGAGCGTCCCTGGCACTGTGGGTCTCCAGAAAGTCGTAGAAATAATATTGTGTCAATATTTAGCTTATACTATTACTGATAACATTTCTAAATACTTCTTGGACAACTCAAAATTAACATTTCTTCAGTCTTCTTAAATTATGAAGCATTATGAAGATAGACAAGGTCATTGTTTTATCTGCAATAAAGTCAAAGGAATTACCGGAGATACAGTAAGAGTATTACACATATAATTACCACTGTGGTAATTTATTCAATAAAGCTCTCATTTAATTACAGGAACCTATTACACTGAGTGATATGTTAAGCATGATTTATCTTTCAGACGTAAATATTCAGAAAGAGGCCTCCCGTAATGAAAGCAGCTCCTCGCTGGTCTCCAGTTGTGTTTCATGACGGAGTGCCAGTACGAAAGAAGGGCACATCAGTGGGTGTGGGTCACACAGTACGGTCTGAAATGGCACTGCACACCTCCAAAAGTTGTCCCAGGGCCCACAACTTGGAGCAGTACTTCATATCATAGAATCATAGAATGGTTTAGGTTGGAAGGGACCTTAAAGATCATCTAGTTCTAACCCCCCTGCCATGGGCAGGGACACCTCCCACTAGACCGGGTTGGTCAACCTCATATCAGCACCTTACAAGTCGGCACTCAAGGAAGTGATCAGTGTGGAAACACTTAGTGTCATCTACTGGAAGCATGACTGATGTCTCCTTGCTGTTCAGGAGCATGGCCCTCAGCCACCAGTTGCATCCACAAGCCGGTGGTGAGCTGGGACACATGATCTGTTACGTCCTCTTTCTATGTTATGCTCGCCAACAAACACTGACAAAGTTGAAACAGTAGAAATTTGTCAGTAAGCCTGTCCTTTTTCTGCATCCATCAAGAGACTCCATCTGAAATAATAAACCGTATGGGCTTGCACTAACTTAGAAATAGAGAGAATCTTTTTTTCTTAATGTGGAAAAAGAAATATTCCTCATACTTACAAATAAGTTGTTTCTTTTTGGTATGTTATTAGGCACCTACACACGCTCACAGCTGCCTGCCTGTGCTTGCTGCCCTCACTGCTCTTCTTCCTCTGCCCTCGGGTTATCCGAAAGCCGGTGGAGACTCTGCACAAAGCCTTTAAACCCCAGAGCTTTTAAAGGGAAAGATATTTAGAGCTGTAATGACTCACTGCCTCTGCATGAACTGTACCTGTGCTGTTTTAATACCAAAATCATGGCAAATCACTCTATTACTTAAGTATTTTCCTTTACGGATCTAAGAGCTTTCACAAAAACCAGTAGAATGGAGCAGTTTATATTTGAACATAACACATTTTTCAACATCCACTTCTCAGAAAAGGCTCACTTATTTTATGACAAATTTAAACAACAACAAAAACCTCAAGCTCAGTCAAACCCAGCCATGTCAAGCCTGACAGACGTTGATGACACTCATAAAAGGCACAGCTTTCTAAAGAGACATCTTTCTCGTGGAAAGTGTTAGCCAATTGATAATACAGGTAATATTCAGCACTCTACATCTATGCTGATATATAAAACTGCTGTCAAAGCTGCTGTCTTTATTGACATCGTCATGAACACTTTGCTCCCGAGGCAAAGACGTTATTGTCAGAAGGAGCTGAAAACATTATAGAAGATATTTCTCAGTTTAACTATGTAAAAGTCGGTTGTTAGAAACTCTTCAGGATTCCTTAGCATCAGAAAAAGACTGAAGGAATCCCGTTCCCAGTAGCACATCTCACCTAAAGTCTTCAAAGAGTATTTTAACTGGAAAAATACACTGGGTTAGTGAGAATAGTCGTGGGCTAACCTAGCTCTGACTGCCCACACCACGTCTCACGTCCCAGGCACAGACCTGGCTGGGGGTCACGTGGACTTACAGAAATAAATCCAATTGCCCACAAACCACCATTGTCACACCGTGAACACCTCACTAATGTTCAGGTGGACACTTCTTAGGGACATCCATGGAGGAGCAAAGCATAAACCCCACTGTGCCCATTGCTGCATTCTCCTTCACCGTATACTGAAAATAATACCGTAAATAAAACTGATAAACCATTGCCTCCCTCAGCACTGACCTTATTTAACCTTGCTATAATTTGACAGTTAAGTCAGTGAAGACCAAATCTACAGAAAGATTTCAACAATTTGCCACCTGGTGGAATCAAAAGCCAGAGATGCTTTCTCAGGGCCAAGCTCACGTCTAGGTCCCCTCGCAGCCTCAGCCCTTCCTAACCACCCCCTGCCCCGCTCAGGGGATCTGAGGCGAGCGCACGTCCGCACCGTTTCGCCCCATTCCCATCCCCATGACATTTTATCCCACTCAGCTCTTACCTCTAATCTAATTTGACTGAGATGGAGAAACCTCCCGCTCTCTAGAGATCAATTCTCCGCAAGCGCAGCACATAAATGAATATTTTACAAGTCATATAAATGCAGCCCTTTCCATTTTTCTTTTCCACTTCTGCTGGATGAAGGCAGACGCTGGTACCAATTTACAGTGTTAAACTCCCATCTCAGGGGCAGGCAGAGATTCCCGGCGTTCCAGCCCAGCCCCTCACCAACCTCCCCCTTCTAGGGCTCCCTCCTAAGCACCGAAAATAACATAAGCTGCTGGTTAGCATCTAACTTCATTTTAACTCCTGCTCAGTTTGCAACAGTCGGTTATTAAAAATATGTAATTGCCCATTTGTTCTAGAAAATGTCTTCCAGAGATCCCGTGCGTCAGTGGGCTGCAGTGACCTCTTTGTTGGTAAAAACCAATCTGCACCGAAACGACTGATGTGTGAAGCTCTCTCTAATAAGAAAACACTCTGTACATGCATTCTTTAGCACCTCGTGGTCAATAGCTAATACGATGTACCTTAAATGTGGCTAGAGGGAATTAACACTTGACACCTGAGGATCCCACTGCAATAGCCCTACGCATTTGACTTCAAAGGCAACGGAAGAGTAATATTGAGATCAAAGAATTCCAGCACAATTACAGTTTTTGAAGTTTGCAAGCCATCGAAATTGGAGACATTTTAGTTCATTCGCTCTTGTCGTTTTCTGAACTCCTGAATACTTTGAGTCACTCTTCAAACTTTTGATGCAAACTAATGTTTTGATGCACAAGGATCTGAAGATGCCCGGGAATTCCAGGCTAATCCGCGCTGACAGCAAGGGTTCTCTTTAGCTTTCCATTGACTGTGCAGATAGTCTGCAAGGTGTGAAAAAAAACACCTCTGGTATTTGTTCTGATGAGAAGCAAGCTCTGCTACTTGGGGCAAACCCTATCTTTTCAAATATACACATGCAGAAGGCCATATTTTTGGATGAGGCATCCAAAAATGTAAAAAAGTTGTTTCATTTCACTGCCAGCAGAATGGTTCACCTTTGTTTGTGCCCCCTCCAATAGACATAGCAGCAGATGATCAGTTAAAATTCTGGGTTCCCTTTCACACTGCTGCTCTGCTGTTTTAGCTTCCTCTTCTTGCAGTTTTATTCCAGTGGTACCTGGTTTATGAATGTATGTGACTATTCGCTCATTGCCACCACGGGCTGAGCAGCATTTTTCTACCCACAGTTGTAGGGGGTACAAGCATAGGTCTAATGTCACTCTTAAAACCTTAACCAAGGAATACTTCCAGGCCAGCTTTCATTTACTTCACAGATCGAACACAAATACTAAGTCAGACACTCAGAAATGTCCCACTGCACTGTGACAGATACATAGTTACCCATTTTCTGGTACATACATTTCTCAAATCTGTTCATCCTTTTCTGTATTTAAGCAATCTTTTCCTCTTGCTCATCTACATGCTTTTATCAACACTGGTTATCTTGCTTCCTCTGGTGAAAATTATCCCGATTGCTACATGGCGGATCATTTCAAACAGACAATTGTGCTCATTGTGAAATTCGGTATTTTTGTGGGAAAATATTTTTAACTTCTTGCTGGACAGCCGTTTGTAACCCAGCTCTCCAAACCACAGTGAGTGCTCCGTCCCTTTCCCCAGATCTCGAATGGAAGAGCAGACATCGTTTAAGGCTCACCTATGGCACAGGCTAGATCATACAGCCAATAATTCCTCAATTACCACGACAATATGTCCATGCTCAATATTCCAAACTAACCATAAAACCTGAGTAGCAAACATTTCAACCAGCCTTTGCAATCCATATTGGTTAATGACCCGAAGTCCTATCAGACAGCGCTACGGGTAAAACCTGGCCAAGTCAAATTCCACTTGAAAAGCAAAAAAGGGGCAAACCCTCAGCCAGCCCCAGCGCCAGCCCCGCGGAGCTCGTCCCCATGGGAGAAACTCACTTCTGTTGGAGTTCCTGTGAAACAGAAGAGCTGTCGGCACTCTTTGTGCGTGGGGATTCCCGAAAGTCGCACTACATTACCTGCGTAAGTCTTCAGCTTGGAAACTAAATTGCTTATCCTTTACGAGAGATAATCTTTGAATGTAGCAGTGTACCACGTTAACCCCATTTGTCCAGAAGACTGTCCTGGGCAGGTAAAGTGATTATAAATCTTGACATATACTCTGTATATCTGGGGGGCTAAAGAGGAGTAACATCCTCTTTCTGCACTACAGACTCCTTGTAAAACGGGCTATATATAGCAATAAATCTGTTTATTTTTGTTATGGTTCTTCCATTGCTCTCTGACTGCTTCTTCTTTCTCTTTGAAAGCACTTGATTGTACCATTCTCTGTCTGTTTTCAGCATCATAAAATGAAATTCACCTCATTGATCAGAAGATGACCTCTATCCAGTGCCTCTTAGATTAGAGATAACAGCAGGCTGCTGTCTAACTGAGAAATAATTTCTTCAGCTCCTTCAGCTCCTCTTTATTATGATTGCTTCCTAACATGTCACTTAAAAAATGGAACAGAAAACAAATGAGAATATCTTCTCCCAGTGTTTGTATTTTGACATACCAACAAACACACACACTGCACCACACTGCGCTTTAGAATAATTCATTTTTTTTTTCTGTGGAAGATGAAGAAAATATTTAGCTGTGGATAGATCAGCTGAAGAAAGGGGTAAAAATGGATTGATATAAAACCTACTTCTTGCCTAAAAGACTTCATGCTTTAAAACAGGAAAAATGGTGGCTGCACATTCATGTGAAATTTAAACTGTGCATATTCAGGAACAGGTTTTTAAATATCAGCATTAAAGATCACGTTAGAATATATTATCACATTCTGCACTGTACCATGTGTTACATATTTATAACAAGGAAAGCATGAAAGACTAATCATACACTATGAATAATGTCATGTTTTTACAGTGAGCTTTGCAAAGCATTATCCCAGACACTCACTTCTGCTGGGGGCAGGAGAAGGGAGACGTTCCTCCACCACTTACTGCTCCGCTGCTCAGCATCTGCTGCAGGATGGTCCCACTTCAAAGGTGTGAGGCATACAGTGACATTTATCTGAAAATAGGCATAAATACCTGTATTATTTCGGCTATTTCAGGCCTGTTGCTGGGCTGCAGGAGAGGTTCCAGTTGGCAGCAGATGCCACATTTTGTTCCCAGGGCCCTACGGCCTTGGCTAAGTGGTGGGACTTCTGGAGGGTTTGTCAGCCTCAGTAAAGCCTCTCAGCTTCAGCCTCACCATCCTTCACTTCACCATGTTGAAGAATGCGCTCTTTAGGAATAAAATGAACTTTTAATTTTCTTTTCCCCCAACAAAACTTTGAGTGCCTCAGACACCGGAATGGGTTTTTGACAGCTGACCTTATTTTATCACGTAATATGTCATCAAAGCAACACAAGTCTGAGAGTGTATTACACTAGTACAGATGAAATACTACACGAATATATCATGTGTTTGCCCTAATACGAATTACCCAGCAGAAGCCCTTTCTAGTGTACTGGGCTTTTCTTGCTTTATTTAAGGAGAGGGGTCTTTTAAAAGGTGGAGAGTAGAGAGACCATGTGTTTCTTTCTGGCTGTGATGTGCACCACTGCTCCTTTCCCGTGATGCAACAAAAGCTGTGACCAAAGTAGTCCATAAGGCTAATAAAAATTACAGCTGCCTTCCTTGCTTTGCTCAAGGGGATATGGTGCTGTAGCCACTCTACGGGGTCCCCAGGGAGCGTGACATGGAGAACAGGAACTTTCGGGATTCTCTGCGAGGGTGGAAAGGCAACACTTAGCCTCTGCGGAGAGATGCCCTCAGTCTCAGGCATCTCTTGCACTGCAATGAATTTAGAACGAGATTACAAGACATAACATGAAAAGAAATACTGGTAGTAGTTCTGCAAGAAGGGGATGCGATCAACAGGATACAGGATCAGCTACAACGGAGTTTGACCATAAAGCACATCTGCACCAGCAGATGAAGGACAGCCTTGAAAAACTTCGAGAACATATTTACCACAAACTCTTTGTACTTCACTGGCCAGTTGTGACTTCTAAACAAAATTTACGTGCCCAGGCTTCAAAACTCAGAGCACGTTCCCAGGAGAAAAGAGAAGCTATTGCTCAAGGTCAGCCTCAACCGTGGAGTCATGGAATAAAGAAAGTCTGTGCATCCCCTAGCTAGGAAAATACAATCTGGGAATCATCTCTGTTTTGTCGAGAAGAAAGTCCTTGGAATAGGGACTGTCCTCCACTCTGGGGTGGCACTGGGACTGAGGCTTTGCTATAGGCTTGTTCCCTGACATCGAACTGGAATAATACAAACATTAATTCAGACTTGTTCTGCACAAAACTTTCTGTATGTTCTAACGTGTCACTAAATTTCCCTGTGTCTCTATCAAAAAAAAAAAAGATGGGGTGTTTGAGTTAGTAACACCGCAGTTCCCCTTTTAGTGCCAGAAACCCAAATTCTTTGACAGTCAAAGCTGTTTTGAGATGGTTAATCCATAAGGCGTGCAACGCATCGTGGTGCAGAGCCTGCCATTGTTTCAGACAATTTTATCTGTTCTGTGATTTTCAAAACTCCTGAAAGCACACAGATAGTTTGACAGATACATTTGCTATGTAATATTGGCTCTGCAATGCTAATATTGGCTGTTGCCTGACATTTTATATAACAACATTTATATAACCAAAGTTCCTGTAATTTCCAAGTTATCTGATGCACCACAGAATTTAAAACCAGCGATTCCATTTTCTTCACTTATCAACTTAAAGCTCACGAAAAATCAAGTAATATCAGAGAAGACAAATTATGCTGCTGTTTATTTACAGTTTACATCCCTGCAGTCGATGTACCTCATACAGGAATTGACCTTTGGAAGAACTATAGCGGCACATTATTTTTGCAGCAGTAAAATTGATGGAAATTGATGATGCCTGAAAAACACACAATTATAGTGTCTTGATTAAAAATGGAGCACATTTCAATGAACTTTTTCCCTTCTTCGCATGATTATGATACACAAGTACTAACATTAATGGTATTTTTTTATATAATGAACCATAAAATTACAGTTGGCAGTCAAGAGCACTCTAGCAGATAAGTAAGGCAATTTTCCTCATCATTTTTCCCTTTGTTGTCAATCTTGTTGCATAGCCCATTGCCTTTTCAATGAGCTGTAATGTGAATATTCAAGATCTTGCTTTTCCCCGGTGTATATATTCCAGTTGAAATAATTCAGTTTCATGCCACCCATTTTAATAGGTTTTATTAAGTAAACTTAATATTTTTAGGTTTTCCACTAGTACTAGAGTTTGCCTGCACATTGACAAAAAAGAATAATGGCATTTAAATTGTACAGGTTTCATGCAGATCAGCAAAAGTGCTTATTGAGCTCACTGTGCAAACATGCTTAAAAGTTTGTTTTTGATTTCGCTCTAATACTGTCTTTCTCTCTGTACAGGAGGTTTTATGAAGTTTAGACATGTTTGAATACTTACCCACGTAAGTATGACAATCCAATTAACTATCAGTTTAGACTGAACTGAGTTACAAGAAACGTGCATTATAGCTATTAGCTCTCGTGTTAAAGCATTTTTGGAAGCATTTATTTCATGCTATTTCCAGTTGTCTGTCAATTTACGGCTTTTGATGTAAATTACAGTTACTGTAGTAAGAGATGAGGAAAACATCACATGGCTTCATCTTTGTCTTACATGGAATAAAATGGCAATAAAGATTAATACGTTACGTAGTTTGGAGCTAGAAAAAAAGATGTGAAGTGCTCTTGAGGGGAATTGTCATTCTCACTTCCCACTACATGTAAACAAGCAGCTCTCAGATAATCACAGCTTTCCACTGCTCCAGCAATAGGACAAAGTCTGGGCTTCACTGAAGACAAAAAGTTGGTGAGTATGACCTCCTCCACAGCTTGCAGTGCTGGGTGAGAAGGATCCTTCTCAAAACAAGTTGGAAAACAGTAGTTTTCTGTCCCCTTAGCTGTAGGATTGGCTCAGAATGCTTAGCAGTCAGGGAGGGAGATTATGTAGATAGCTCAGGCTTGATAAAGATCGACACTTTGTCGTCACAGTAAGTGCAGAGTCATGAGAAACTCACCTTCTGGACATGCCCAGGCCTTGTGCCATCTGAAAGTCAGTCTGATTTTAGGCTGTTCTAAACTGCCAATCAGTTCCTGATTCTCACTCAAATCTTTCCTGATCATCTTACCAACCTTCCTTTATTATCTGCGATTCGCCAAGGACAGAGGTTCTTCATTCTTTATCTGAACAAGATGCCGAGATGTTGGTGGGTTTTTATATGGCATCTAACAATCCCTAAGAATAGGAATAGCACAAACAGACAAAAACATGTTAACTCTCTGTTCTGTTCGTAAATAAGAGCCATAATTACAAAAGTCTACCCTAAAAGTAGCAAGCAGTAACTCCTCCTTGTTACAGTTCATTGCTCAACCCCTCTGCCGAGCACAAGATCCTGGCTCTGATCTGAGAGTTATTCCCGGCTTCACACTTATTCGCAATAATTCCAACAAAATTTTATTATCTTATAGTTTTACTTTTCCCCCAGAGACTGTGAGGCAAATAACACTGGTCACTGCCACTCAAGAAAAGCAAAATCAACAGCTGTAACTTGGGTATTGGATAACGTTACCGAAATGCCCACGCTCGTGGAATAGTTGTAGTTCATTTCATGGCATTGGCTTGCAGAAGTCTAGGAATTTGCAAGACAGAGCAGGTCGAGAGTGTTGTTAAAAGAATTTTAAAAATTCAAGCATTTCATCAGAGGCAGATTGTTCTATTTTTGTAACTTTTAGCCAGTGAAGACAAGTTGTCATTGCATCTTGTTACGTTTTGTCAGATCAGCCTACACCAAGAGATGAAGTACCATAAAGGTAAATAGCCTAATGAAACAGTAGTCCAAACTAAGGGAGGTGACCCCTATTTTCATTTTGGATGTCTATCACTATATGGAACACAATGCTTATCCTAGGTGGAAAAAAAGGCCTCCTGAGACCTCCTAGATGGCTGATTTAAATTTTTTGCAATACTCAATTAAATTTAGGGCTACATTCTGTGGTATTTAAACATATTAAATTCTCATTGACTTCAATGGGAGCGTTATTCAGTTAAAGACTGCATTACTTCAACTATTTTATTGAGCTCTACTTGAATAACCACGCATACATCCAATAGCTCACAAAGATCTCTACAGAGGACAAAAAAAAAGAAAGAACCAATTTAACCTAAAAATTCTAAAGAACTGAAAAGAAAAATATTCTGCAAACTGAAAATGAGACATCAGCATTTAATGGCGTAGATTTGAGTCTTATGTACTGCATTTTCAGTGATGCAGCTGTGATGTACCCATTAAACTCAGCGCATCTGGCAGCCGAGCAGCTGCAAGTGGATTCAGTGATGAGCGAAGGGTGCCACGGACCTCCCTGTCCTCCAAGAGCTCCTCTTCATACAGTAGCTGAGCCAATACGGGTGATAAATCTCCCTGATGGGATGAGGTTATCCTCGTTTCTCCCACCACTTGCAATCAGCACCTTTGTTTTCATGTTTCCTCGGCAGCTGATTCCCAAATGCATTGGTTTTGCACAATCTACCCGAGACCTTCTTCTCAAGCGGTAGTATTTTTAAAGGTGAGTGAGTTACATCAAGGTATGAAAATGAAGTGATCTGGGAGACCACTGTCCCTAACTGGGAGCAGTGTCGCTGTTGAGTTTGTTTATTTCTGCAATAGTTCTTTTTTTTTCCCATGGGTTCCTACCTGCAAGGAAACTGGAGAGGCAACTTTTAGTGAGGGTCATGCCTTACTCCTTTAAAAGGAACAACTGCTGTGAGAATTTCCCATTGGTATTAATTCTGGTTAGGACCCAAGAGGAGGTCCAACATTTGAACGTGCAAAGTTTGCAAGAAATTGCTGTAAAGAAGAGAGGTAAGCTTCCTGGTGAAATAAAAAAACCCTGTTGAAACCACACTGGCTGCCTCTCCAGGTGGCTTTGAAACACTGCTGAGTTTTATCCAATTTAAAGTGAATGTGGGATCAACTTCCAGCACTCATGGAAGTACTTACATGCTTGTATTAGCTGCAGACTTGCAAGCCTGGTTCCTAAGGTTTCAGCTCCAATAACTGCACTCCTTTCCTAATATGAAGCTTAAATATGAAGTTGACAAAATTTTTAGAAGAAAACACCAGTATGTCCAACAAAGACCAGTTCTGATCACTACATAGCAAGACCTCACCACTAATTTCAATGGCTAATTTCAAGCATAGTCTGGTCTGTTGTGTCAAAGCTGTTATTAAGCCAGACAAAGTCTATAAAATAAATCAGAGTTAAGACAAACAGCAATTAAATTTTGTTACGAGCTGTGAATGATGAGATGTGCTTCTAATGGAGAGCACAAGTTGGTGAACAGGGATCCAACGTGAAAAAGAAAACAATGTATGTCGGCTTTTGATACATGTCCATAGATCTTTCACATGAGCAGTGGTGGCTAATCTCGGCTCAGAAAGCTCACAAAAAAATCTACGGCTGAGAAATGAAGAGTGTCAGGTTTGCAATGAGCTAATGTGGCAGAAGGTCAAGGTTGACAAATCAGCACCAGCCTAATGCCTCGAATATGTCCGCTGCAGCGTTAGCCTACGAAAGATAAATGAAGAAACTGTCAGCCAGCTCTAGTCTAAACAATGGAACAATTTAAAGTGGAGGGAATCATAATCTGAAGCAATTTGTTTCATACTGTACAATCATGATAAGGAAAATCTCAATTTTTCTCTATCAAATTGGGGTGTAAATAGGAGTTCCAACCAAAAATCTTTCATCGGAATAAAAGTCACATTTCAAGGTATCCTTAAGGATAAGAGCCAAGTTTTAACCTCAGTGGTACAGCAGATATGAGAAAACAATTTTGGCTTGGTCGTGTAGCAGTGAGTAAAATGCTGCCAGTTGTCCATTTGGAGGTAAACAAGAACAGGTAGATGAAATATGTGTTCAAGAGACATGGTGCTTAGCAGCAAGTCAGAAGAGCATCCTGAAAAACAAATTAATGCACACCCCCTAATGAGGTAAATTGCATTTGCAATTTATTTCTAGAAAGGGGAGATGGTCATTTAGCTCTCAAGGGATTCCTCCGAATCAGAGCACTCTCCTCTTTTGGCCTCCAAGTTGATGTATCGGAAGGAGCATGCAAAAATCATTATTTCTCACAGACTTACTAATGTTGGGTCTTCTGTTCTGTCAAAGACCTCATAGGGGTCTTCACCGTGAGCGCCTCAAGTAGAATAGCAGAGGGAAGACCCTGCAAAAAGAAATCTGAATAAATAGGGTGTAACGTGTATGTTCCACTACATAAAAATGGTGAAGTAATAGTACGTGATAAACCCACAAAGCGAAAGAAATTGAAACTTAAAATTCTCACTGATCCACTCTGTAACTTCACACTTCAGTTATGAGTTTTTATTTCAACTCTTTCATGAGTCTCTGATCTTATGATTTTCTCTCCCGTTTTCCAGATTTTAATGAGTCTATCAAGACATTTGTATAGCACTGAAGAGAAGGTTATGCAAAGTCTGAAGTAAATTCAAATTGATTTTGAGTACAAGGCACTTTAACTTAATGTGCATCTCCTTCTACTCAAAATGGCTCGTTACTACCGCCTCACACTTCCAATCTTACATTGGTTATATTTAAATAAAACAAGTTCCTATTATTCTGTGCGGTTAATAATTCGAGGCCCAACCCTGTTCCCATTAATGTCAGTGGGAGCTATTTCCTATTGCCTCCAAAGGTGTGAGTGTGTTATGTATAGCATCAGATTCACCCTGTTAGATGGCTGTAGATTTCTGAAAATCCAAAGATTTCAGAGAGCTGATCGTTTGCAGAGATCTCACTTTTAGGGAAGTCCAAGAATACCCCATGTAATTTTAATTTTGTGGGTATCGTTTTCTCAAACAGAATTATTCCTCATATGATACTTAGTCCTGGTGATGCTGAAGAGATGATCTGCTGTATACATTGGAGACATTAATACTTCATCAGCGGTGATGCTCACATAAGATGTTCCTGTTGGTTCTTTTGAAGACCTATCTCAGGTCTTGTCCTTCTGGTACTCTAAAACTAGTCCTGAATGTACGGTTTCCTATGGGATGGATTCCCTAGTACAGCCCCCACAGGTACTGATGGTACAGCTGTTGAAGTCATCCCAGTCGTTTACATCCAGCTGGGTTTTGCGGGCATCGCTTTGCACGGAGAAAGGGCTGTTTTGGAGTTGTCTCTGCCACTCCCCTGCCATTGCTTCACAGGCCAAAATGGCACCGCAAAGACAGAGAGGCAACAGTGGCACAGACTGAAACACTCACATTCTCCACTGATGTTTCATAAGCCGTTATGGCCCATTGTCCTAACGGGTAGCTTGCAGTTAGACTTTAATCCCTCAGCTCACACACATTGAGTAGCTCTGTTAAGTACTTACACACAGCAGTCTTGTTTCTGAGTGAAANAACAGAATATTTTTTAATACATGTTTGTTTTTTTACTTCTTACGTACTCAGACTTCTGGAGAGTGTAGCAGCAGTGTTAGTAAGCCTATAGATTTGTACGATAGCAAAATCTGAAGCAAAAAATTTTTATGTTTTTTTTAATATTAGTTTCATTTCATCTTCAACTGTAGGTTTGAGAATGGCAAAAACAGTCCTTGAAAAACCAGTATATGATAATCAATGTTTATCGTAAAGTTGTATATGGTAGTACTAGAGAAATCTATGAAAGTACTTACGTGTTTAAGGAGACGCATGTAATTACGCAGGTTCTTGGGTTGGGGGAACCTATGATGGAGGGACGCACCACAGGTGATTTTAAAACACTTGAGATTCTAAAAGTAAAGGAACTTCCTATCCTCAGCTCACTAAGGCCACTCATCCTTAGGCTCTGACCCTCATAGACTAACTGACGTGTTTTCAGGTGCAATATCCATGCAGATTTTATAATTAAGTATATTTTCCTATAATTCTTCAAGGAAGTTGCACAGAGGGAGAAAAATCACTAGCAAAAGAAAGCAAAACAAAAAGAGGAAGACAAAGGAGACTGCTCTAAAATTAGTCTGTATTTTTAAGATGTGTATCACAAAATGATTTTTAGGCTGCGGTGGTGTAAACCAACCAGTGGTATCGACAGAATGATGACAGACTATTGACTCGGGTGGGGAAGGATCCAGCCCGTGTACACCGCATCTCTCTCGCTGGAATTTGAGTCCTCTAAGGTTACAGAGAATGGATTCTATAAAACTAAACCTAAAAAGTGTATTATTTCTCAGAGGACACAATTGTAACAAGCTTTTCCTGATGGCAAAAATCCAATTATTGTAGTAAAGGTTGTGCTCAGTTATTTCTCACTTCATGTCAAAGCAAATTGTAAAATGAGGTGCATGGGAACTCTGCTGCTCTACCTTTACTGATACAGAAACTTACACACTATCTTTTTTGTTGCTGTTAGCAAGACAACAGAGGGAAAAACTGAAGGCTAATGTCATCAAGTACTGGCCAAGAGTGTGATATATAGATTTTTTTGTCTTTCTCAAGAACTGCAAAGAAAAGTTTAGCATAGATTGGATCAAATATATATTTTTCTTTGGTGACAGAAATAAAGTTATCTTCATCTCTATTGAATTTTTCTTCTTCTTAGATAGTAGTATATGTTAAACTAGCACAAGTGCTTTTTCTGTTTGCTTGGCAGAGGAAAAGAAAAAACTCCACTCAAAACTAAAGGCTAAAGCAATTATTCCTAGCTGTATCTTTGCTTCCTGTGAAATGGCAGTACGGCTTGTGAGGAAAGCTAACTTATTTTTTTAAGGAAACCAAGTGCAGTCAGAATGAAGACCTTGGTGAATTTTCTGCACTGGTCACTGCAAATGATTGATGCCATACTCCTCCCCCTGAGCTCCTGGCAATGTAACCCCAGAGCGAAGACCTCTTTGAACAACTCTTCTTGAGTTTCCTAACTTGATGTCATTAGTACAATATCTGTAAAATTAATTCCTCCCTTCCTTCCTTCCTTCTCTTCGTTCTTTTTTTGGTTTCCTTTTAGATCATAGTAACACATGGAAGAAGGGCACTTCAAACAGCGCTCGCCTGGGCTTGCTCTCCCTCCCATCTGCTCCTTCCACTGGGATGGCCTCCCACACCTGAAACACCCAGTTCTTCTCTCCTCTTTGGATCCCGGGTAAAGTTACGTGTTTCATTTCCTGCAGCTGCTGGACTCAGACATACTCAGTTTCTCTTTCCACAGTAGTTGAAATATCTGCTAAGTATCTCCCACGCATCCCTTTTCTGCAGGGTTGTACATGCGGCTGTAGCTACATTCATTTTTCTGCTCAAGCATTAAAAGGTGGACTTATTGCTTCTCTCATATTAATATAATATGTAAATACAAGTTAGGAGATGACTCGCATACACTTTTGGCAAGTTCAGCACAGATTAGATCCTGCAGTAGGACCTAAGTTGGGCAGAGATTCCTGGGCAGAACCAGTGCCCAACCGCAGCTGTGTGCAGCAGGAAAATCTGGGCTGTACCTTTTTGCCATGAATAAGCTAAAACACAGCTTAAAATTTTTCTGAGCAGCCCACTTTGAGTGACCTCACTTGAGATGACCTAATTCAGTTTATGAAATTCTTTTTAGGCATTTGCCAAACAAGACTAAGTCAAACAAAACAGAAAGCCATCACAGAGTAAGTCTGACCTGTTACACCCCAGATGGAACTGAGGCCAGATTCTGCTTAACATTCCCTGCTGTGAATAAGCTTTATCTGTCAGATGGGCACTGCTAAGCCACATAAAAATATAATTAAGCACAAAATCCAGCCTTCTTCATGGTGATGGGATAAAGCAGAGGAATTCCAATGAGGAAAAGGCCAGCAGAATTGGCCCCAAAACTTAAGTTTGAACCAGTTTACATTAAAAAGATATTTGAAAGAATGACCATGCAATATGAATATTGTATTTAAAAAAGTGGTTAGCGCTCACAAAGATGCACTGCACATCAGTGGGGAAGATGCTACATCCATATTTGAAAATAATGTCTATTGGACTGATCGGTTTGAACATATTAAGTGGACATCTGTCTTCAGTTGAGATAGCACTAATTTGGTAGCACTCTGTTGAAGCTGACTACAAAGTTAGATGGACAAGTCCTTAACTGATAATTATTTGCTGCCTCCTAGCAGTATGATCTGTATTGAGACGGGATTTTCCCAAAACAAATACTAAACATTCTGCTTTTAACATATATTGTGCGGGAACCCCTTTCCAGCCGTTCAAGAGATTTGCCCATTTTAATTGTTGTATGGCAGTGATTAGGAAACAGCAAGAAGGGCTGTCTTTAGTGGTCCCACGTAAGTGTCTTCATTGGGGTTTCATTTTGGGTTTTCATACCAAATAGTTAAGACTGAGATCCCTTTTCTGTTTTGGGCCATGATATTCAGCAAGCATCTAAATTGCACCTTCAGCAACAGGGTTTTTTTCATTCGAAACTCTTCCAAAAACAATGAACAAACCAAATCTCAGAAAATTCTGCAGGATATAGTTATGTTTGCTATAATGCCTTTAGTAAGACTAATACATAAAAGGCAGTAGAAATACGACTTGTAGGAGACCAGCACTTCTGAGACTAACTTTACAAAACTGCCATTTGCTCAACCTGAAAGGCTTTTAATAACACTGTGACACTCAAGATACGCTTCCACCAAGCTGATATTTATTTATTGACCCCAGTCTTGTGACACAGGTCAGGGCTACAAAGGGTTATTTGCCAGACACAAGACGGGGCTTGCCCACTGGCTACTGTCAGGGTCCTTAAGTCTATTTTCATTTATCTTAGCAAAAATCTCGCCCGAGTAAAAGCTGCAGGGCTTGACTCTCAAAGTTTAGAACAGGTTCATTTCTCAAATTAAAATTTTATTGGGCCCTGGCTGTCAGAGCAATTTCCAGACATGCCAGCCTTCATCGCTTCTGCTGGCGCCGCGTTGCCTACAACCCCCTCGGCAGCCGCCCTCATCCCTCGCCGCCGCTCGGGAGGTTCGTTCTGCCCTTGGATCTGGGGAAACGCCACCAGCAGCTTGTGCCCCTGTTTGCCATCTCCTTCACCCCCACGCAGCCGTGCTGGCCTTTTACTTTCAATTTCATTCCGTTTACAGGGGTGCTTTATGCGGCCAGGTTTATGATTGCCTTTTCTGCCAAGTCTCGGCCATGATCACATCTATCAGCCTGGCTGACAGCCGCTTCTTAAACACCGTTGTGAATGCATAGGTAAAAAACCATACTGTAATCCTGAGAGGAATGCCTCTTTTGGAGGAAAATAAAACCAAAGGAAGTAGGCAAGTTTATTTGAAAGTAAACTATGATAAATAAAATTATTCCTGTGGAATATCCCAATAATCTGTTTTTAATATTTAGACTGCTTTAAATAGCATGCAGATTAAATTCGATGTAGATGAAATTGCAGGCTCTATTTATTTGTATTCATCCATACAGAAGCAACATAAAAACCTCTCGAGTTTGCGGAGGAGTTCTGTAGCGAATTTGCAAATAACCATATCTACAGCAGTAGTGTATAATGTACCAATATAATATACTGGAGAAAGTTGTCACTTGTTTGGCAATTAACACTGATATAGGAGGGAAAAGGAATGAGAGGATATTAACAGATTAATCTTGGGTCCTTTTAGACTGTGCTGAAGCAAAATGACAATTGAGTTTACTCCAACTCCTGTTAGATCAGTGCCCTCTGCTGATGGCTGCTCGGATTAAACCAGCTGCGCTCCACTCCCGCAGCAAAACCGATCAAAACCACCCGAAATACAAAGTATGCAGCTTTACATTTACAGGAAGAAGCCATATACGGATTTAACCCTCAACTCCATCTTTCTCAGTGAAGCTGCAGACAACAGGGAAATTCAACCACAGCAACATATACCGACAATATTGCCTGAAAATAAAAGCATCTCTACGTATCTTAAGTCTTGCGGTTTAGCCCAAAAACAAAACCTCCTCTGCTTGCTGTCTTGCTGATAGACTTTCTCTTTTTCTCCTTTCTGATCAAGTAAAATGTTTTTAATGTATTATGAAAAAAAAAAAGTGATTGACAGTTTCATATTGCAGCTGTATATTGAGATAAACCGTCCCACTGTGCAAACAGCCCCTGCCATGACACTTCCCTACTCAAAGAGTAAGGAAACTCTTTAGGTGAGTAAAACTGGCCCAGCCAAACCCATGGATGCACAAATAACTGATAACAAACTTGCCTGAAGCCCTTCTTATGCTGAAAGACATAAAATATAAAATGCCGAGCATCGTCTTTCATATCTATTACTTGCTATACACATATTATCAGCTTGATATCCTTGTTTAGCTAATAAGCAAAGTGCTAACATGGGGCAAAAACTGAGATATTTGCCAACTGTCATTGGATTCAGCAGATACAGGTGGAAAGGAAACTTCATCTCAGCTAGAAATAATATTATGCTTAGGGATGCTCACTCAGTAAGGGTCTTACTCTGCCATTGAGTGAATGTCACAAATGTATAAAGCCGTACAAGAGTATAAAGACTCTATTAGTTTAAAAAATGGAAAGATAACTACAAGAAAGCAGAACAGCTAAGAAAAGAGAAAAAATCCAATAGTGAGCTGGGAAACTTGACAGCAGCCTAAGTTTAAACGCTGCCTGGAGGAACACATTCCTCCATGAAGAATAGAAAAAAACGCACATAGAAGTTTTTGGAGTCTATTGGTACCATTTACATTTAATTCCTTTTTTTTAGCTCGAACTTTCAGCTGATATTCAACAACAGGATTCAGCCAAATTTGAAAAAAGCACCAACAACTTTTTCTTCTGGGATTCCGTTTCTCAGAGAAGAGCTGTAGGCTGCTGTACTGACGTGTAACCTCAGCTCTGGTGTTCGCTATTCATATTTTTCACAGAAATTAGAGTAGAACAATATCTTGGTAATGGTTCTACAACCACATATTCCCTGCATAAGTACATGCCTCTGCGCGCGAGTGTCACCTTGAACAGTCGGTGAATTTGGAGGCGGGTTTAATGTTTGAGATTGGCATCTCTCCCCCTGCGGTACCTCACCTCATTCAGCAGTTTCACAAAGCGTGGAGCTCCACGGTGCCTTGCTCCCCACTATCAGCAACATGCTACCATGGCCAACATCTAGTCCATTGCACATCAGCTGCGGAATATCCCCAGCTGTCGTCCCAAAACCTAGCTAGAAGATGGAGAGGGTCAGTGTTCATGTTATTCATGAGCCACTCCCCAGCTCACCACTCCCGCGCAGTGTTTTTAGCTCTTTGCCACTGTTCTTCTTTCCGTGCTTTGAAAATGTGTTGCACATATTACAATGGGGCGTTTATATTGCTCAGGAAGCAATCAGAAAAAAAAAAAAAAGAAATCACCAACCATTAGAGCGAGGAGTGGAGATGAATACTTGACAACATCTTTATCTATTTGTAATCATTTTAAATAGAGTGAAAACATGCAGAAGGGACGCCGGGGTGCTGCAGACGAGGACCTCGTCTCAGTGTGTGATTCACACCACTTCGCGCAGCCCCCGACCCACCCGGAGCATCTCACCGCAACGTCAGCACTACAATGACAGCCCACAAAAACGCGGCTGGATGGACAAAGGGCTGGGAACAGCAGGAGATTTTGTGCTTCTGGCCACAATGGGGACACCCACGCTGGGGCTCTCTGTGCTCAGGTTTGTCACTGAGGTAGGGACCTCAGTGCAGGACCACAGCCTGGAACCGAGCCACCAGTTCCCAAATAACATATCCAGAACAGATGTTGGGAAGTCTCAGGAAAACAAAGGAAATAACCTCTTACCGTGCTCTTTTGTAGGACACGCTATTTTTTTCTGCACTTCCATGCTAATTAAGCTCCTGGAGGTGCTGCTTCCTCACAAGTCCTTCCCCTTCCCTAAGTGAAATGTCAGTCTTAGTGCTGATACTGTCTGCAAGCATTGCTTTCGGGAGCTAACATTTAAGCACAACGGTATTGCTGGCAAGGTACTACTTGGCAGAAAGAGAGCAAAAAGTTTGGCAACTATGGGCCAACACGGGTAGCAGATGTTTTTAATGCCAGCTCCTCTCTAATTGCAAAGCAGCAGCAACAGCACAGCATGAAAGGAGAATACCATAAATCTCCAATGTAGGGACTAGTCCACGAGCACATAAATTCTGCCACTTGTTAACAGAATTTGCTGACAATCTCCATGCTCTACTTAAAATTGCGTGGTGTGCAGTCCCATTTGGCTTCCTAATAATAGGCACAGCGAGCTCAGGCTGCGCTTTCAGACACGGGTTGCCATGATACAGTTCCCCGCGCCACGAAAATCGCGGGGGCCAATTTGGAGGACATAGATGAATCTTGCACACAGCGAAGCCTCGGTGCCAGGCGTCTTTGCTCAACAGCGGAGGATTAGCACATACAATCAAAGCTTCTCCACTTTTGAGGATGCAACAGCAGCAACAGGCTTTGTTTTTCCCCTTACCTGTAGATAAAGCACCCACTGCTCCAAGAGGCTGCAAGGGTCAAGTTGTTGGAGAAGTGTTTACTTCACAAACGTAATTTTGGCTTTATGCTCTCACTTCCTCAACGCAGTCATCTGCCATCTACTTTCCTCTATCGCACTGTAAAAATACAGGCTTTCTTGTGTGAAGGGAGGTGGGCTGGACCTCACAGAGGGCTGGTTTGGCTCCCACAGGACCAGAAGCGGTTGAGTCAGCAGTCGCTGCTGGGTGCTGTTGCCCCGGGGTGCTAAACCTGCTAGGATGTACTCTCATGGGGTTTGGAGATGATTTCGTAGAATCATAGAATGGTTTAGGTTGGAAGGGACCTCAAAGATGATGTCATTCCAACCCCCTGCCATGGGCAGGGACACCTCCCACCAGCCCAGGTTGCCCCAAGCCCCGTCCAGCCTGCTTTTGAACACCTCCAGATATGGAGTCTCCACAACTTCCCTGGGCAATTTGTTCCAGTGTCTCACCCTCATAGTGAAAAATTTCTTCCTGATATCTGTTCTAAATCTGCCTTCTTCCAGTTTAAAACCATTCCCCCTCGTCCTATCACTACATGCCCTTGTACAAAGTCCCTCTCCAGCTTTCATGTAGGTACCCTTCAGATACTGGAAAGGTGCTATAAGGTCTCCCCAGAGTCTTCTCTCGTCAGGTTTTTCTACAAAGAAAACGCATGTGATATTATTCCTCATCCTCAAGACTGGGATATCAATCTCGCACATTTTTTTTTCCTGGCTAGAGGCACCAGTGATGAGACTACTCCCCAGAATAGGGATGTCCAGGAAAACGTCCGTGTTCCTTGTCCAGCCTCTCTGTGATGCTTTGACTAAAGAGTAAGGGTTAAACCACAAACATAAAGTCACGGTTTGGAGCTGACCTGGAAAGCAAAGTTTATGAAACATTTATTTACTGTTCTGACATCTGGAGGGAGATACTTCATTTAGGTCATGAATTTTTCTGTGTGGATGCAGGCCGATTGCTCGTGCTGCCGTTCTCCACCCTCTGTTCCCCTGAACCTTCCAGCCCACAACTAATTTTGAAAACAGAGGAGGCTGACCCTTAAGAAGGCTTGGAAAGTAGATAGTTTCTTTTTCTTTTTTAAGCAGCGGGAAACAAGACTGTTCACAAGAAGAGAAAATGTAAGAAATAAGTGTTTGAAGAGTCAGGAGCCAATACGAAGGAAAGAATATCTTGTATATACATAAGAGTAAAATGAGAATGTGTCCTTCTGAACCTTGCAGTCAGAGGGATCCGAACTGAATTAATCAATCACCAGACTATTGATAGGGAAAAAATGACGTGTTGGCAAGCAGCTTGCAAAGGATGTAGATGGAGAGCTAGACATACCAGTCCGCTTTCTCTGAACAATTAAGGACAGACTCAGCTAATTTAAATCCACATAGCAATACCCTGATCAATACAGCTAAGCTGAGTTTCTCAGGCTAAAGATATTGTTTGTTCCACTTTTATTATCCTTAGTTATAAAATTAGAGAATATGGACTCGACATGTTGTTCCAAGAAGTTCGCTCTACCTTCTTTGGTAGGCAATGCACTTCTCAGCCTCCATAAATGTTATAAGAACACTGGAAGGATATTTGCAAAGGAAAGGGTGAAAAGTGCCAAAGAAGTCAAAACCCATACACATCTCCCTATTACAGTACTTCCCAAGACAGAATCCCCTGAAGGAAGAGACTGTGTGAAAATGGGAGCTGTTTCTCTCTCTGAAAGAGAATGGATTGACAGATTCTGTATTTATTTTTAAAAAATGCCTAACTAAGCAGCATTAGTCACCCATCATCCATATTTCTCACCATAAATGAGAGTGCATGAAGCTATAGAGTCTCCAGAGAAAGCAATTACAATATTAATTTCAACTTAAATGACAACTAGGAAAAACTAAAAAAAAAATAATAAATCAGCTAGCATAAAGAGTTCAGTTCTCTTAGATCCTGATTATGAAAACTACTTCACAAACACTGAAACCCACCAATCACCAATATAATCTTTAAACGAGCTCCCTGGAAGGCACTATGAAGACCTATATCTGCGTGGGAAGACATTTCAGCAGTAATGAACGTGCAAGGCTTCAAGTCTGTCAAGCCACAAGTCTGACCGTGAAACAGGCTAGATCCCCGAGGTGGGGGAAGCAGACACGCACACGTAGGCAGGCTGTTGATCCAGCTAAATTTATTGGCATCTTTGCGCCGTAATTCAAGGAGCTATACTTTATGGCCCCACTCTATGGTTCACCATCTGTCCCATGCAACTGGGTGTTGTTCAAAGTCTCACCGAAGTGATTCTCGCCTTGAAGATTTTGGGGACTTGGTTGGAGGGGACCACAAGGGATCGGAATTTCCCCACTCAAAGTGGAGCTCTTCATACTGGATCAAGTCAGCTGTGGCTTTTTTTCCTAGCTAAATTTCGAAAATCTCTGAGGATGGAGATTGTGCAGCTCCCTGGGCAGCTGGTTCCAGTGCTGCCAGAGGAAAATTTGGGAGAAAGTGCTCTCCATCCTTTCTTAAACTGGGGAGCTGAAAGAAATCTTGTAACTCTCTCCAGCTTTGAAATAGTATAGAGGGAAAAGTCACAGTATGAAAGTCAACGTGCCCCAAAGTGCTCTGGCTGTCTCCTCATCTTTACTCACTGCTGACAAGGTCAGACCCATAACCTCAATGCTCAGCTCAAGTGTATTGTGTCTCCACTATAACACCAATGAGAGCCTTTGCCCTAATTTAGATTTGAGCCAAATTCTTCTGATGAAATGGCTTGAAATGACAACAATATAATGACTGTCTAGTTAATTCACTTAATAACGAGAACCAATTATATACCAAGAATGTTTCCCTTGTGAGTTATTTTCCTTCTCAACAAACAGTCCTATTGGAAACATGATGGTCTCCCATCCTCAAAGCAACACAAAATCTTTCATCCCAATTGTATAACTGCCAAATACACACTGAAATGTGTTCTTGCAAACAGCGACGAGATTGATGTGATGTTGTATTCTAACTACACTGGCTGGTTCTTGACTTGGGTTTTGCTTTTATTTTTTTCTGGCAAAGTATTGCCCAATAAAAACTGTAATAATGCTAAAATAATAGAAAAAATTTAAAAAAAAAAAGTGGAAGGGGTTCAAAAGAAAGATTTCAGGGGACTTCCCATTTCAAACCAGCATCTTAGATCACCAAAGCCCATTTAAATGCTGCCTTCAAAAGGAAAACCAAACAAACGAAAAATACCTTCCATTCTAATAAGCTTCATTAACTTCTGAATATCCAGAATTTGTCATGGAACTCACTCTTTTTTCAGAATTCCAAACGCCTGTGTGCCTCTATCTGATGGGCTAAACGACACCTTGTTAAACAAAACGTCTGGGACGCTGTGCAGCCGGGAGCCTTTCAGAGTGACAGTGTTTTGCAGGAGCTGTGTGATATTTTCTTTTGGCTTGGAAAATAAGTGGAAGTGCTGCTTCGTTCTCTGGCTTTGTCATATAGTATCACCCAAATGAAGATATAAATATAAGGAGCCAAATAGGAGTTGTATCCCATTTCTTGAACTTCTGCCTATGCCTTCAGATCTGACAAATTCAAGTTTCTGACCCCAATTAAGCAGCTTCATTCTAGGAAAGAAATAGGTAGAAGGGAATACCATATGTTTTGGTTTTCAGTTCATTAAATCCTCGATTGTGCATAAACCCTCTAAGAGAGACTACCCCATAAAATTCATACAAAGCTATATTTTGTGTTGTTTGGAAGAATCTTATTAAACACTTTCTCCAAAGAAATATTCCAACCTTTTGAGAATCAGCATGACACTTAAATGAATTATTCATGCAAGGCTCCACAAGATGGGCAAGTTTCCTGCCAAGACTTGCACAGTGAGGGGTGTTATAAAACTGAAATTGGAATGTGGAGAGAACTGATGGAAAAGATTTCAAAGATCATCTTTGTTGGAAAAAAAAAAAAGCCACCCCACAACTTCAGACCTTTAAACTTGCTTCTTCACAGCAGAGAGCCTTCTAAATGTCCCGCTACACATCCACTCCCAAATTCTTCAGTTTTAAGATGTGCTCGCACACAGATACGCACTGTTAAATGAAGCCACTGAGTGATGTAAGTGCAATTTGTGAGAATCATTGACACATAATTCATTTCAGTGATCCTTAAATGAAGCTTCATATCAGGAAATTCAGGTAAGATTTCCCTTGCTGTCTTCATGGAAGCACTGCCCACTGACACCACGGAGCTCTTCCTTAATTACCCAATGTAGGACAAACCAAGAGTTGCCCCATGCATGCAGAAGACGACCCTGAAAACCAACCAGGCCTAAGAACAAAATTTGCAGAATTTATGAAAATCTGTTGAGCCTAACACAAAAGCTGACATCTGGCAACAAGCAAAGGAAGGATCCAAAAAATTAGGTCTTTGATTTTTTATCTATATTTGCAGGTTTAGATCCTGATGAAAAGGAATAATGCTTACTTTGTCCCCCACAAATGCACTATACTGAATAACTAATGAAAGTCACATTTTAAATAATACAA
This sequence comes from Anarhynchus alexandrinus, assembly GCA_008711295.1. NCBI lineage: Eukaryota > Metazoa > Chordata > Aves > Charadriiformes > Charadriidae > Anarhynchus > Anarhynchus alexandrinus. Next base: position 1,935,168 of record VUYV01000159.1, read on the forward strand.
CAGACATGAGAAGGGACTGCTATCATTAATGCAAAGGAACCCAGTACCACCAAACGTAGTTTTGGTGGCATTTGCAGTAGGGAAAAAAAGCCCTGTAAGCATAGAGGGTTGACATGAGTGATTGCTGAGCACATTTTAATAATTAATTCTGCAAATAAGTGAAGTCTATTTTAATTTCACCTTAGACAGCATTGCTATCTCAGTGAAGCAAATGGCAAGCCCTCTTCTGTTACTGTACCCAACACTGATACTTTGGAAACATTACAAAAGCAGCGGGAATGTAATGAAAAATATATATAGTGCTGAGACTTCTGAGCTATCCAAAGTGCTCTTTAAGATCCTGCAGATAATCTTTAGGGAATAATCCAAACAGCTCTGTTGTATAAAGTTACGTTAAATGACTGCACATCATGCTGTGATTGAAAAGTCATGCCCCAAAATGCTGATCAGTTTGATTGGACATGGATTCAGTTCCAGCTCTTTAAAAGGCCTGTAAAGAACAGCTTAGTAAAGAAAAATAAAATAACTAGTACCACCAAAGTGATCATGTTAGCCTGTTTCAAACAGAAAGATAATAGAATTATTTATCTGTGAAGGAACTGCTAAGAGGACCATGGAAAAAATAAAACGTTTGAAAACCTCTGTTTCTCTTGAACTCTTGAGATAAAAAGCTGTTTTGTTCCATATTTTAACTTCTCAAAAGTTTCTCTGAAGCACTTTTACCTCAGCATCTCCATGGATAATACCACAACACCACTTTGCAAAGCCCTAACAGGTATACATATTTTGGCCAAGAAGACTTTGACGCGCACAGAGCAGATGTGGTGGATACTACTTCTGCCAAGGGAATGTTTCTATGTTTTCTCAGCTGCCTCCCCAAAAATAAGGGTTTGCAACTCCTTCACAACTTGCAAATATAGACCCTCTTATCATTTGGAAGTGGTGCGATTTTTTTTTTTCCAAAATGAGTGCATTTCACCTTGGGAAATTGCATTTCTCTGAGCTCACGTGTGACACTACCCCCGTGAGAAATCCGTTCTCCCTGAGGCTCTGCCTGCATTTGGGGGAACAGTTTCTTCCCCTTATGCTTTACCGGAGGAAATCCTTCTTCCAGAGTACAAGGAATGCACTTTGGGAAGAAAGTTAAGACTTTTCATCAGTATTACGTCTCTAACATATTTCTCTAGTACCCAAAAATTCATGGCCCTATTCCAGTTTCCAAAGAAGAATCTCTGGGGAGGCAGCATCCACGATGTATGTTTTCTCTTGTAAGAAAAGCTACATTTCCTTATGATTTCTCTGCATTTTGAGCAAAAAGGACTTGGAAGCAACATAGCCCAAGAGACGGACTTATTATATTGCACCAGGTACAAATTTTATTCCTGCTACTCTGAAAAGTTACAATTTAAAGTTATACCAAGACTGTACTGGGGATCTGTATAATTTTTCTGAGATAAGGCCTTTGGGATTTTTTTCAAGATCAAGTCATGTATGAAGAAGAGATTGTAAACACATGTTACAGAATTGTCCCAGCCTAAAATATATTCTGCAAATACATCTTAAGGTTCTGTAAATAAGGTTAATACACATAATCCCACAGCTACCAGTATTATATGTACGTAATAAAGCTTAAGATCTTATTCAATTTTCAGGTATTTTATGAGGAAAGATACTGCCAGATTCTCAAGGGCCAAATATTTCATTCAAAGGCAGGGAGATATTATCATACTCTGAATAGATATAGGAGTTGGTTTGTACAGCATCTCATAAAAGTGTAATTTGCAGACTTCAGGAGAAAAAGAAATGCTTTAAGGAACACAGAGAATATTTATGTAGCTACACAAATTATATGGTTGAGTGGGGTTGCCTTTTCAGAATGATTTTAGAAACTGAAATTACTCCTTACAATATAACTTTTGCCATTATTTTTATCTCTTGCACTTAAAGATATTAAATCCTTGCCTTGAAATTTGGCTCATGAACATGCAATGATGATTAAAGCACTTCATCTTCTTGGCCCGTTAATTCATTACGGTAACTAGCCAAATTCCACTGCACACAAAGTCTAGAATAAATGGAGCTGGCCCAGGACACCTCAGTGCAACACCGCAAATACAACCACAGGGTGAGCACATCCCCATTTTCTTCCAGTGACAACATCACCTCTGCTTAAATATGCATTTTTGGATCTCAAGCCATACACACGAAATAGCAGATGAATCGGGTTATCTGGAAAATGAAGTGATTTTCACATTTTCAAACGAATTGGGAAAATAAACTTAATAATGGATTATTAATGTGAAAGAAGCATTTTTCTCATGCTTTGTCAAAATTGCTCTGGCAAGCAGTTTCATTCCTTCTCTGCTCTGTTTCCCTGAACGAACTGTCTCTCAAATGAGCATGAAACATGTTCTACTGAAGATTATATTGTTGGAAAACTTGAATTAAATATCAGTAAACTATAAGATTCGAATGCTGATCACCCAGATATGCAGAAGGGCTCTAGGACTTGAGTGTTAGTGTGCTCACTTTAATAATAAAGTTAATGACAGGCATTGCCACAGACAAGAAGTTATGCCTATCACTGTTGTATCTTATCTATCTTTAATACATTTAGTCAATATACAATGATCTGAACATATCTGTGCAAACATACGTAATTTTTTACCCTGAAAGCTAGTCAATAATATTTCTGTTAGCATACTTCACCTTAACTGTTGGAAACAAGTGGCTGGAAACAAGTAACTGGCATTTCCTCCTTGTCCCATATGTGTGGGTACTAAATTGATATTAAGATGACTGCTGCGCCCTGTAATGACACCTCTATATCATGAAAAAACCAAGAGTTATTCTGAAAATGGTGTTACTATAAAGAGATTGTCTCTGCAATAGGTATTTTAGAAGCCTGAGGATATGGTCAGGCAGGAACGGGCTCTCCACAAAACACCCCTCCTTCTCACGAGAGCACAGGTTGAGAGTCTGTCCCCGGGTGTCCTGGGCTGTAAAGTCTCTGTTAACATACAGGTGAGACAAAGCTGTGCACACCCAAACATCGGGATGTGTTATTATTCCACTCGTGCAACAGTGGTCATGAGGCGCTTCAGAGCACGACTCAGATTAGTCGTTGGACAGTAAACCAAAAAAATAAGCATGTGTCTCCACAGGGTTCCTCTCACGGAGGTTTGTTGGTCACAAACAGGTATTGTACAACAGAGACAGCCCAACTGGAGACTTTCTGTAACGTTCAAAGCTACAGACCATGAAATTATCACATCAATTGGTAATGACTGAAGCATGAATATAAAATAATTACCACCTTCAAGGGAAAATAGGAAAGATAAAAAATAATAACTAGTAGAGAATAAAATATAAGGAATACATTAATGTATAAATGAGAGATGTGGCTAGAGCCTTTGAACCCGAGCTGCACACCCACTGCCTGTGCTCCGATCACCGGCGCAGTGCTCACCGGGAGACACCGCCTGCGCAAGGAGCAAGAGACGAGCGCGGTACCGACCCCGCACAGCTCAGCCAGAGCCCGGGTCAGGATGCCAGGGCTGGGACTCTTCTCAATGCCAGGTTTCTTTCTCAGCTTGTTCTTCGTTGAAGGAGACCACAAGTTTCATCATTTTAGCACTACAGACGAGACCCTCCCTCAGCTCATCCCAGCAAGTGGCAGAGGATCCCATGGTGGTACACGCCAATGGCGGCCAGTACACAGACAACCCCTCCCCTCCACCCCCATTCTCCTAATCTTCCATTTATAGCCCCAAAATATCATCGTTTCACAGGCCACAGCACAGACATGCTGCAGGGGTTCTCTCTGACTGGCACTCCTTTGAAAATCATTTACTGGTGGTCAATATACTCTGTGAAATAACCTGTTTCATCTGTTTCCCTTTGCTATAGATCCCTAGAATGTTAAAAATAAAAGGAACAAATAAGGTTGTGTGATCAAAATTTCATATTAAGTTTCTGATAAATCACTCCCAAGAGATTCAAGCATGAGCCAGAAATCCTAAACGAAATTACAGCTCCATGTAATTCATAGTCGTTTGCCAGTTAATGTATGTTAGCAGTAACACCAATGAAAGACAGCCTGAAAACACCCAAAATGCGTACATATTACAATAATGAAGATTTCATTAGAAAACCTATAAAAAGTGACTTCCATATGTTCAACAAAAGTTGGATCTTAGCTGCTCATTGAATCTGGTTTTGCTCAATGATGGAAAGCACATTTGTAAACATTAAAATAGTTAAAGAGTATATTTTATCTTTTTTAGGTCTTGGAAGCTGAAGACAATGTGTCAGCTGATCTGAGAACAAATTTTTGTCCACAATAACTCAAACTGACTACTATTTGACAAAATTCTGTCAATCGATAATAGTCTGAACGTTGCTGGTCTACTTGGACAACACTGCATTTGCAAAGACACTACTTTTTGTTGGTAGTTTCTTTAGTGACAAAAACAAAGAAGCATTCATTAAAAAAACCAAACCTACCACTGCTGGATAATTAAAAGAACGCTTATTTTCTTATTTTTAACACTAAAGAGATATAGAGCACATTAAGAAAACCATTAAATTAAGATCTGTCGAAAAGGCAAGTGCACAGGACCAAAAAAAAACGTTTTTGTTAATTGGTTTGGGTTGAAAGTGATGTTATCCTACCAGATATATTCCATTGAGTTGGACTCCGTTGATTAGAAGTTAACTTATAAATCTGACATGGTTCCACCCAAATCAATAGAATTCCATTTACTTCCTGGAGGAACATTGATACTCAGTCCCATCAACTTCAAATGAGCAGGAATTGATTTACCAGGCACGAGGAAGAGCCAAATTGGAGTCCCAAATGCACGTGGATTCCAGTAGCCCTCCTCATAGGCGTTTTGTACATGAAGGTATCGAGTAAATATTTTAATAATCTTACAGATACTGTGAATAAACAGAGAAAGCTCCAAAGGCCTACTTCCCTAAAGAAAGAGGAGGAAAAAATGGGATTTTGAGGAAAGGGAAAGAGAAAAATCAAAAGAAAGCCTGTGAAAGTGAATTTCTGGAAACAAATATATTCTAGAGGCTGCTGCAAAATGTAACCTCAGCCCAGCAGGGGTGAGACGAATGGGTTGTCAAAGCCGTTAGGAGCCATTCATACTTTCAGAACAGCCGTGTACCAGTATGATTGTCTGCCGCACCGAGGGACTTCAACCTCCTGAAGCGTTTTTTAGCAGTAGCTAGGTCTAGGAAACAAGTATTGGCCTATTTTGTGAGAAATATCAATATTAAATTTTACCTGCCTAGGAATTAAATGAAAGGTAAAAAGCTCAACCTGGCAGAGAATGGTATAAAGGAGAGACCAATTGTACTACAAAAATTGAAACCTGAAGTTTTCCCCTAGTGAACCATTTGATGGACTTCGTTTAAGTTTAATCTTTCAAAAATATAGGATATTGATCTACCTTCCAAACCAAAATGTCATTTAAAGCCTCAAAACGCAACTCTTAAAAAAAAAAGTCAAACAATACTTTAAAAATATACATGTTTTTAATAGGGAAATTTGTCAAAAGCATCTTTATTCCCACAATACCATTTTATTTCCACATCTCCTTAACTCCCGGTGGAAAATCAGGGTAGCAGTACCCAAGATGAGCTAATTGCTCTGCAGTCTCCAGAACCCTTCCAAACTAAGTTCCTCCAGGAGTCTAGGATTTTTATAGGTTTTTTTTTTTTTTCCCTAAAGGCATTGGCAGTTTCTTTTTTAGCATAAACAGCTTACAAACCCAACATAAATGTACATGTTGTATTGGTAATGTATAATCCAAGTTATTTCCAACAATACAACAGTATTTTCATACTGAAGATCCAACAAATATCTAAAGGGGAAAAACAGGGCAGATACTGTTGCTAATTTTGTCAATTAATTATGAGAAGAAAGGGAGTTAGAAAAGAATCCGGACAGCACAAGATTTCAGTGGTTGCTTTAAGACCAAGACCGTGAGTTTCTGAAGAGAATTTAAAAAGTGTTATATCTGGAAAATATTTTCAGATTTTGCAGTGTCTATCGAGACCTGTGCACATCCTGACCTCCAGGAGAGGTGCTAAAACCAGGCTTCAATTTAGATTCACACTGCGCCTTCAAAATACAGCCTTGTAGCCCGCATGGCTATGTAGACAGCTGTAAATAATAGAAAAGCTTATGTAGGAATCGTCTCTGAGCTCAGTGGTCAAATGCATTTTGGCAACCTCAAGGGCCGATTATCAGTTTTACATTTTATTGCATGTGTCTGTTTCTATTCCTGCGGGTTGGCTGCTCCGACTCCAGAGGTCCTGCTGAAAGCTGTGCCCACACAGACACCCTGCCATGCCCCCAACCCACTCTGCACGGCCTCAGCCAAAGTCAACGGCAAAACTCTTCTGACCTGCAATGGCCACCAGCTGCAACCCTGCGCACCAGGCAAAGCTTTTGGGCAACCTAGTCCGGTGGGAGGTGTCCCTGCTCAGGGCAGAGGGGTTGGAACTAGGTGATCTTTAAGGTCCCTTCCAACCCAAACCGTTCTATGATTCTATGAAGACCAACCAAGGTCTCTTCCAATTCAAATACCACCAACGATGGTAGGACTAGAGATGAAATTTTTATAAAACAAATTGAGATTATTGCAAAGAAATCCAGAAATTTGCCACAAATCCTAATTTATCTGGTCAGTAATTAATGAGCACTGCACTCGTCGTTCATAGCCTGAGCTTTCTGGCTTTGAGCTGCAGCCACTATATTTTCTGCCAGCATTATCCCAGCATGGATCGTTAGAGACTCGGTCGGGGAAGTCCTTTGCCTTTCCTCTGAGGCTTAAACAGGCTTAGTTTTATATGGCTGGATTGCAAAACCTTTAATCATTCTGGTGAATTTTCCCTGAACTCCCTCTGAATTTCCAAGCAGCTTCACGAATTGTGGACACCAAAACAGGACGGCAGCATTGCCACGTGGAGTTCCCCCATGACAGAGAGAAAGAGAGAGTTTCTCCCCAGACCTATTCGGTATTCTCCCATTGTACACTGCTTCTCGGGATAAAATCTCCTATCCTGCAAGTATCAGCTACATTCATTATTCTTAGATATATGACCTTACATTTGGTGGTATGAAACACATATTGATTGAATGCTCATCTGACAGGCTTGTAATTACTCAGGTCATCCCATTTACCCTTTTTAAATAATGGCAGAACACGAGCTTTCTCCCAGCCTATTGAAACTTCCCGAGTGATCCAGGACTTATTAAAAATAAACATTAATGATCCAAAGAGCAGCTCAGCCGGCTCTTAAAAATTTTAGGTGCCAGTTACCCAGACTTACTGATTTAACAGCGCCCGACGATAGTAGCTGCCGTTTAACTGCCTCTTAATCACTGCTGGGATATAAATTATTCCTTCCTGTGAGGCAGCGGCGTCGCCCTCCTCCCTCCCCGCCAGGGAGAGGACTGACACACCGACGGTGCTGGTTCCATCTGCAAACGGACTGGTGCGACAGTTAAACTTCTTTTCACTCCTGCCATATTTAAAGGACGTTATGAAATAGGTTTAAACTTGCTGGCTGTACATTTTTGCGTGCTCTTTCGCTTGTCAATCTTACCCTGTTCAACTCCTCATTTATATTCTCTGCTCTATGCTCCTAATTGCCCCACTCACCATTCGCTATAGAGTATTTTGCCAGGGGCAGGGAGGGCAGAAGGAATTAGAGGAGTTTTATTGTTTTCATCTTTGTGAAACTGGACCTTTTGGAGAACAGCAAATAGATTATTGAGACTTTTTTTCTCCCCTCATTAGCATATACTAGACATAATCAAACCACGCTTCCCTGCACTGAGCAACCACTAACTTCTCATTCAGTGATCAATTACTCTCTTGCCGTGGAGACGGGAGCTAATACAGAGCTGGATGCGATGCATTGAGAGTCAGGGAAATGTCAACCACAGTTTTTAAGAAACACCACGGGCAATCTCATACCAGCCCCTTGAGACCTTCCCCATCTGCCCCTCCGAGGAAAGGACCCTGCCATACCGCAGTCCTCTTCCTCCTCCTCCTCCCCTGCAAGCACACGTTGCAAAACAGAGAGTGAAAAAGATCCTGTGGGATTTGTTTTCCGAGCAGACATGATCAAGTGCCCCATCTTGTGTTTTAGCTATTAGAAAATTGAACTCCAACGCTGACGGTTCATTTGTATTAATTGCCTGTGACTGACAAGGGTAATGCACTCTGTTCTAAGTGCCATTTCCCTGTGCCTTCTGCCTACTTGCTTCTTCCAAAAGAGCAGAAAGAGCCACTAATTGTTATATTCAATACTCTGTATTTCCTGCAAGCAATAACAATTTAATTAAATTTACATGGTTATAACTGACCACTGCAATTCCTCTCATCTGTTTATACAGGTCACTAGAATTGATAAATCTCCATTCCATTGCTGACATCTTCATTTTAAGTGCTCCCTCAGTCCCTTACTGACCTTTTTTTTTTTTTTAAGCTGTTTTCTACCCTTCCTGCTCAGCTATTCATGCTGTCCTAGCTGAGGTTGGTTGAAATAGAGGTCTTCTCCTTCCAGAGGAGACGGGACAGCAGTCCATAAACCCTAAACCCCCATTTTGTGCTATCACTACCAGGGGTACCAGGACGCTTAGAGCGGGAAGGATCTTTGAGGAAGACATTTGGACATTTCTCTTCTTTCACCCGTTTAAATCCACTGGGGCCATTCACAGGTGAAACCAGAGGCTGTAGAGCTGTTACCCTCAGAGATCATCATCATCCCCATGGTGGGTATCTGAAGGCTGCTGAGACAGGCACCGCCGGTGGTGCCCCAGCACTGCAAAGGCACTGCAGCGCTCTCCAAGGCACAAACAGCAAAAAGTCCCACTACTTTAGGCCCAAAATCAGAGGGGAGTGATGCATGGGTGGCTGCTCCTCCCTGTGCCACCGAGAGTCTTCTGGCTCTGCTCCGCCGGTGCCCATCCTCTGGCACCGAGGTTAAAGCTGACCCCATTCCTACGTGCAGGGCAGCCAGAGCCACGCTTCCATTGCCATCCAGAAACCTGAAAATCTGAATAAAGCAGCTTAAAAACTTCTCCTCCTCTGTGACTTCTCAGTAGGTTTCTTTTAGGTTAGCTCAGCTCTCTGCCCAAGCCCAGAGGAAGTGCCCCAACGCTTTGTCCTTGTCCCGGGCTCCAATTCCCCTCTAAACCTGCCTTTTCTTCGGGCTGGGCAGGAGAGTTCCTGCAGCCCTCGCTCCCTCCAGTCAGTGCTCAAAGCGGGGTGACACTAATGCAGGCGAGGTTACTGCTTCCAGCCGGAGTCTCTTCAAAGCGGCAGAAGTTGTCTTTGAAGGGTTGGAAGGAATAAAAATGAAACACAATTTTCAACTGCATGAGCACGAAGGAGGGAGGAAGGAAGAAGCCGCCGAGGCTGAGCATCGCAGGTCCATCCTCAGAGCTCATCCTCAGTAACCAGTTAGTGTTTGCCGTGCTGCCAGACAGCTCCGGTGGGGACAGCGGGCGGTGAGAGAGCAGCTTGGCCGCTCCGAAAGAGCGGAGAACCGCCTCGCCGTTACCATGCACTAAGGATGCTCACTGCGCTGCTCCTTGCCCTGCGCTACCTTGGCTGCACAACACTCCCCAGTGAGGAGAGCCGCCACCAACAGGGACTTCAGCAACTGGTTCTCTTGCAATTAATGGCATAAAAGTTTTCTTGGGATTTTTTTTTCACATCTTTTCCATAAAATTATGTTTTAAGGTTTTTTTCTGGAACGAGGGAGAAAAACAGTAATAGCAGTGGTTCTTATAAATCACCTTTATCTATTTCAAAGCACTTTGCAATGGAAAAGATTACAAAAAGCAGGTTTATGTACGAGTGAAGCAGGCAGCAACTGCAAAACCATATCAGCTGTGGCTATCAACTCCAGCGACCCTACCAATGCCAGCTCTATCTGTAGGGAGCAGAGTGGCATGCTGGGGACAAGAAGCCATGCAGAAAGAAAACTGGCTTTCCTGCCTCATCTGCCATTTTCTTCTAGCAAGAGCTCATACCAGAAAGTTCCCTTTGTCAGGGAAATACGTGCAACATTGTCCATGCAAAAACTCTGCTTGATGTATCATGCTGAATTTCTGGGCAGGATAGTAAAGGAAAAGAAGAAATGTAAACACTAAAATTTGGAAATGCATTGAGCATGAACACAGTCTGACTGGGCTTCTGTCTTCAGGGAGGAGGGGGGAAGGGAAAATCTTTTCCGAAGAAACAATAGTAAACTTACTGAAAAAAACCTCCAATAAATCCACGCTCCTAAGTTCAGAGATATACAGGCTGACAATGAAAGAGCAACTCAAATTAAGTATTTTGTAAGCATCCCTTTAGAGTTTGTGCCATGTCTAATTCACCTTGAAATTGAAGTCATCACATGTTACTTTTCATGAGAAGTGTAAGAAAAATAAAGGAAGTTTGGCTCCCTATGAAAATAGAGCAAATCTTTAGCACAATGGTAAATTATTTCTAATTCATTGGAATGGAGTCATAAAATAAATGACATGGAGCTGTCAAGTAAAATTCATCTAAACAGCTCTGCAAATCTCACGGGGAAACTTCCTTCTTCTACAAAATACAGTTACAGGGAAGTCGGTCAACCGTATAAATCTAAATGTAAATTCCTCAGGATACCATGACTAAATGAAACCATGAGGAAATCTCACTTTAAAAATCTGACTTGATTTACCTTTCATGCAGATGGTATACTTGTAAGGTTTGCACTAGAGGCAAACGGCTTCGACACGAGAACTTCTTAAAGGCAAGCAAGGGCACGACTTCAAACCCCACTGCAGAAACCTGACAGCCGTGCATCTGAATTGACCCTAACTTCAGCCCCGCAGAAGGCTGGACCTGTTTGGCTCCAGACATGACTTGGATCCCCAGTGCTCCGTGCTCCTGCATCCTCACCTGCTGGCCAGACCCCAAGGTATGGCTGCAACAGGCAAAACCCAGCTGAAGGATGCTATAAATATATATATCTTTTTTTTGTTGTTGTTCTTCTTCTCCTGCTTTTAATTGCCCTGGTCTTGTTGCAGCTCTGTGCATGCCCGACCCCTGTTAGAACCACCCCCCGGGGCTATTCGCACCGCTGCCCGCCATGGGAGGACTGCAAAGGTAAAGCACTGCGGGGGCTCTGGCCACTTTCTTCTCATCAGACAGTACCTGTAGCAAAAAGATTGTCTTCCGAGTCTTACATTAACTGTGAAGATGCATTTGATATGGAGCTGAAGCTGAGCAGACCGATTATACCACTGTTGCCATGTGTGTTAAGTCAGACACAGAGCTCAAAGCAGCCAAAAGGCAAATCTGGCCCAGTTTCTCCTCTTTCCCTCTGGGGAGAATTCAATCAAGAATTGATTAATGCTTGTATTCTCATCAAGAATTAATAAGTTCCTGATGTGGTGAAAATGAATAGTCTCAGAGAAGCAGCTAAGCTTGTTGTTTTGTACGGGGGGAAAAAAAATACGTATATATATTTGGCAACTCTGATGCGATGGCTGAGTTACAGAGAGGGGGAATTCTGAATTCCCTGACTGTTTATGCTTTTTTAATAATGTAATGAATGAATTGACTGAAGGCCAGTTCTCACAGATAACTTGGAAGAGATGGTGTTTCCACCGCTGCTTTCTCAAGCTTAGGTAGGACGCTTGGGCTCCTTACAAACATCTCAGGACAGATGTGGGCACATCCCTTCAGAGCCTCGGTAGGAGCCAGGTCCCAGTAAACAGGGAACACTGACGCTCAAGATGCCTTTCATGTGTCTTAACTCTCATGCCTCTCTGGAGCTTCTGCATTATGCTGAACTCAGACTAAAAGGTGGGGGTTTTGCTACGGGATTTATTTATTTACAGCACCCCACTCTTGCTGCCCACCCACGCTGGCTGGAGCCCCCATTCAGAATGGGATGCTTCAGCCTCAGGTGGGTCAGGTCTCTGTGTCCCATCTCCTGTCATAGAATGGTTTAGGTTGAAAGGGACCTTGAAGATCACCTAGTTCCAACTCCCCTTCCATGGGCAGGGACACGTCCCACCAGCCCAGGTTGCTCCAAGCCCCGTCCAACCTGGCCTTGAACACCTCCAGGGATGGGGCAGCCACAGCTTCTCTGGGCAACCTGCGCCAGGGGATC
>VUYV01000159.1:1952634-2049901 GCA_008711295.1 Anarhynchus alexandrinus
TAAAAAAAAAAAAAAGGAAATGGGTTTGGGTTGTGTTTAAGTAATTTTTTTTTTCAAGAAATGTATTGAGAAAAATGAAAATCCTCAACAAGTGATAATTATGGGACACAAAATAAACCATTTGTCACCAAAAACCAACCCCTCCCCAAACTTGTGATGAAAATCACCGGAGTTACTCCTGATGAAGAAATAATGAAAACGAGTGGCTTTAATTACTGTCATGATTCTTTCCCATCCTCTCTCTCTCAATGCTCCTCAAGACCCGTGTTCCAGAGCTATTCCCCCTCCGCTTGTCACTGCCACTTTCAGATCCCTTTGCTGACACTACACTTTGCAACAATTACTTTTCCTCAAGAACATTTTTTTTAAAGTTTTTTTTTACATTAGGCAAATGAGTGTGTCAAATGATCTGATTTCACTGCACTTTATGTAAATTTATTTACTTAGTGGCCTCTCGGTTCCATGCTGAGCTTGGAAAAAAATGTACTCTTTTCTTAATTATAAATAATTAAGCAAAACTCCTGCTCTATTGGAAGTTGCTACTCCACTGTCAGTCTAAACAGCCCAGCAATTTTTCTGTATGCAAGTTTTCTATAAATTGCCACTTAGAGGAAAATAAATGCTCAGAAAGATGACTGCCTGAAATCATAAAGAATAACATAACACCCTCTTACATGGTGACCTTATTTTTATCAGAAACTGCATTTGTGCTTTTAATTATTTAATAAATAATCATAAAAAGAACTCACTTAATGTAAGCAATCTCAATTACCATGTGTCTGGCCACCTGCAGAGACGCAGCGTGACAGAAGTGCACAGGAGAGAGCAACACGAGTCATTCCCGGGTTGAATCCAGAACTGGACTCAGGAAGGTCTCCACACCAGTAACACACTGGTGAGGACCTCAACACCTGCACAGACCTTCTCTACCTCACCCTGAGGAGCAAGCAGGAACCGTTTTGGCAAAAGTGTTGTGTCTTCAGCTAAATACTCAGCATCAGCCCTCTGCTTTCCATCGAGAACGGGGTTCCCCCGGTTCCCGGCCGGGCGCTCCCCGGGCTCGTGCACCCTGCGCGATGGAGCTGAGGGATGCGGCACAGGTCACGCTCCCCTTTGAGTTTCTCCTCTCCCAGAAATGAGGACTTATTACATGGAGTCTTAAAACCTGCAGATTAACCTCCCTTCCCCCCCCCTTTTTTTTTTTAAACTTTAAAACAGTTTTACACTTTTTTAAACTTTAAAAATATAACAAAAAGTCTAGAACAGTTCAGACATCTTGACCCACAGGAGTTTTGAAATCCCAGCTGCATCTGTAAGTGGAACACATCTTCCACCCTGAAGAGGTGAGTGAGGTTACAGGCAGTGAGAAGAAGGCACGGTGAGGAAGATGCACCAATACAGCCCCAACGCAAAGAGGCTGAATGTTTCCCAAGCCCAGGACCAGGGAGTTAAGGGATCGATATAGACAGATCCTGATAGAGAAAGAAGAAGAAAGACCAAAGTTTGTGCAGGAGAGGCAGCTGTGCTGCCTCAGGGATAACAACAGACCTGCATCAGAAGAAATGCAGAAGATCAACCACATCATCCAGCCAGGAGAAAGGGGAAAACCCCGCAGCACACGCTGTCACCCAGCCCTGGTGCGGCAAAGCCCTTCGGTAGGGATCACAGCCCCATACATCCCCCCAGAAAGGCCTCCTGACCTTCCCATGGTGCTATTTCAGGTAAAAGCCGTAACCATCCCATTTTCCCAGTGCTGGTATGCTCTTACCTGGGTGTCTGGGTCACTTCCCCACAGCCACGGGGCTTCCTCCAGCTCCATCCCCAGCCCAGCAAACACACGGGAGACACAGTCCCAATCCCCAGTCCTGCTCTCATGCAATGAGCTGTAACACTGCTGTAGAACTTCCTCATCCATCAAGAGGTGATGGAAACACTTTACAGCTATAAAGGTAACTGCATCCCAGATTGGAAGGAAAGGCTACTGATTTGTTACCGGGATAATTAGTAAAGAAGCACCACCTGTGTGTTGTTTCCTTCAGGAGGAGCAATTGAAAACGAGCCAGTTTTCATTCCGGCTAAATGCTGCTGTCTGCAGGAATGAGGACAGCACGTTCCCCCAGCAGATGCTGAGCAGAGGTGGTGGTTCCCACTCGCCCTGTGCCAGCCCCGGCTGCCCATCGCTTCCCACTCCCCCTCACACCCACTGCTTCCCACCTCTATCCCAGGTGAAGAGCAGCTGTCAAAGCCACCACCGTTTCCAGAGGTTTCAGTCAATGAGAGCACTGCAAACGTGCTGAAAAAGCACAGCAACACAAAGCCGTGGAGCTCCAAAGCAAGGCCAGGTTGTCAAAGTAAAAAAAAAAAAAAGAAAACCAAACCAAAATGTACTGCTAAATGTATTCTGATTCAAAATGTTCCTGCCCTGATGTCCCAAGCAAATGGGGGGGACCACGCTGCGACCCCCAGGTGGGGCTGGGTATGCAGCCAAGCAGTAGAAACTCTACAGGCAAGTTTTTTTATCATGTGCAAAGTGTGTTGTGGTCCTGCACGGGGCAGCAACGCCTCCCGCGCCTACAGGGACGCTCCACAAAAGGAAGAAGCACAGCAGGGATTGCCAGCGGGGCACTGCGTGGCCAGGCAGTGGGGCAGGGGGGTTTTGTACAGAAATACCCTTATCTCCGGGCAGTGATGGGGTGGGACAGGGTTTTTTTTACAGAAATACCCGTATCTGCAGGCAGTGATGGGGTGGGACAGCTCTTCTGTGCAGGTTTGCCCACATCAGATGGGGATGTGGCCTCAGGGACGCCATCGAGGCCTCGAGCATGGCAAAAACAATGCACAGGTCTTGTTAAATGAGGCTTATAAATCTGCAGAGCTTCCACATTTCCAACGGGTGAGACTGCTGGTATTTCCACTGGGTGAGTGACTGACTTCTCTGCATTTCGAGCTTATTAACAGATGGTAAAAGTCCAAAAGCGATGACATTTCATTGTAACACTGAAGAACAGAATGAAATATTTGAACATTAGAAATGATGCTCTGCCCTCAAAACAGCGCCAATAATGCCGACTTGGTATTAAAAGCCAAATATCAAAGAAAGGTATATTGGTCCCATACTTTCTCCTTAAAGGGATTTGTTGGCTGAGTGTCAGCAGAGGCTGTGGGATGCTCTGAGCCGGGATCTGCAGCCCATGTACCTGACGGTGGCAGCAGCATCTTTATTCTCACTCCAGTGAAGCACATGATTGTAAGACTTTTTCTCTCCATTATGGTATTGAGCAAAGTGTAAATCTCATTATTCCAGAATATGAATAATAATAAAAAAAATCTTGGGATGCCCTTGCTGCCTTCCTGAAAGGTGAATGCTGGTTAGCACAGTCCTACTTGTTCCTGCATTTGCACTGAATGTATTCAAGAGTTTTTCGCAGGTGAAGAATGCATTAAAAATAGTCCTGAAACCTTCCTGCTGAAGTAAAGTAGCTAAAAACATGAGGGGGGAAAAAAAAATGAGCAAGAGCATTTCTTTCGCTGAGTGTAATACTGTTACAATAGCACAGAAACCGCGCCAGGGTTGGAAGCCGGGGATTACGCTCCATGTGAGCCATTTGTCTCACACTTGAGCACTGCCTAGATCTTTCACACTTCTGTTAAATACCTTTTTTTTAAAAAAAAAAAGAAAAACAAGGGATTTTGCAGCAATATCGGCTGCCATGGATTCGTCTGCTGTCCTCAGCAGGGGCAGTTTTGCCGCCTCAGGTATCAGCTGGGTGTACCTGTGCGCCTCGCGCGGGTCGGGATGACGCTTATAATGCTCAGTAATAATAGAACGGAGGTATTGTGCTCTTTTCCTATTTCTTGTAGCAAACAAAGAACATTTGTCGTATTTCTACATAATGAATACCTATAGATTTCAGACTTTCAGCGTGAGTGGAGTTTTCCCTAACTAAGGCATAAGAAAAGGAGGAGTATTACTAGGTTTCTAGGTGCCTGGATATTTATAAAATCACCATTATTCTGGTGATCTTTAATGAAGAGGAGTAGAAATTCACCCTGCTAATCTTTATAGCTGTATTCTACCACGTATAACTGGATCAGCTCCTTTCACCTCTCTCCATGCCTGGTATGTTGAGCTTTTGTCTTCCATTTCATGGCTAAGTGTATTTTAATACTGGATAATGTTATTTTTGTGGGTATTTCACGTGCCACTTAGCTTAAAGCTCTGTGTGCTTGGGCGGTTATGTGATGGTAACCGGCACAGAGCCTATAACAGCGTGTTAGAGATGCCAACGTTATATAGGACGATAGTTTGACCCAGGAGATGATCAGACCATGAAATAAATGAGGCATTTGAATTCAGGGCGTTTGCCGTTCAGGCTCATCCCTGCTTTGGTGTAGATCACGTGGAGATGGTTGTTTGTCCGTGGTGTCCGACAGTCCCAGCGAAAGCCAAGGGCAGCTCGACCTTAAGAAACCCCACCACAGACCACAAGCTAGAGAGGGCTACGAATGACAATTAAAACAGATTAAAATGGTATCAAGAGAAGAAAAACAAACAAAGAAACAACAAAACAAACCAAAAGAAAAACTTGCTGATTACAGCTAAGGCTTTTGAAGATTACATCAAGTCAAACTTTTATTAGCAAAGTTGTATTTCATGTAAAATGAAAATATCTTTTAAAACCATACGTGCACATATGCAGGATACAAACAGCAACTACAGTACAACACGTTTCTCTAAACTTTAATCAATGCACGCTAACATTTAGCTCAAAAAGTAACAATGTAACGGCGACACCACATTTGCTTTGATCTTTTCTCAGGAAATTACAAAGTATCTTGTTCAAAGTAATAATAATAAAAAACGAAACAGACAGTACGCTTTGGCTCAAACCCACCTACTGGTTCCTGCCTGGAAACTGAACAAATCAGTGCAGATCACTTGAGACTTTGACATGAAGGATACGGAGCTGCAATGTAAACATGTACTGGTACTCCAACACGGCTCATACCCCTTATTTTGACACCCTACACATTAACAGAGATGCAGCTGAGGGCTTGACCCATTGTCAAACAAAGGAAATTCTCTTGTGAAGAATTTCCCTGCTTTATATCCGTTCTTACAGGTACCTAAAATAATCTAAATTTACCACTCAGCTGCAAAATAATGACTATAAAAAATTATGATGAGATTTCCTTCCAGAAGCACACGAGGATCAGTGAATGTTATTCTAAATTCAGTTTACAAAACTGAATGTGGAATTACTCTTAAAAAACCCCACCTTTTTTATATAGAAAGCTTGTGCCAGTATTTGTTTTCATCTCAAAAATAACATTGGCCTGAAAACTTTTATTAAAAACTTCTCATGCGTTGGATCTGACCCATTCAGTCAATGGAAGTAGTTAGAAAAGAGCTACTCATTAAAATCAGCGTAACAATAAGACAACAGAACAAATACCATAAATCATTAAATGATATGCTAATTAGATACAATGAAAACTTCAGTGACAAAGAAGGCTTTTTACTTTATTATAGATACACTCACATTTTTATCCAGAGGGGAAAGTCATTTTCGGATTTGGTTCCTAATTCTGCTCTTCCCAACGCTCGTTACCAGTCCCGTACCGTCACCCTCGCTGAAGCGCAGAGTCAAGCGCCAGCGAGGATTTCTTGAGACCGGGTCCCCAAATTTTGCCAGAGAATGAAGCTGGGGCCATTCCTACAAGTTCTTGATTGTGCAATTACATTATATATAATTTTTTTTGTAATAAAAACGTAGGTCTGAGACTACAATCCATACTAAATCTCTGTTCTGTGAACACAAACAGCTCGCTCACGCGGGAACTAGCGCGCAGGGCTTTTTTTTTCCCCTTAGTCAGGAGGGGCTGTTTTTATTTGCTTAATATTACGCACAGTCAAAACAGCACAACTTTTTGAGAAATGTCCGTCCCTCTCTTGTTCCAGGGGAGGCCGCTTAAATCCGCAAGCCAGGATTCCTGGAGCCAGGGAGATGCTTCCTCCTTGCTGGATGAAATTGCATCCCGCGTTGACTGAGATATCAAATCTGAAAGTGGCGTTTCCCCTCTCACACTCGCACCGCCAGCAAAACGTAACGGCGAGTCATAACCAAATGTAACCGAGCTAACAGCCGTGGCACTGGGTAATTAATAATTCCCTATCCGACACTGTCTGCACGCTCACACGTCCCTCACTCCCTCCTCCCAGCAGGCAGCCAGAAATTCCCTGCTAGGTATTAATTAATGAGATCACCACAGATTTCCATCAACTAATTTTAATAAACACTCCTGGCCAGAGTTTAAAAAAAAAAAATAATTGGATTTAATGTACTATTTCAGAGCTGCAGTACAGTTGGTGATAATTTTTATTCAGCCTACGTGGGCACACTTCACGGAATCATGGAATTTTCAGAGTTGGAGGGGACCTCTAGAGATCATCTCATCCAACTCCCCTGCCAAAACTTCCTCGCACCTGTACCAGACTGCCCCAGAAAAAACGCGGTGACAATGACAAAAACCTGCTCAGGACAACGTGAGCTTGCTCTCTTAGTTTACTTTCGAAAGCAAATCTCTAAAAAACCATTGGTGTCCTGCACTTGCCAAGGTACACTATATGAGTGGTACCCCTACAACAGAAAATAAACCCCCAATGGGGGAAAAAAAAAGAAAAGGAAAAGAAATGACTGGGAAAGAGAACAAAAGCTCAGGTGAGTGAGATTCCCCGGGAGTTTTAGCCATTTGTTCAATATTCATTGGGTACATTCCTCAAAAGTCAGCGCGCACTGTACAAATTCCGCTGCACATCTTTTTGTCACTGTATGATTTTTAGGCCCTGAGGCATCACGAAAGACCAACATTAAGATTTAAGGATCTGAATTAAAATTTTAATAGAAAAAGCGCTCGCACCAGCACAGATGAGTAGCACATCACAGGAATGTCATAAACATCTCTTAGCAGCACCAGAGCAAGTGATAGCACAGGGGATTTATATTCATTATTCGATAATTTGACACTCGCTAATATGATTTGAAATTTGTTCCTGTTTAACGTAGGCGTTTTCTGGGACAACGAGTCTAGTTGATCTACAGCGACCCAAAGTACGAGAAAAGGGATGACTGGGGCTGCGGATGGGTCGCACCCAGCCTCACCCACTGCGGTGGTGGTAGCCTCCACGCAGGGAGGTTAGCGAGGCTTTGGGGGGGTCAACCCCAATTTTGTTCCTGTTTCAAAGACCCTTGAGCATGGGCTGGTGTGCACGATTCCTAAAGGAAATACGTTAAGAACAGCCCGAAGGTTGCATCAAAGGTTGTCCCAAGCCTCATCGGTTCTTAGACTTCATCCAGTTTGGGCTGCAGCAGACAAGAGTCAGCACGTAAAGATCCCGGTGGGAAATGTTGGTGAGATGCCAATTGTCACATTTCTCCAATCATGCACTCTTTTTCTTTTTCTTTTTAAAATGGAGATGTTTTCAAAAATGAAAATTGCTTCGGACTTTTTCAGCATTTGGGTTGAGCGAAATACAGACAATAAAATTATAAATAATCAAAAGTGAATGACTTGGGTCAGGGTGATTTGTGACTCGGGGCACATTTCCACGCATCCTTTTACGCTCACGCACACGGCATCGCTGGGGGTGTCGGGCTGGCTGCGTGGGGTTTGCTTTTCCCAAATAGAGGTGATATGAAAGGCCTTTGCAAGCTAATTTTTTATTATTTTTTTTTTTTTTAAAAGAGGAAGAGGTATGCAGAAGCATCGAGCACCAAAGGCCATTTACTGCTTTCGGAAATCGATGAGCGCTGGGGCGCAGCCCGAGCCTAAGGTGAGCTGTGGACGGACCTTTCTACTGGCAACCACCTGCGCTTCTGTGGGCGACCAACGGGTCTTAATTGCAACCGTTACTGGAAACTTGTAACCATGTGAGTAATTCTTGCTTCCTCTCTTTCTTCCATTGAAGTAATGGAGACCATGAAGGAGCCAGTGGGGATATTTGCCTAATTACTACCAGGATGCAAAATGGCTTTTAGGATCTATTCCTCCTGCAGTAACTATTTTTAAAAAAAATATTATAATCAAAGTGACAGTCATTTGTAAGTGCAAGAAGAAATGAAGCCAGATTTATACTCTACTCAAATAAGCATATTCAAAAATACAAATGCTTTTAAAGAAATTCAGGAGATTCCAATACAAAAAGACCAAAAAAATGTGCTGTACAGCTTTGCTGAGTTAGTGTTGGAGAGGCAAAGAAAAGAACCAGATTTCAAGCAGCGTTCAGTAAACAAAATATAAAAGAAACTATACCATAATATTTTCTCTTAGCTTCCTCTTTTGTTTATTTAACAATGAATAGCTTGAAAATAAACGATCTCTTGAAAGTCAGGTAGGTCTATTCTATGTGGTACTAGAAAGATGTGAGATTTATGTGACTGGTAAACACACAACTCCTTCTGAAAACTAGTTTTGCTGGTCCAAAGTCATATTGAGAAGCAATTCTATTCATTCCTACACAGCTATACAGACTCATGCTAGCAACGCGCCTCATCTCAAAATAAAACAAGGCCGATTTTTACTTGTGTCAATATTAATATCGTATGTACAACGTCTCCGTGAAATGTATGCTAGCGCACAAATATACAGATATGAGACAGACAACAAGCAGTTTGCTTAGAAATGCAGCTTGCAGACACGGGGGAAAACAAATTAAAATCCTTTCTAACGATGGTGGATGGGAACCCTGTTTTGCCTTGCCACAGGAAAGATACTGCAGCTTAACTTATTTAAGGAAATAGTGCCAGCTACTGGACAGAAGGCTCATCCACAAGGCCAGAGATTTGTCTTTTAAGAGCGATTTTTCTGTGGATGAAGTTGCATCTCTAAGTATTGGTAATTGCCGTCAGCGGTAACCACTAAAATAATTTTAGAGTATCATAAGCAAAGGAGTTTATTTCTCTATGAAAAAAATCATACAATATATAGAATATATTTCTCCAGTATTTTAAATTACCGTTTTTCTCAGTAGGATGCGTTGTGTCACTTTGCAGAGTAACCAGTTGGTTTTGTTTGATTTTCCTGTTGTGTTATTAACTCTACAATGCCGAGGCCATGGTACATGAGGGAATACTGCATATAAATGTACGTACAAAGTGACAGCAACCATACAGGAAAGAAAAATACTATACAGAGAAACATATTCCAAACCTAAGAAACACACGGAGTAGCAGTTCAGTACACAGATGTAACACTGAGAAATTCTGTTTTGGTAAGACTGAGACATTTTGTATAGTAAAGAATTACTTGCTTTTTTTTTTTAATTAGAAGAAAACACCTAGAAATTAGGATGGAAAATCATCTTTTAGTGGCAGTGACTTATTTTTCTATTACCTGGATGTCAGGTTCCTGACTGGCTCAATTGGCAACCTGCTTCCAACCGCGCGTGGTAACTGTGGAGTACTGATCAAGATAAATATCACAATTAAACATAAATCATTCTTGCTTATGTTTTAGGCGTGGAGAGGAAAAGTTGCCGTAGAACTCCCAGTGCTTTCCACTGATCCTTTTTCCTTAGATCCAGAATAAGCTCCAATAAATGAACCGTCTTCATTGAACATCCCATGCTCCCCTTCTCCATAATCTACCAGACTATCAGCACTTTCAGTGGCTTTAATGTCCCCGTTAATTGACTGGAGGCTGCCTTTCAGCGGCTTTTCATCGCTGTCACTACAAAACAAAGAAATGCCTTTCCAAAAATCCGGCTTTTAATTGTCAGCATGGAAACAGCTCTTTTATTGGGAAAGAAAGCAGCAGGAGGGAAGAGCGAGGGAAGCGTTTCTGCGCGGGTTGTACATGGAGAAGGATCTGACCCCGTGAGTCCTGTTTGGTCTGGTGCACCTCAAACAGGACACGCGCACCCACCTGGATTCCCCACATACACGATTTTGTGATCATTACAGCCATGGATTTGGTTAAAAAGGTAAACACCAATGAAAACTACACGTGTATTTTGGTTTTTTTTTTCCCTTTTTGCCCTGGACAGACAGAAGAACGGACAGAAAGTGAAGGGGAAAGAAAAGGAGATGCTGGAAAGGATCTGAGGGATCCATTCCAGCGATGGGTGCTGGTGGGAAGCCTTCTTACGGAAAGAGACATTGTCATTTTACAAAACAGTGGGCAGTATTCAGGGCCTATTTATTTCATTTTTCTTTTGAGGTGGGTGGGTGAACTGATGTAAAGTTGTGGGACGAGGCAGCAGCTTTAGCATATATCTTACTGCTTTGTGAGCATTTGTTTGATTTCAGATGACTAACGAAGGGGATTTTCCCCCTTTTTTCATTTGTTCTCCTGTTATCTCACTGTAACTGGTGGAGTTTCTCTCCAGTAAAGGGGAGGCACAGGGGAAAACAAAAGCAGAATCAGAGTGTCTGTATCTGCTCATATGCTGCCTATGAAAAAGGACAGAGCCACCACCAAAATTCAGGCAAAACAGGAAATTCCACTGCCTGTGCCTCCAAATGGCACCGCAGAAGAAGACCCAAAGCAGCCTGACTTCTCCTGACTGAACACGACATTTGGAGGGATTGGGAACAGAAATTAAAAGATCACAAAAAAAACAATTTGGGCCTCTGAACTAGGTAGGTAATTACTCAATTATGACAATTATGACCCTTGCTGATGCCAACTCAGTGTCAAAGCTTTGGTAATGTTATCTAAGGAAGGACAGAGAAACTCATCTCAACTGTACCTCTTCAGCATATAACCAATAACGTGTATAATCAATACAGTAAAAATATTTGCTACTTTTCTGCACGTGGCATTTTTTTTTCATAAAAAAGAGAAGTTAGGAGTTCGGGGGGGAAAAGGAGGGGTCAAAGTTATTAACCTCAGGACTTTCTTACCTTTCTAAATATTTGTCCCATTAGAAAGCATTAAAAATTAAATAAAGATGAAATTATGCAGAAAAAAAAATCCCTATTCCAGTACAAATAATGTATTATATATAAGTGGGATTTCAACAGAAATTTTACGCCCTTAAGGCCAGCGATACCAGTTTTCCAGTATGGTCCTTACAGCGATGTATTTTTCTTCGTACCCCAGTTACCTAATATTGTAAGCTTTAGTCATTTTAAAGCAGCCAAAGTGATTGTTTCAGTTCTCCTACAGAAGCTTCTGTAGTGAGGTTTGTTTGGGTTTTTGCCATCTCTTACTGCGTTTCAAACTTTTTTTATCTTCCACAAAGTGAACATTCCCCATATGGGATGATTTTGGCCTGACTGGGTTTCAGAAACCCACCGAAGACATAAAAGTCTTTCTATTGGCTTCAATGGACATTGCAGCAGGAGGCCAAATCATCATATATATTTACATTATTCATACAATGATAAATAAAAAAAAAACCAAACCCAAGTGAAAAATAATCACTGATGCATCAACATTTACTTATATCCCAACTTGGATGGATTTAAGTATACTGGATATACCTTTATATTCCTACTGTTATCCACTCCTATGAGGTTTGCTTTGAAAGTGAAAAACAGCGTTACTTGCATGCTGTAAGAATGTCCTAAATAATGATGACATCTGGAACAAACAAAACCCCAACAAACACAAACGCTTGTTAAAGCAGGTCCTATTTACCTATATTCCCCAAAGATTTCATCTTTTATTGATTGAGCTTCGGGATCTGGATGCAAATCTTCTTTTTCTTTCACTGTACAAATAAAATAAAGCACAGATCTGTATGCCATGTTCCGCTGTGGACTTTCTCTTTGCGCAGGTGCAATGGGAAAACCGCCTGTCAACACCTACAGCCTAACCTGGAGGGCAGCAGCTCGCACTGCATGTCTGGCTGGACACAACCAGCAGGCTTCCACCAAGGGTTTGGGGCCATTCCCTAATTTTTAAGACAGCTAGCAAGTGTTTAGAGAATTATAGAATGCTTTGAGTTGGAAGGGAACTTTAAAGGCCATCTAGTCCAACCCCCCTGCCGTGGGCAGGGACATCTTCCACTACATCAGGTTGCTCAGAGCCCCGTCCAACCTGACCTGGAATGTTTCCAGGGATGGGGCAGCCACCACCTCTCCGGGCAACCAGATTTATACTTAATTATTTATACTTAAATCCTTACTCATTCCTTTAAAATTACAGAATTACTTTTAGCCATATATTCTACTGTTAAGCGTGCACCCGTGGAAGTTCTGTCAGTCAGCGTGTCAAGTAGCAGTTATCAGGTGGAAGGTGAGCAGGTACCTCTGCCAACGGAGGCTCAGAGGTGCAACTGGTGAAGGACCTTGGCTCTACAAGTGGGTTAAATACTGGAAGATTCAACGAGCAGTATCAAAGGCCTTAGCAAGGTCTCTGAGCAGCACACAGCACTACCTCACCCAGAGAGCGCAGTTTCACTTATATTCATTAGAATCCATTCTGCGGATATTTATCAAAAGCTACAAATCCTAATTGGATGTTTCTGCTTGCGGCTTTGCAGCCTCCAGAGATAAAAGTCTGAAGGATGCTTGTTATTAACATGTGAACATAGCAAAAGGACAATAAATCCATTTACCTGAATATTTTCCTCCTTTATTTCTTCTGACAAAGCAAATAGTTAGCAGCAGTAGGGTGAGCAAAGCGATGGCACACATCAGTCCGATAAACCACCCCTGGGTGGAAATTCCATCGTAAATGCCAGCATAGGCTTTGTGAAACAGAAGAGGAGTGGAAAAAAAAAAAAATTAATCAGAGGAAGGAAAAGGGCATCACCCTACTATAACGTGAATACATAACATCATCTTCAGCGACTCTTAATGGAATCAGACTATCACTACTTATTGTGTTCAACTTGAAGAAATGCAAGACAGAAATATGTCCAGAGCGTGACATTTTTAGACTTAAGGGGAATGTGCAGTCTACGAGGCACAATACAGACGTTTTGGAAAGGTAATTCTGAGAGAGCAGTTGACTCAAGGGATTAATGCCAAACAGGAAAGCTGAACAGCGAATTGTTAAGCCTCTCATGCAAAAGCAGTTTTGCGAAAGAAATAGAGTTAAAAGTGCACCCGCTACATGCAAACCACTGGACTGGCACACTTAAAATGGATTATATCACAGCACTACCCTTTTGAAATCGCATAAGAGGGAAAACTGTTTTGTAAAGGTTTGTAATTGTTCCGGGCTATTGTGTGTCCTGTCAAGCACAGGACTCAGCCGAGAACCGGGGATGCGTTTATGCTCCCCTGGGATCCCACCACAAGGGCCACCTTACAAATCACACAACGAAATTATGGGTTTGGTACACTTTCACTGCACAACACAAGATGTAACCTCAACATTTAGCATTCCAGATAAAACTGTATCACCTCGAAGGGTTTCATGTCTCACCTCTCCCCCTCGTCTCAATTACATCTTCAAAAATGCTATTGTTATCAACCCAATTCTTAGTCACTAGACGAACTGTATATTCAGTCCCAGGCTCAAGTGCCTCAATGGGGTGAAACTTTTGGGTGGGCTTTACTGCTTCTGAAATCTTGCCGATCCCTTTACCTATGGAATGTACATATTCAAGTCATATCGATTAATGGTATTCATTGAACAACAGGCCCGTGAAACATACAGTTAGAAACAATGGAAAGAACACACAAATATGCCACACAAGGACTTTTAACATTCGCCATCAGATAATCTGATTGTCAAAAGCAGGCAGCGAAGTAAAAAACATTTCCCCTATTTGATTTTTAATATTCCATCAGATAAAATAAACAGCACACTGAAGTAATCCTGATGTTCATGAAGGGGTTTGTACGTTTCCCAGGCTGAAAGTTAATATTGATGGGGGGATTATGGATCTGCTTTAACTAATGTGCGCTTAAAAAATTACAACTTGAAAATGGGCTTGCTTTGTATAGATAATCTGGGGTTTGATGCTTCTCCCATTGAACCGAACTCAGCAGGGAAGCACAGACAGCTTGTTATCTGGAAATGGATTCTTATATGTCTCACGGAAAAAATTAACATTGGGATTTGTACTCATTTCTCCCCTGACAACAATTTTCCATGTCCTTTTAAATTCCCCAATGCCTGCGCAAAGCACTGTTTTAGGTAGGGCTGAAGTTTGCTTTTAAACTGATATTGAGGCGTTTAAATGTTCCTGATGAGTTTAACATTTGATTAAGAGGCAGAAGGGAAATTCCAGGAGCCCTAGCTTTAGAGCCTTTTTACTTGCAAAACACCTACTGTAATTTCTGTCTGCTTTAAGATTGCAGGGTATTAAATAAATTTTAATAATAATTAAATTAATTAAATTAAATTAATTATTATAATAATAATTTTTTAAAAATATCATTTGTGGATAACAGCAAAAAGGACATCTCCAGAGGTGAGCAATCACTGCCTGAACACGAAAAGCCTGTTCATACAAGCAAATTCAGAACCGCGTGTTGACATGGGGGATCTCTTTGTTCAACCAAGGGGTACAGCGCAGGAGCGTGTCTGCCCTCCGTGGCGATAAACTCTCTAATTATATTCAGTTGCCTGATTTGCCTGCTTTATCCAAAGTCATCTGAACTAAGGATTGAGCACGCAGGATAATTTGAAAACTACTTGACCAATTAGCACTCATCTTAGAACAATGGCCATTAATACTTAAAGTAGTAAACAAGCAAAGCGAGAAGCTTGCAGAGATTAAAGCTTAGTTGACAGCTGAAGGAGAAAAAAAAGATTAAGACGGATCCAAGCACAATCAAAGCAGCAGTTCAAGATAAGTTTTCCAAGGCAACTATACATGTATTACAATAAGCAGTTAAATTAGTAGACCATCGGGACCCAGAGAGAACCCATACAGCTGAAATACTGCTGATACCGAAGCATAGCTTATTAGCATAAATTAATCCATCTATCGGTAATTTTTGCTAAATGAAGTATATGAAACTGAGCTATAATTTTTAATCAAACTGCAAATTAAGCAACAGGATACCACAGGTATATTTTAATTACATTTCCCAAAATCAAGACATCAGAAAAACATGTTTAACGCAAACACTATCCATAAAGCAACGAGAATGAATGTGAACCTCCAACCCATTGTGCACGAAATACGGTGTAACACTTATGCATGACGTCATAACCACATGGTCCAATTTGTACACAACGCGAGTCTCCTTAGGAGGCATTTCTCCCGAATTCCTGGTAAGCAAAATCCTTAACCCTGAGCTCAGCGGTAGCCCACAGCTGTGGTTCGTTGTGCGTTTTCTTACACCAACTTAACCCATCCATAACTATCGCCTATTTATTTCCAGCTTATGCCAGCCTCTTCTTTTTGAACGGTCAGCTCTTTACTGAAGCAGAAAGGGGGAACTGATACAGCTGGAAAATTAACCCTTTTCTGCCAGGTTCTTGCTCGGCCAGGTCAGCCCCTCCGAGCAGCACAGGGCCAGAAGGCACAAACTGGGATGAGGGTTTGAGCCCAACCTGACCTGGGACTGGGGGTTTACCATAGGCTCTCCAGGCTGTTTGACACCACCTATCCCAAAACACTAAACCACTTTTTTTTTTTTTCTTTAAAACTCAGTACAGGTGTCCAGTGATGGGTCATTACGAGGTTTCTTCCCATGCGATTTCTTTCTGGTCTGTGTTACACAATCAATATAGGACCTACAGAGGAGAAAGCATTGCTAATTGGGGCAAGTTTGGTGGCTGGAATAGAAAAAGCAGTGTAGCATCCTGAAAAATAAAAGCAAAGATATACAGATAAGGAAAAGCTCGACATACTGAAAGGTCAGTGAGCTGCAGAAATTAGCTGCAGAAAATTGAAAGCAGTTGGGTTAGGATTTTAATCTACAATAAGGGAGAAGAAGCATTAGTAATAAAGGCATATCACCAGCACTTCTCATCTTCCCCCACTATTTATCAGCCATACCATGGGACTCGCATGAACATTAAACACTGAACTGCAATTTTACAATATTCCTACCGGGCTTCGAGATTTATGAGAACAACAGAACACACATTTTTTTGTAGAAGCTTATGGTATAAAGGGAAAACCAATATAAACTGCCCCCAAAGACTTACAAGAGCGCTAGTTCTCCAAAAGTTAGCACATCTGTTATAAACCATACTTATAGAAAAAAGCTGGCAGTCTCATGGCTAAATACTAATTGTAGGCAACATCCTAATTTATAACCATACCTGTCTAAATACATCTGCTGCAATAAATGGAAAGTTGAGCTTTCATTAGTTTTCCCCTACTGCCTGGCTATTAAAAGTGTATAAATATGCATCACAAGTATCCTTCATCTTCTGGGCTGTTTTAGTGCACGAGGTAATTTGTTGGAATATTTTAAGCTATGGAGATTAGTAAACCTGTTGTATGTAAAGTCTATTGAGAAGAATTTATAGGTGAGTTAGTGACCATCTATTTGTCCCGATTGCCATTTGTAGGAGAAATCTGAGCTCAGACAAGAAGACAGGTTATAGCTTGGTCATCTCTTGCTGCTTCTCTTTAGCTCTCTGTGTTGGCTACACTGGGGCAGGATGATAGAGGAGGAAAAAAGCTCAAAAAAATATCAAAGACAAACAGCTAATCACAAATTTCCTCCAAGTACTCCAACACTGATGTATTTCCTTTGAGTACCCCAAGACTGATCTATTTAGCATATTATATTTAACATGCTTATTTTTCCTGCTCAAAATGATAGGGGTTTGAAACAGCCATACATCACACACTCCTCTTCCCGGTCCAGCCTGCGTGCAGTACCCGGGTTCAGCAGGATCGAACAGGGTTTGATGGACTACACTTCCCCTGGCCAAAGAAGTGGCATAAATGACAGAAAAAGAAACTTTTTACTAAGATTTCATCAGATTCTCTTGCTCATGAGTAAACAGGGTATATTTTGGGGGGTTGCTGGTAACAATACCAGTGGTTACATAGGGCTAAGGCGGTTGTATTTTTCCTTTTTCACTGTGCCTGTGGCAAAAGAGAACTAAACCTATATATTTTGTAACAAATGGTTACTCTTCTCATCCTATGGTGTGTCATGAAGGTAACACCCTCGGGCTAAGATTTTCAAAAAGCCTGTGGGAGTTACATGCCTATTGCCATTGAAATATAACGAAACTGGTGAACTGCTATTCTCTGGCTCCTCTGGAAAATAAAACTACAATTGTACAGCTTCCTCTGGATGAATTTTTCATTAAGGCTTGAATTTCTGGACACACAGTAATCATTCTCAACATGCAATATGTGCTTAGTAATCCTCCAGAAACACTGGTAGCTCTGGATGAAAAGGAGCTTTGTGTTAAAGAAGGACTGCTATATTAAATTAATTTTTTTCACTTATGTAAGAACATTATTTTGGGTTACGCTTCTGAGGGCTAATGATCGTTTGGAAATCGACATTTTCAAGGGGAAAGTTAATTAGTTTGTAAGTCATTTAAGAAATACTGCCTGACAATGGAAAGTTAGAGATAAAACTCACTTTCTAAAGACAGTATACCTTCTTCTGTGGAATGAAACCAAGGGAAAGCCACAAAAATTAAACTATTACTTATTTTGCAGTACAGTGCAAATATCCCTTCCCAGGTTCTTCATGACTGACCACAGTATTTTATCAACAATGATAAAGACCTTTGGTGGAGTATCAGCCTTTCACATCTGAGTTACTTTGGCTATGTTTAAGATCTTTCATAAGAAAGAGGCCTTTTATCTCATTGACTTTGTGTTAGCTGCCAACGCCAGCGGTGTTGGGTCATGCAACAAGGATGCTATAAATGAAAGCTTTTATATCGCCTCTTTCCATTTCTCGCTAATTCCAGCGGGCCTGCGTTTAATCTTAGAGACAAATATTGAAGTGTGGTTTTCCTCTGGTAAGTAATTACACGGAAACAGCCCCGTCTGATAGAATTAGTGCTGCAGAGCAGAGGGCTCTACCTCCGCCGCCGCTGGACACGCGCAGGATGCAAAATGTGGCACTGCTCCACCGGGGAACGCAGAAATAGAGATGTGAATGCGAGATGGTCTTTTCCTATCAGTATCCACTCACTGACCTTTTGGTAAAGTGTTGCTAACCCAAAGGAATGTGTTACTGCTGACAAAAAAGAGAATCTGAATGGTTCATTCACCAGGGAAGATGCTGCAGTTGTAGAGAAAGGGTATGATCTGCCCATTTATCTATACAGGGAGTTATATTTATTTAATTGAGTGAAACTTTTTTACTAAATTCAGTCATTCATGCCACTGCAAACTCATCATCAGGAGATGAGTGGCACGTAAATGACAGGCTGGTAAAATTATCATTTAAAGCACAACAATTTTCCCTGCACAGACTTTTTTTTTTAGTGGCGATACATACTCACATATGTACATATTAAAAAAAGAGATTGACTATTCTTTCTGATTCCAGGCTACAGTAGCAGGGATAACTGCAAATAAATGAAAGCAATGGCAGTGATGCAGATCAAGTGTGTCAATGATAAAATGTGAATGAATTCCTAGCTTCCACCTCAACATCTCCACTTTGCTGGCGGAATGTGTCGTGAAATTCTGAAATACCCACGGCACAGCCTGCAAAGGCTGTGTTACAGCAGTGGAAGCTAGTCAAAGTCTTAAAATGAACCATGAGAGCTTTATGCTTTTGTTACTAAAACCAGAACACAGTAGATATAGAATCACTGAATCAAAACCCAAAGAAACTTGGAGTGCTCTGACTGGGAGTTTCATTTCAGGGGGCACCACGTTTTATATCTGTCATTTATGTGGGTCATTTTAAAGGATCAACTTTGACTTTTGAAATCACTCCCTTTCTTCAAAAAGAGAGATTGTTTTAATTTTGAGCAATCGCCTTGCTTCCCATACCACAGCTTAAAACCCCAAGAAGGTCACGGAAAAGAGTAATTTTTTTTTTTTCAGCCTATCATGTTTAGTTGAAAAATGTCAGAACAATTTAGCCAGCAAATAATGACACAAAACTCTAATGGCATCTCAGTGACAGATGCAGTGTCCTAATTTAGGGTGGCTTGAGAACCAGCAAGGAGCACACATTAATCACAGAACTGGACTCTTGCGGCTTTTATTAATTATGCTACTCTATTCTCAAGCATTTCACCAGAATCAGTTATTGCCACAGCCAAAACAAAGTCTTAGGAAAGAAAAGAGAAGAAGAATGAAACAAATGGCGACATTATCGTCCTTTTAAGCATAGCAGGCAGGGATGCATTTCATAAAATCTGACAAGGTTATTCAAAGAAATTATAGACTTTCAAGTGGTCAAAGCATGTTATTCTGGTTGCCCAATGAAGGCCAGATAGGGAAACTAATAAGGTGAAATTGTATATTTTTATCTTGAAAAAAACCCCACAATGTTTTACTTCCCTTAATGAAGAATAAATTTTAAACCGTGCTGACAGATCAATAGTTACAGCCACGTGAGTACCTGTATACTAGAGGGAGTTTGGGGGATACAAGACAGTTGAGAAGGAGTTTCACTACTTGAGAAAATGGATGATAGTTCATGATTGGATCCTAAACTGGGATGTGATGAGTTTAAACAACTTTTTCCTCGTTTTACCAGTAACACCAGTAACTGAAGAGATTCTGCACCTTGGAAGTCCAATAGGATGTTGTACAACACGGACCATTTTTCAATTTTATGTCAACATTGTTCCAGACTGCTATCATTGCTAAAATGATGAAGCCAGGACTCTTTTGCTTATCACATTCTCCTTCCCCATGGTAAGTGCACAGCAATGGTTTCTGATTAATAGGAGGGACTTGTTCCTCGCTGTTGTAGAGGTTTCAGACTTGCTGAGCACAGTACATTTTATTTCATTTCAGCTGAATGTGAAAGGGGAGCTACCGTACGGTGCTTGCGATTTTCCTTGAAATCACTGAATATCAGTGTTTTAGGATAGGGTATAAGTGGCACACAAATGCTCACTTCCAGTCTCTGATAAAAAAAAAAATAAGAAAATAATGGATCAAATGCACTGCAGTCAACTCTATGTTCATTTGGACTTTCCACATCAAATATCTGCCCCTAATGTTGTTGGCAGTCCCCCACCTTCATGCAAAGGCGGAATTTGTTTTTATATTGCTGTGAACAGATTATTTAAATCTTCAATTTTCTGTTTGTGACTAAATGCAATTCACTTATTCTAGTACGGCTCAAAGAGCTGATCGGTGGGAACAGACCCACAGTACTGTAAAGCAAAATGAAATAGATAAGCTCTACTTTTCTGAAGGCTGCATGGCTGCATTGATTGTTCTCGTGGAAAGAAAAACAAATTTATTTCCTCTAATTACAAAGGAAATGTCAAGCCTGGAATATTCTCAATAGATTTTTCCATTATTGTTAGAGCTTCTCCACATAAAAACATATTGCCTATTAACTTACTCCCTTGAGCCATCGTTAGTCCTTCCTCTGTGACCGGCTTCCCACAGCCTTTGACTGTACAAGCCTTGACATAGAATTTGTACTTGGTACTGGAGCTGAGACCCGAAAGCCTCCAGCTGAGCGTGGAGCGGTTGGTCACGCTGACGTCGTTCAGGGGTCCGATTTCGTGCGTTTCGTTTACTGAAAGGGAAAAGGCGGTGGAGTCAGATCCAGCAGCTAAAGGCTACGAACATGAAACGTGTCGTGAACGCTCCTGCGAGGGAGGCACTCTGCAGTAAGTAGGAAGGATGGAGCCTGAACAAGCACATCTTACCTTCCTGCCAAGTGCCTAAATGGGATTTATCTCCTCCATGTCAATCCCCCAACTACTCAGTGAGCTATTACTGTTCTTAAAAAGCTCTCTGATTCTCGATATGCACATACTGAGTGGGAGGTAAAAATTACCGTCTCCTACATCATTAAATATATATGAATTGCTTCTTGCTTTGCTTCCAAACAGCTGCAAACTTTTACAAGCGAGTTACCAGATGGCTCTTCTGCTTCGGTCCCTCTGCCTTGGCACAGTTGGCAGCTGAAGGAGGGGTTGCCACTCCCAAACTGCTTAAATAGATGGATCCACTCTCTGCCCGTAGTCATCAAAAACAAAGGGACGATCCAGCCTCCAGCCCCTGCTCCCAAAGGCAACTGGGCAGTTCTGTTACCAGCAGAGATAAGTCAGAAGTACAGAGGTTTGGGGTTGTTTGGGTTTTTTTTTTTTTGTAAACAGGGGGCACAGTTTAATCCTGTTCCATCCTCAAAGAACTTATAAAATACCCTGAATTGTCACCACACCTCACAGCTGGTGTTGTGGCAGTCTGGGACTAATATTGGACCTTACCTGAGGTTATCTCCTCAAAGTCTCTTCCCAGCTACTCAGTCCTTTCATAGGCAAGAAAGAAAGAAATGCCCCCGGTATTTAGTTGTTTCTCAATGTGATTACTCAATAATGTGACTCAGGTGTAGTTGTCTGCATTTCTGCTGAGGCATTCTACAAGGGAGGAGCTGCTCACTGACACACCGTGAAGACCTGAATAAATTTGACCAAAGTGCTCTCATTGCATATTATTTTGTACTGAATGAGTTTCACTTCAGTAAAATGCACCTACAGTTTGTGGGTCTTCTTAACTACTACGTTAGGTATAATTTGCAAGCATGAAATAACTGAATTAGTCTAGAAAAGTGGAACAGGGCATGGCAGCAGTGTAAGCTTACATCAGAAAAGTGCATGGAACACTTTTTGCTCTGGAAGACGACTTTGGCCTGCCCTCTAGCAGGCTGCGTGCGCATCGCAGTTCAAAACACGCTGTTCCGCTGCTCTGGCTGTAACAGGGATCTCAGAAACAGCCCTTCTCGACAACCTCTGTTTTAAATAACTGTGCACATATAAACCCTTTTTTTTTCCCTTCCTTTTTTTTTTCTTTAACTAACACTGCTTAAATTCTAAAATCAAAGTAAAACAAGCACATACTTATCTGGTATTGCAAAACGTAGCCAGTAAGGTGGCCGTTTGGTTTCTTGGGAAGTCCCCACGACAGAGTGACGGAGTCCTTGTCGAAGTTCAGGATCCTTAGAAAACGTGGTTGCTCGGGGACTGGAAGATAGAGGGATTAGCTTTCAGAGAAGATTGAACAGGTCTGTCTCTACACATACTTGTTAAATGAGTATGTAGTTTAGCTCGACACCCACAGTTCTCCTTTCTAGTGAAGAGTTTTATGAATATTGGAGATTTTACAATTACTTTAAATAAGGAAATCAACTTGCCTCATTACATGGACAATTTCTATTTATGTCCCTCCATCC
The DNA here is from genome assembly GCA_008711295.1 of Anarhynchus alexandrinus. Lineage (NCBI taxonomy): Eukaryota > Metazoa > Chordata > Aves > Charadriiformes > Charadriidae > Anarhynchus > Anarhynchus alexandrinus. The sequence goes on from VUYV01000159.1 coordinate 1,974,858, forward strand.
CACATTCTCATTTTGCCTTACCTCCTTCTGGAGTTTCAAACACAACGGGGGAGCTTTCCGGGCCATCTCCTTTGGCGTTGTAAGCCAAAACACTTAAGCGGAATTCACTGAAGGGCTCTAGACCGGGAATCATCCCATAGTTTCTGTCTCCTACAAACGTTAGGAAGTGTTTCTCTGGGTGATGCCTTTTTCCATCCAGCATGCTTTTTGTTTTCCACCAACTGACCTGCATTGAGATGGGTACTTCTATAACAAATTATGTTGTATGGGGCTGAACACAACATTGATTTCTCTCATCTTCCCAGAAATGAGAGACTGCAACCTATCCTGATCTGGGATTCATTTAGTAGTTTATTCAACTGTACACAAATATTTAAAGAGAAATTTGTCACCTTATAGCCTCTTAAATGTCCACGAACTCTGTCCCTTGGTATTCCGAACCAGAAGACTTTGACCAGCGTGCTGTTCACAATATCCACTGATACGCCGGAAGGAGCGGCATCTGGAACTGTAAAACAAAAGTGCGGCATATTAAAGACACTTAGAAGAGCTCAGTTTCACACTGTTCACACCTACAGGGCTTGGCTTTCCAGCTCAAGCTGTGGCAGTTCAGGCAGACTTACTGCACGCAAGAAAAAAGCCATTCCACCTGTATCCAGTGGGCGAAATGGGCCCATAAACATTATTTTGCCATATCAGGGCTTTCTGCCGAGGGCTGGAATACAGGTGCACTGGGACATATGAATTTCTACACCAGTATTTATGATTTCCTGTTTCAAGTAATGCTTACAGCAGTGAGAAGAATAAAAAAAATGATTAACGCAGCACTCAAGAAGGCAATCATAAAGTTTTTTTTATAATCAATTTCATTTTACAACTAAGCTCATTAAACAGTAGGATTTTAATCACTACACAACACAGAAAGCTATTATAGTGCTTGAAAAAGAGAGGCCTTGATCCATCGACAGCTGAATCACAAGGAAGATTTTCCACTGATAGATATAAAAATTAGATCCACCACAGACACACAAAGAAAATAAACACGCTGTGGGGTTTCTTTCTCTCTGTTCTCACTATCCATCATCTCTTCTGCCATACACTCTCCAGGGGAGGGAAGATGCACCGCCAAACCTTCCCATTGCCCACCTCTGTGCGTACAGTGGGGATTCTCCTGTTTGAGCAGCACCGACACCATTGCCAGCACCGCAGCCTTATGCTGGTGAAATACCAGGAAGCACTTGGCAGGTTGCAAACGTCCAACCGGTCCATTCAGGGGTTGATAATGTGCTCACTCAATGAGAGGAGTGCTCCAGAGAGCCCGCCTTAGGATTCGTCTCCCTCTGTAAAGCTGTTAATGTTTTTACATCTGTGGTTATCGCATTAACTTCACCGACTGTCTCATATCACCCACCATGGATGGCAACACTCCATGAAGGCTTCTGCGAGAAGCTGCAGACAGTGGAGAGGCGGGAGCGGCAGCACCTACGCTACTGCTACTGGGGAGCGACTGCCACGGGACGCGGTGGGTTAAATCAGGGATGTGGCCATCTGGTCATTGTAATAAGTTGCAAAACACGTGCTTGTCTTAATTGGCTAATCCACTGTAGACACTTCAAAGGCCATGCAAACTGTCAGTTTATTTAATTCTTATGAAAAAATTTTAAAGACTTCAGAGTCTGCATGGGATGACAACTGTTTGACTTAACTCATAAAATTAATCAGCAGATCTGAACCAGGGAGGATCCGCTGGCCCTCCCGGCCCCTCTTTGCCCAGAGCTCCCAGGCCCTGCTGCTAAGCGTCTGCAAATGCAATAAGCATCGGTGTTTGGGATCAGGGGAGCCTGGAGCTCCACACAAGCAGACCACCATGCAGTTTACTCCATTGCTGTTTTAAAGCCTTAATTCCTACAAAAAAAAATCTTTTTTTTTTTTTTGGTGGTGTTAGTGCTTAACTGGGTTGCTTCCTAAAGTGAGGCTTGCCATTTCTTTACTGCAGCTGGATACATTTCTAGTCCTCCAAATATCTTCTCTGGTTGTGCAGTAAACACCAAAGGGGACAGGCTGCTCTTCAGAGACGTTGGGGTGGCCTCGGCAGTGACATTATCCAGCGTCCCACAGACACAGCAGGGCTGTCGCATCCCGCATGGCACCAGCATGAATTCTATTAGCAGGGCAATTCTCCTGCATTTCACCTCTTCTAACGGGACGTGATTATTGAAGCCCACCGTGAAGCCGGAGCTTGAAGAGCATGTGCAAAGGGTGGGTATCACAAGCCGTGATTTCAGAGCAGCCCGGGGCATCTATTTTGTGAAAATGGGTTGCAAGGGGAGAAAGACTCTTTCTCTGATCTGGCCTGGATGATGCACTGTGAGATGGGCAGAGTCCAAAATCAGAGGTGGGCAGGAGCTGAGAAGACACATGGAGGGGGCTTGGAGCAGAACTAGATTCAAAGCAACACCTTCCTCCAGTGGATGAAGACTTCTTCAGGGACACAGGGAGGCCTGCGAGGGGACTGTGCCACTCAGGAGCCACGGAAAGCCACTGGACAGAAACCCAGGCTGGAGAAGAAGACCTGTTCTTCAAGGACTCAATGGACAGAGTAACACCCAGCATACATGGGAATGGGGCATCATCTATAAATTCACTTACACTGCCCAGTGCTTGAGTGTTTGTACTTACTTGCCAGAATACTTAACTTCTGACACTGTTAAACTGTTGAATCAGGCCCCAGACAAGCTAAAGATTTTTTTCCCACCAAGTACAACACAATGACTGCCACACTTCATAGACTTCTTACGGCCTGTGGCCTTCAAACGAGTATCCAGACTAAGCCAGCAACTGCGACGGATGAAAGCACGAGTCACCTTTCACAAAAAAACCCTCAAACTCCAGCAAGCCGGCATCCACGGCGCCCGGCACCAGTTGCATCTGCGTCTCACGTAGCCCATCACACCGAGCACTGGCATTTAAGCAATTTTGGCCATGGGCTACCTCACCCATCACTCCACATCTGCGTCACAACAGTCCCCCGCGCATCATATTTTTACATGAAAGTTTCCGCTACTTACCATCCTCTCCTGAATATCCAATGGTAACGTTTGGTTCAGGACCGGATCCTAAATTATTTACCGCTTGCACTTTGATCTCGTAAGGCACGAAGGTGGGAGTGTTTCGCAGGGTCAGGGAATGCTTCTTCACCGTCTCCTCGTTCCAGTCCGCCTCGACTCCCTGCTGCCGCCAGCTGACTTTGTACTCCAGCCCTGGCCCGTTCCTCTCCGCGGGTTTCAAGGGCTGCGGAAGAAGTTAAAAGAGATCTTGTCTGCCTTTGTTGCAGTAATCATGAAACAGCAGCTGAGGGGAGGGGGGGAATAATTTTGGGGAGCGCATTACAAGATTGGGAGAGAAAAGAGGGAAAAAAGAAAGCTTTAACTTTTTGCTGTCGTGTTAATTTTAAGACAACTGGAAGAAAAATGTTGTGACTTCAAGAGAAAGGTGGGTGAAAGGCAGAGAAACAGTTGGATTAAAAACAGATTAATTGCTAGTAGACACATTTCTGCATACTACATACATCAGTTTTTGTTTTGCCACAGGTTTTCTTGTGTGATGTAAACCCGCATGCCATTTAGCACAACTAAAATGTCTATTTTGGCATAAGGCTGCATGTGCCTCAGTACAGCTAAAATCTGCATTTTATCTTAGAATTTTATGTAGCACAGCAAGTTGAGTCATTAAAATTTAGATTTGTTCTAAATATGCACCCAATGCTTGAAACTACGCCTGGACATTTGATGTGCAACTGCTGTGGTACTCTTTTTTACAGATCAGCTGAAGAATTCATCACAGCATGGTTCCCATCTACTTAACATTCATTTATAAAATATTAGAAGACGTGTAGCAACGGCTTGTCACGAGACATCCTCCAGTTGAGTTTATTTCTCTGAAAATGTGCTTCTTTAATTAATAAAGTTAACTGGTCACCCCCACTACCGAAAATGATGAGGCTCATTTCAGTCCACTGAAACAGCTGTGGGTATTTCCCACCACACAGCCTACTTCTAATAATATTTAAATTATATATTGTACATATTAAATATAAAATAAGTGATACGCATCCAAGCTGCACACAGAAGTCTGAAATGAAATGGCATTGACTTGTAAGTGCCAGCAGAAAGCGATGCCCCATTGATGCTCCTCCTGTATGGTAGGACCTATGTCTGGGGGATCTGCAAAAATTCCCACTTATCTGCTCTGAGGGTATGAGGCCCTTTGGGACGACAGCGGTGAAGGAGCCGTCAGACCGGGCAGCTTTCTAACAGGCACTGCTGGGAGAATCACCTCCATGGCAAAGATCCCGGGGAATGGGATTTGCAGGAGAGGCTGAAGAAGTAAAAAATTCCTAATAAAAAATAACTTCTCGTTCAGAGTTAAATTGCAGCACTGCTTGACTCTCATTTTGATCCCCCTTAATGCTGCAAATCCTTGGCTGAAAAGCTACTCACTAATGCTCAGCTGGTCTCTTAATCCAAAGTAGGCAGATTAACATCGTTTTGCAGCCTTTGTCTGCCAGAAATAGCATGTTTAGTGCCTAGCATTTCCTCTGAAAAGCAGACAGGAGACTCCATAAATAAATGAATATCCTGTTTACGACATTTAAATGATTCAACAAGATTTAACAAAGCCTGTCCATCCCATTCTCTCCCTTCAGTCTCAGTTTTCACTTCTACTTTTGCCCTGGCTGAACAGTGGATTACAGGCTTTCCAGCGAGGAGGAGCGCTCGTTCTCCATTCTCTTCTCGTTCTCTTCAACGACACATTGGTGACAGCGGCATTTCCCACCCACGCTGGTTACCACCACTCCCCATTTCTTCTGGGAGGCAGGATTGTCTCCCCTCACCCTGGGCTACGTCATACAGTGGAGATCCCCATTCCAATCCAAGTCAACAGATCTAGAGGGCCATCTCCTTTGGGCTAATTACAGCCTAAACCATAAATTCACACTGGGGAAACGTTTATTGGGTTTTGCTGCGAGCAGCAGATTGAGAAGTAAATCTCATGTAAATTGTGTTTAATTCCAGCCACAAAAAAATACGTTCCTTCCACAGTTGTTGAAATTTGTGTTAAATGAAGGAATATATCTCTCTCTCAACTGTTGGCACAGAAGCTGTAGGCTTAAAAGCCGGGGAAGTCAGAGACTGGAAGCCATCCCCAAGACTTTCACACAGTTCCTTTGACACACTCGCTTAGGAGCTTTATCTACACTCCTTTAGTTCTTGATGTAAAAATTCAAGCTCACGTTCTCTTGGCCAAGTGATCTGAGTCATTTTTAACCCTCCAGGCTGGAAGGGCAGAAGCTGTGGGGTAAAAACCACCCCCTCCCTGGGCCCGGCTGCTCCTCCTGCAGAGCAGGGCACCACCACAATTGTTTTAGGCACTTTCTTGTATGCAAAATGCGCAGAAGAGGAGCGTATTCTGGGCAATTCTCACTGTGCTTTATAGGACTTTCATATCTCTTAATAACCTGTGATGTTCGATGTAAAAAATTGTCTTTTGAAACAAAAATGAAAGTAGGGGAGGAAATCTGGAACACATTTAAGTCAATAACAACTTTACCTTTGACTTCAGGAGCATCAAGGACCCTACCCAGGGAATTTGCTATTTCCTAAAAAACAGGGTTAGGGGAAGGGGAGATAAAGTCAGGGGATCCATTATTTCTTTTTTAATGTAATTATATTAAAACAACATCCTAATGAATTCCATGCTGCTTTAGAAACCGCTGCTTGAAGGGAGAACCTGTTTCCGATATTGAGGCACTGACGGACGCGTCTGCCTTACCTCCCATTTCATCACCATTTCGTTTGGCTCGGAAGCTTCAACTCGGATGTTTTCTGGGTTCTTCTCTGGAGCTGGAACCACATGGGTGATAAGGTTAGTTTGCATATCCTGGGGTTTATTTGCACTTATTATTTAAATACCAAAAAAAAAGGATGCAAAAAACTTTCCTTATTTCCATATTACTGAGAGTGAAAGACACCTAAACACAAAACGTTCATGAGATTAATTACTTGGATCAGCAAAGCTGCTGTGACCGAAACACATTGTTTATGCAGTTTTGATCCCAAAGTGCCCTTGTTGGTGGGAGCCACCAGCTAACATGAAACTGTGACTTTTGGATTTCAAAGCACCAGATGTAGGGGGATTATGAGGAAGAGATTTTTCTCCCCATGGGGATAGTAAACAGAAGGTATATCATTAGTGGGACGCACGCAGCTGAAAAGCTGAAGAAGGACCTGAAATTGAAGTAAAAGGGGAAAAAAAAAAGAAAAGAAAAAAAAGAAAGAAAAATGCCAAGGAATGCAAATGCTGCGCTGAACAGTTGGCCTCTAAAATAACTTTCAGGGACACAATGTTTTCTGTCACAGTCAGAAATGCAGCGTGAATGGGGATTTTTGAGAAGCTTAGCGCTGCTGAAAGGCTCCCCATAAACCCCGGTCTCCTCCAGCAACTGCTTCTCCATAAAGGGCTGCAATGGGCTTCAAAGGGGCAAAATCAGCAGAGCTCAGGGAAGCGGTGTGCTAGAGGTACCCTGGTAGGAAACACCCCACTAACCATCGGCTTCGGCATCCCCGGGCTGCCACCGAGCAGCGACAGCAGCACAAGGGACCCTGACTTCTTCGCACCCCTCTGGAAGCACAGGAGGGCACTGTTATTCCCAGCCAAACACGAAAAATATTAATATATTCAGAAAACTCCAGGGCAGTGTTTACCAGCCGGAGGTGTTGCGTAGCGCAGCGATGGTTTACTCGGCTGGCTCCGTCCCACGGCGTTCACGGATACGACACGAAACTGGTAATTCATGTACGGGGCCAGCGACAGAAGGGCAGTGGTGTCGTTCCCCGGGGCGCGGGTTAGCTCCTGCCACCTCCCCGGCTCCCACCGGTTCTCTTCAAACTCTATAATCGACTCTGGGGAGGAAAAGGAACAAAAGAAAAGAGAAAAAGGCAGAGCCTGTATAAACGGCTTATGAACAGCAAGGATGGAAATGAACTTACAACAAATTAACCGTCATAGTAAAACCGATTAAGTATGGCTGTGAGCAGGGTTTGTTTCTTCTAACAGCCATAACGTGCCATAATGCTGAACGGGGCAAGACGATGCTACTAAAATCCTTCATACCATTAACGGGGCTGTTATGACTGGCCCCGGCTTTCCAGGATAGCCGCACACTTCGGTTTTGATTTTCCGAGAGCTGAAGGTCTTCCGGCGGATCGGGAACATCTGAGAAATAATGAAGAAGCGTGAGGAGCGTGGTGAGCTATTTCTGTTGGTCTTGGCATATTCCAAAGGGCTGGAACAGCCAGTTCAGTGAAGGTGGTGGTAAAACAGCTTTTGATTTCAAAGTGGAGAAAATTAGGAAAGTGGGAATTGCTTTTAAAGATTCTTTTTATTACAGAAAACCAAGCTGCACCCTCTGGTCCTGCGTTCTCCCTTACAAACACAATATTCCTTCTCGAGTTCATTTCCATCTACTCTCATTACTGTGCTTGCAGCAACAGCTTTTTCTTTTCAAATCAACACTAAGATCTATTTAATCATTAATAGATATTGACACTGCTCTTAGCAGAAAGTTTTATTAGCATCACTTGGATTTACTCCGGTGCAAACCAGAGTGGTAGAAGGTGACTCAGCTCCGACAGCTATCGAACGTGCCCTTTCAGAGTATGAGTGAAAGGATAACACTCATTATCCCGGCCGTGGGGATCTACATTAAAAGGAAACAAGAAAATTCATTACCTGCCAGCTCAACTAGTGCTGTCCAGAGAACAGAGCAGAGTCAGCTGGTGGTGGCTGGTGTGATAACTGCACCCCACCTCCCGGGGACACGTGTGGGGCTATACCTGCCCTGAGCAGGGGACCACCGTGCTCCTGTCCCTGCTCACTTTTCGGGGATGTGGCCTTAGCCAGGGCTGATGTTACCAACACCACCGACGCAGGCTGCTCCCCCTCGCAGTGCCGGGACACGGCAAGGGGGGGACACACACTGCACCACCAGTTCTCACCAGCAGTGGGGACAGAAGAGGTGACCGGTGGCGTGGGTCGTTGGCCAAATTGCCTGTAATTGAATGGACGCTTTCAAATGTAGCGGATTCAGACTGAGAGATGTTTATTTTCCTTATGACAATTTGTAGTCTGATTGCACTGGATTAGTTTGGTAACTGAAAAGTACAGGGCCTGATGTCAAAGGGTGATTTCTCACTGCGGGGGGCTGACGGTAACCCTTCATCCTTCCAAACTCTCACACACACACACTCCCCCTCCTTAAACATAGCACTGGCTTTTCAAAATCTGAAAAAAAGTACAGACCAAGGAAATGAGATCGCACAACTTTGGGTCTTTGACCTTCTCCCGCCCCAATGTCCCAACAGCATTTTTTGGCTGACAATGTCATTTCTGAGAGGAAAACCAGCTACCTTGACCACCAAGACTGCATCTGTCATTGTGAAAGAAATTCATAGTGTTTGTACTGAATTTTTTAAATAACAATATTGAGTTTTCTTGTTTATCTCAGGGTACATCAAAAAGTTAAAAAGGTTATATTTGGGTATTTGGGTTGTGGGTTTTTTTAGGTTTTCTTACCTTTTTTTTCCCCTATTTCTGTTGCACTTGGAAAAAATTAGGAAAGCACAGTTCAACCTACAGGCATTTTGCTGTTCTATTCTTGGAGTGTATCTGATATTAAAATTCAGTATTTTAAGTTAAAGACGGTGATACTGCATCTTAAAGATATGCATCCCTCTGTCATCAAACAAATACTTAGAAGTATTCTAATGGACTTTTTCTTTTGCTCTTAGTTGCCCATATTCTGATGTCTCCATCTGTGCCATATTTAGCTCTTTCGGCATCTCACAGGTCTTTCATTGCAAAAGAAGCCTGAATTTTTCATTTGGAAAATAACAGATACGGTTAATCCACCAAGACCTTCCTTATATGTAACAATCAAAGGGGACAAGACAGTTTTCCCTCTTCTGCAAATCACCTTTTTAAAAGGGAATAAAGTGCTTCATGAAATTTTCATAAGTAATGTAACGAATAGTCTGCAAACATTTTGAATTATACAGCACTAAAGAACACAGTACCATAAATAATGTGCATAGCATCTTCTTAATTCACTATTTACTGAAAAATACCATTCATTTAAAGTGTGAAAACAACTTGAAGGTCAGATTGTCTTAGTTCTTCTTGCAGTCACTGCCATAAATAAATAAAAATGTAAGATGAAGCAAAATGGAAATTAAAGGAAATTAAAATGGTGCAAAACTGTCCACAAAACGGAATTTTAGCTATTGGCTGATGCACTCGGGAACATTTGCAAAGGACTGCAAATCACTCCACAAGTTCACCCCCTTAATTTCAAGTGGTCCTTCAGGAAGGGAGGCAGGTTGTAAGGAGGCTCACACAAGGTCAAGCTTCCGACGCTGGGGGCCAAGGCTCTTCTTGGCTGTGAACTTGCTCTTTGCTACTGGACAATAATTTATACTCAGATTCACAGAGTTAATTAATCCTTTTAGGTGTTTAATTTTCACTGATTTTCAGAGGAGTTGGACATATAAATACTGGCTTTACATCTTTCTTCTTCAAAACATAGTCCAAGCAGTAATTCGTGTGCAAATCTCCAGTAAAGTGGGGTGAAGGACTGACCGAGGATGTCAAAGCAGAAGCAGAGCCATTCTTTATGCTATTACACCTTCCAGCCTGGGCAAGGTCCTACAGCCACTGTGAGTGACTCCTGAACTGAGAAAAAAAAACCCGCTGCCTCGTCTTAGGTAGAACAAAGAGCTGATTAAATATAAATGAAACGCTTGTGTCAGCATCCCCACTCCAGGAGACGCAAGGGTAGCATCACCGAGGTTAACGAGCGAGAGGTACACCGCACCTCTGTGAAATTGGGTTATTGAGGTTCCGTAACTGAAGCGGGCAGAAGCAGCGAGTAAGCAGAAGTGCCGCAATGGCATTACGTACCGCACGGAGCTGTTTGCGCACCAGGAAAATATCCCCTTACCGAGAACGATTAACTGCGACTCGGCTGTGACGCTGTCCAGAGAAGTGCTGGCCACGCAGGTGTAAACTCCTTCATCCTCCAGCGTCACGCTCGATATGAACAGCGTATCCCTGTCCAGAATTATCCTACGGGGGGGAAAAAACAAAAAAGGTACATACAAATAAGGAAGAGAAAAACCTGTAAGATAAACATATGACAGACAGACACCGTTGTTCTCCGAAAAACTGTTCATAAGAAAACTTGGTAACAGGAGATTTTGAATAACATAATTGCACATTAGGCCTATTACTTTAAAGTGTAATTGTAGTTGTGTTACACACTGTGCTGTAGACTATTATTTGTATTTTGTAGCAATTTAGCCTCCATGGCTGGAAGTTGGCACGTCTCTCTCGGGCTGAAAAGAGCCACATTGATATGCATCGACCGAGTGTCTGGAACATGGGATTTTGGCACATCATTAATGAGGCAAATACGTGGGCTTTATGTCCGAATTTTTGAAAGGGTTGAGTAGAACTGAGCATTTCCAACCCACGTGTGTGATGTCCAATGCACCAGGGGAAGTTGGCATCAGCCCAGGCACACGGGCTCCATTGCAGACATGGCATTTGCTTGGCGCTATCTCCCCACACTACGTGGCCTCAGCAGGATCTTCATCCTCTCCAGCACTGCAGTATTAAGGAAACCATCTCTCTTTTGTGGTAATTAATAAAGACATCTGATTGCCCACTGTGGGACCCTTCATATGGAATAAAGGCTGAGCTCCATCCCCTTAAGGTCAATGGAAAGACAAGAGTAGGGCAAAATTCAGGCTGCACTTGAAAGTCCTAAACTCATTCGTAGGAAGAACTCATTCCTTTTAATGCATACAATTTTAGGCAGAATTCCAGAAATCTATTTTACATTAATTTTAACATTACAAGGACCTGCTTTGGCCAAACAGGTATAAACCACAGGAAAATAACAGTTCCCCTGAAGTGGACTGCACTGGGGTTGGGGTTGTATTTTTGGGTTGAACCAACATTTATGCAATATTCTGCTGTGATGGTGAGAAAGTTAATTAAAAATAAAATCATTTGCCATCCATGGCTCAAAACTCATATAGATGCATTTATATTTATATGTATATAAAATGCAGAACTATTCACATATCGCGTGAAAAATTCTTGCAGACATAAATTTGCATTTCAAGCTATTAAGTCTCATGTTTGTTGAAACTCATGTTCCAGCGCCATCCAGCATAATTCGGCTGAGATCAAGGAAACTCCTGTTTCTTCCCTGCTTACCTGCCATCTTCTGTGCTCTTGACTGGCAGCTTATCTCCGTCTTTCCTCCAGGATAATTTAAAACTGTGTTTCAAGTGTGAATCATACTCAGACTGACATTTCAATAAAATCGAATGTGATTTCAACACTCGGGGGTTCTTCGGAGTAACAACAAGTTTTGTAGCATCTGATTGATCACAGAAAAACACTTTGATTAGGAGAGAGAGAGACTATTACATCAAATTCTCACCAAGCACTTCATATATAAAAATCAACCTTAGGAGCAACGTTGATGTCTTTTTTGTTATATATACAAATATTTCAAGTGAAGGATGGTTGTTTTTGAAATAGATATTTGCCAGGATTTAATTTTCTATCTTGAAACATTCTTTTTCAGTTCACTCCAAACCAAAGAGCTCCAGAAAAAAAATAAAACCACAAAAAAAAAAGTCACAGGTGAAAATCCTTGTTAGCAGACTGTCATGAAATGGATGATAAAAAATATAGCTTGAATATGATTTTTATGTCCAATTGCCATGTGAAATAGGCTTTGGCAATGATCCAAGAAAAATTACAAGCTTATTAAAGTCAAGTGAGAAAAAATTATTGCAATCAAGTTTGTTCTTTTAATTGACTCTAATCTGAATGCAGAAGAAGATGAATAAGTAAGAAGAAAGCACTTGGCTGAATTTCTTTTTACAGTGAAATGTTGCTCTGTGAGAATTTCATTGTGTATTTTCATGTTTATTATAACTGTAAAATTTACAAAGCAAATGGGGTGGGTGGAAACAGAACACACAAAAAGTGTTTCTTTCTCAAGTTTGTCACAGCAAACCTGCATCTGAGAATCTGAGTGTCCTTTTGAGGAGTCCGCTAATTGAGTATTTGAGGGTTTTTTTTATCGGCAAGCCCTACATCCCAAGTAAATTTGTATGCAACCCACTAAATTTAACCTGTGTGCTCAACAGAAGGTGTCCACTGCCGTCGCCCTGACAGGGGAAAACCCCTCCTGCCCAACCAACCAAATAAATCCCTTAAAACAGAATTAGAGCACAAGGTATGTATCTGAAATTTATAAGTAAATGCATTTCAGTACTTTTTTTTTCTCTATTTACAAATATTGGTCAAGTTGATAATCAAGCAAAGGCCCCCTGCAGAGCCCCTAAACCAGCAGCATCCCCCCAACTCAACCCGCTGCAACGTGCTTGGTGTTCCCTGTGGTTATTAATTCGTTTTGGGATGTACCTTCTGACCAAGAGGCTGGAAGATGCTTTAGGGAGGAGGAAGTCCCCGGCTGGGGGAGGTGCAGGGACCCTGTCTGGCTCAGCGAGGACCCCACCAAGCCTACGAGCACAGGGAGGGCTCTGGGCTCCCAAGGGTCAGCCAAGAACCTGCTCTGAGTGTAACGGGGCTGACGGCAAGGAGGAGGGAAAATCCTTTCAAGCTGATAAAGTTAACAGATCTGGGAAGCAAACTGCAAGTTTTTGGTGGCTTATGAAGCTTCTGCAAGCGTCAAGAAGAAAGTAAACATCATGTATGAGCATGGAGAAATTGCACAGAAAAATGGAGACGATGCTAACTGCTCCATCTATATGAGACCTCAGGTCTTAGTATACGGAGAATTTATAGCCTTACAGAATATATCTGTATCTTATATCTGAATAATATATCTGAACTCGATGATCTTCAAGGTCCTTTCCAACCAACCTAAACCATTCTATGATTCTATGATCTTGGACTGAGTATTTACTAATTCCTTATTTATTGAAAATTATTAAATATAAAACCTTAGCAGATGTCAAAGGTCTTTCTATTCACAAGTGAGATTTTACCTCTTATATCCAGATTAGCGGTGATTGCTCTTTTTCCAACAGAGTTTGCAGCCCAGCAAGCGTACGATCCGGAGTCTTCTTTCTTTGTTTCTTTGATCTCGAGGGTGCCATTCTTATTTAACTCATAGCGTAATGTTGAAAGTGGCTCTATGCTGTCATCCTTAGTCCTAAAGAGGATAATAATAATAATAATAATGGGTTATTTCTCGGGCTGCAGGAACATTTTTTGCGTGGTTAGCAGATATTGCAGGGGACACAGGAATTTTGGGAGCTGGTCTCAGATCTGCCACTGAGCAATCAAGCCAAGATTAGCAAATCACTTTAACCACGTGCAGCAAATCGTAAAGGGGCATAAGCTTTCTGCAGACCAAAACCACACTTACAGCACCTAGCGAGGTCTTTAAACTAGCCTGGCTGAGTCTTTAATCGATAGCTGTCATCTGCAATTGTATTGCACCTGTCAAGTGCTGGGACAAATCTGTGATTCCCAACCGTATGAAACCATTTCCAGGTAAATATGCTCTGTAAGTCATCGCGTTTCCACCTCAATAATGTGTCCAAATTTTAAAAGTTGCCAACATTAAACTAAGGCTGATGAAGCTGTAGCAGGATTTGGCTATGCACAGCATGGTTTGGTTTGATGAATATCCCAGCGCTTGTCTCACACGTGTATTGAGGACTTTCATTAACCGCTGCTTTAAACCAGTTCTTCAGGGTTCTTGAAAGTGCATTTAAACACAGAATACTTATATTATATACAGTGTTGTTACAAATGTCTAACTTTAACTCTGTAGAAATAATAAGTAGCACATTTTTCAATGTTTAGGGAACCTGTATGAACTTGTTTCACATGAAAACATCAGTTCTCAGTGACTTACCATCTAATATCTGCTGCAGGCGAGGCAAAAATTTCACAGTGCAGGAAAGCACTGTAACCCACAACTGTGGCATAGTTCTCACCATCTGAGGTCAGAATTAAGGGAGCAATATCTGCAGAAGAGAATGCAAAATGAGCAGCACTGCATTTCAGAACTGGCAGTATAAATACTGTCCCTACATCATCCCCTTTTCCAGCAAAGGTCACAGGCTTAGCCACCTAATGGGAATTTCACTGCCTTTTGGAACCAGTTGCACTGAGCAACTGCGCTCTCCTCAGCTTCACTGACAAAGATAACGGTGGTTGACTGCTGGACACGCCAGAACATGAAACATCAACGTGCTCCAGGAGAGAAAACAGACCCGGTTCTGCTTCCTCTAGAGACCTCTTTTATTAAATAAATTCCCATTGCTCCCTTTCTTCAAAGAACACGCTGAGCATCACAGCTGAAATGAAAGATTAACAATACATTTAATAATTCAAAACCAGAGTTGCGGTCATAATTCAGCCGCCAGTGGTTTTAGTACATTTGTATTCAAAAGGTTTTGAGCCCAGCCACAACCATGTTTTATAATAAAGAATATATCAAAGCTCATGAGCACTTATGCTAACCTTACAATATTGCCCATGATAAGGCTTGGTGCATTAGTTTGGACAATATATTTCTTAAAATGTGGGGCTAATGCAAAAGAGCAGTGACATGGTTACAATCCCCAAGCTGTTCTGAAGCACTCAGTCAGCAGAATGGGACACTTCAGTTTGATCTTTCCCCATGAACAGGGAAGGCCAGGGGGGTACTCACTGAGCACGTTCACGTTGGCGCTAGCAAGGATGGTGCCATGCTTGTTGCTGGCCTCACACTGGAACACAGCACTGTCGTGAAGCTGAAGGTTGGTAAGGCTGATCTCTCTGGCAGAGATTCTCCCTCTGAAGGTCCTACCTGCAAAGAACCAGACTATCAGGAGACAGAGAAAACACGACGACTGTGGAGTTCACAGTCTCTCCTCACAGCTTTAAAGTCAAAGGCAAATGATAGAATAATAGAATGGTTTGGGTTGGAAGGGACCTTAAAGATCATCTAGTTCCACCCCCCTGCCATGGGCATGGACACCTCCCACCCGACCAGGTTACTCAAAACTCCATCCAACCTGGCCTTGAACACCTCCAGGGATGGGGCAGCCACAACCTCCCTGGGCAATTTGTTCCAGTGTCTCACCCTCAAAGTGAAAAATTTCTTCCTGATATCTATTCTAAATCTCCCCTCTTCCAGTTTGTAGCCATTCCCCCTCGTCCTATCACTACATGCCCTTGTAAAAAGTCCCTCCCCAGCTTTCTTGTAGGCGCCCTTCAGATACTAAAAGGCTGCTACAAGGTCTCCCTGGAGCCTTCTCTTCTCCAGGCTGAACAACCCCAACTGTCTCAGCCTGTCCTCATAGGAGAGGTGCTCCGGCCCTCGGATCATCTTCGTGGCCTCTTCTGGACCCAGGTCCAGCACATTAGGATTTGTGTGTTCCCTCTAACTGGGCGCAACACAGGCACATCCCACCCGGCCACCTCCTAAAGGAGGACACTGGACTATCTATCACTTACTATCGATGGGCATCCCGTTAAGTTTCCACTGAATGGTTGGCTCTGGGTTCCCAATAGCTTCGCACAGCAGCACAAGATTCGTCCCTACGCTGTAAACACCACCTTCGGGCTCCTTTATCCACCGAGGAGGCTCTGTAAAGAGGGGACAGTAACAGGTATCAGGAGCCACAGCGAAGACATGTCCAACCCTTGCTATTGCTATGATCGTCCAGGAGATGGCAAACGCTGCCAACAGTTTCCAGCCAGCTCCAAGCAGCCCACTGTGGAGCGGGATTGTATTTCTTGCAAACCGATGTTACAAAAGGTAAAATTAGCGTCAGCGGCCATCAATCCCTGTCCTTCCGACTTTGTGAAATGCGAGCATCATGGAGAGAGTGTAGGGAATGGGCAGTGCTTATCCAACTGGAAAGCAACTGCAAAGCGGATGGAAGGTGAGAGGCTTGGGAAGAAGGTAAATCTGAACGGGCTGGAAAAAATTCGGACCCTCAGACAAAAATTCGGACAAGGACCCTCAGACACGAGATTGGGGGTCTGTGGAATAAGAAGAGAGTATTTCAGCAACTCAAACAAGATGCAAATATCCATACAGCTCAAACCCCTCTCACTAGGCAGGAGCACGTGGCTTCCACTGACTTGCCCAGGAGGTGCAGCAGAGCTCCAAGAAAGGATGCAGCCCCTCCATCTGCTTATCTACATGTGCTGGGGAAACGCATCTTGATTTTCGATAGTCTGGTTTTCCATCAGGCATTCGGCTCAGAGGTTTATCTGTAACGTATTTAGGAATGATGGAACATTCTTTCACCACTGGGGATGAGAACCATCATCCTGAGGAGCGGTCCAGAAGGTTGCCCACAGGGTGGCGGTAGAGGAGCAGCAGTGCGCTGCTGCATTCCCTGTGCTCTTCTCTTCCCAGCACTGCCAGATAAACTGGGGTAGCTCTGGGGAAGCCCTCTTCTCTGTAGAGCAGCCCCTGAGCATCAGGCACCCAAACATCATTGACAAAACACAACCATGGGAGGGAGGCGAACTGATTTGGGGAAAAAAGCATTGATCTGATGAATGCTTTGTTCTCTACAGACTGCATGCAGGCCCCTGAGCCTGCCTACCCTTCAGTGGGCAGCCTCAATCCAAAACACAGCCTTGAATTCATCACTATCTCTCCCTGAGAAGCCACAAACTTCCAAATTTTAATTCCAGACCTGACCCTACCTCTTCTGCATGTGCTGGGCAGACCACTGGGCCTCTCTCCCTATTTGGAAAAGATGAGCTAATGTATGGGAAACATGAAGATTCATTAGTTAATGCTCATAAAATGCTTTGAAGATTAACAGAGCTGTTGCCTGGTAATACATCTCCAGATGTTATCAGTGTGATATGCTAAAACAAAGCATCATTGCTCATACTCACACAGGTATATTAAAAAAAACACCCCTGAAGTGTGATACACAAGACCTTCTGCACAGTAAAGCACCTGTGAGGAGTGTTAAGTAACAGCCAAAGGCTGAAGTAAAATTCAAGATACCAAAGCTTATCTAAAATTATAGCATCTTTGCATTTCCTTCACATCGTACAGATCGCTTCTACCGCCTTCCTCACCGCAGTGCTGGGTGCCCTCCCATAGTGCAGCATGTGACGTGACCGTACTTGGTATGCTTCCTTGTATTTGGCTCCAGGAAAAAACTCTGCAGGTGGCAGAACATTTTGGTTTTGCAGATCATTTTCCTTCTCTCTCTCTCTCTCTCATATACATCACGCTTTCATCAGGAAAAGACAGGTCAAAGGCATGGAGGTGAAAAGGTTTGTATCAGTCCTGATTAATTTGTTCTTTTTTTTTTCCCCTCCCTCTAGGTCTGCCACAAACACAGTACTTGAGACAGGATATTTCCTTTTTTGGGAGGAGTTGAGACAGCAAGCACAGAGAGAATCCAAACCACCCGATGGATCCCTTCCTATTTGCATCCGTGCATACACTCTGGAAGTGACCTGCAGATATATTACGCCACTGCTTTCCTTCCTCAGCGTGAGAATTGCTGTGGTTGCCCCAAGAAAGTGATGCAGCTGCGAAGCCATAGGCAATGACATTTTGCCAAGTAGGAAATGTAATTTCACAGAAAGGCTGAAGAACCTCTTTTCTGTGGGGCAGATATGCTATACTACTTAGAAGTATATAAAATATAAGAATAACAAAATATACACTTTTTTTAGTAACTACAAAAAACAGTGATTGGATAGTCGAAGAGTTAATCTGTGTGAGCAATATGCTATGGCAATTATTTCACTGCATAATATATTCTTCTTGGTAAGAGTTATAATTGTGGAGCTCCTGTTTAAGTGATTTATGTCTTTATGGGTACATAATGACAGGTCCAAAACCAGAAGGGATCTAAAATGGGCATCTTGTCCATCTTTCTGCAACAGAGCAGGATCATATACACCTAAAACACCCCCGATGGATCCAAACCTTCACCACAGCCTCCTATGCTGTCTGCAGCAGCACTGCGCTTTTCCCCATGCCTAGAACAAATTTCTAACATCTAACCAACTTCTGCCTTGCTGCAATTTCAGTCTATTTTATTATCCAGACATTAGTCTATTGTATATCGCATTATCCCCTGGGAACTTGGTGAAGAAACTTCGGTTCATCTGAAGGCTCTTACGCATTATTTCCTAATTTAAATTTAGGAAATTCCTAAATTAAAAATATCTATCTTTTTTTTTTCTCAAATGCCATGTTTTTGAGCTCTGTAACTGCCCTTGCTGCTTCCTCCTGACCCATCTTGAGTTAACCCCAGCCTTGATGAAGTGAGCGATGTCAAACTGGTTACGTTACACGAGGCCTTATCAGTTCTCAGCAGTCTCTCTTACAACAACACTTCTCTTTATAGTTTCCAGGATGACTTTTGCCTTTTCTGCAAGACTAGTATTTCCAAGCCACGTTCAGCTTGCGATCCAGTATATCCTCCAGACTAGTCTAACCAGACATTTTCCATCCTGTGCTTATAAAGCCAATTAGTGCTGCCTGATGAGAACTGCTTTGCGCTTGTGCTTACTGAAGCCCATCCTTTTTATTCCAGACCATTTTCCCAATTTGTCATGATCATTTCAAATTCTCCTCACGTCTTCCCAAGGGCTGGCAATCCATCCCACTTCGGGGGCATCACCGGCAGCTTCAGCGGCAGTTCCCACCTTGGGGTCCGCATCCCCGTTGAAGCAGTTTTCCAGTGAAACACAGAACTACAGTTTGATCCTGATTAAACCAACCAGCCATGTTTCTGCCTCACATTAATTTCATCTATTTTATTTTTCTCTAGCTGAGTAATGAAAGTATTATGAGATTTAACTGCAAAGGCCCTTAGCTATTATATCATTACTATAATTAATCATTATATTGTAATAATTCTTTCTATTAAACTCAGTCTAGAAGCCTCAGTCAAGATCAAGGTACCAAGAGATCAGCTGCTGAGATAGTGACAAGGTTTTGAGGTTATATGTACATTTTATATTGGGTTTGGGGGATTATACACAATAACCGAATAAACAAACATTTGAAGAAAACATAATTTGTGGGCTTGCTTTGTTTTTGGTTTGGTTTTTTTTTTTTTTTAATAATTCTCTCTAATTCTGATAACAACAATGGGGATTTTGTGCCTGTTGCAATGTTCCAGGCTACACCTTTCCTTGCAAAGAGAGATTAAAATGCTCAAGCAGTCAAGCAATTTGCTAGCTGAATATTTTCATACGCTTGGTAATAATTGCCTGAATCTTTGCCCTCAGACTACTGTAGGATTAGCAAGTGGGCTGCATGCAAATATCATTAATTAAGACTGTTATTTAGAAGGCTGGGATATTGCTTTGAGATCCTCAAATACCAGAAAGAAGAACAGAAAATGTGACATAGTGCAGAAACGATGGCAAAATCCTGATTTATACACCAGTACTAGATTGAGAATGGTTGGCGGTTAATAACTGAGATAATTTTTCTTCCATGTTTAATTTTCTTCTCCCTGCACGCATCCTTTGAGAAGAGCCTGTCAGGTGCGAGGATGCCCTACGTCAGCACAACCCCCCTGAAACCTACCAAAATTAATGCTCACTTCCACCAACTCAAGATCTGCCCTTGAGTGCGCGCACAGGAGTTGCTGCAGGAATGATGAACGTGCCCGTCTCTGATTAATGGTAGTGACATTTTCTGGTTAGAAATTCTAGAAGGCGACAGTGTTTGGGCTCAATTTTACCTTGATACCCTGCTTGTGAGGTGACTCCTAATAGGAAGAATTCCTGCTAGTGATAGCAGCCAACATTAGTTACACACAAGGAAAATTAATTCAGTAACAATGGCAAAGCATTTTTTACGTTGCAATGGCCAGAGTGGGATTATTTCCTTTTTTTTTTTTTTTTAAAGTACTTGTTTGCTAATGAGGAAGAACAACAACTTGCCGGAAAGCTTTCCTCCCTCTAGAGACTGGGGGAAAAGGGGGTCAATATTCTGAACCGCTTAATTAATGTTATTTCTCTGGTATTTTAGTTTTTGCAGCTCCTGCAGTTTCTTTGAAGGATTCAATTTTTACAGCCGAGAAAATCATAGCCAGATTGTTAAAATATTCAGCTACAGCAGAGATGCTCCAAACCATCTGGAATGATTTCTAGGAGTCAGCACTTCCC
This sequence comes from Anarhynchus alexandrinus, assembly GCA_008711295.1. NCBI lineage: Eukaryota > Metazoa > Chordata > Aves > Charadriiformes > Charadriidae > Anarhynchus > Anarhynchus alexandrinus. The sequence goes on from VUYV01000159.1 coordinate 1,995,138, forward strand.
CTCCATCGCAGCTGAAGACTTGCCATGCCCTGGTATCCCCCTCTGCCACGCTTCCAGGAGGGGAAAGAAGACTGTGAGACACAAGGTTGTGTCAAGTGGATGGGGATGATCCATCACACCCTGGGAGAAAAGGCTTTTCCTCAGCTGACGAGTAAATACCAAGCAGGTAGCTGAAAGTGCCTTTCCTCCCATCAGGACTCCTTGTGACCACGGAGTGAGAAGAAGCACAGATAAAAATGAAGCAGTTGGCAAACTCCGACAGTTTAATACCGCCTGTGATGGTTTTTTTTTTTTTCTTTAACTCTGCAGAGCAGAGGCTGGGACATTTTTCATCGGTAAAGAGAAAATGTTTTCAGCAAGTTTTTCAGCTGTGCTTCAGGATTCTCATTTTGTAGCTATTTATGGGCAGCTGAAAGAGTTGCAGTGGCAGTGATACTTCTGCAGGGCTCGCTTGTCTCCGCTAAGTCTCGCTGGAGCTCTGCTTTACTCCTGGGAAAGAGCATCCGCTCCTGCCTTGTGTGAAGGGCTGACACCTTCAGGGTTTGAGGAGCAGGAGAAGAGAGGATGGAGGGAGAGCAGGCGCCACGCGCCTCTACCTGCACTCTGCAAGATGCCTGTTATGGAGGTATCTTGGCTTGCTTCATTAATCTGCCTTCTCCTAGCAGAAACATAAATGATGAACAAACAGGTGCACAAACACACCAGGTTCTCCGTCTTGCTAGCCCAGCACAAGCAGCCACCACTCACCCCGTTCCGCCTCCAGACATGGGGACCCACCACCCTACACACAAGTGTATGGTATGCACGAGTGTAACCTCATGAATGCTGCTACTATAGTATAGGTCATCCTTCCAGGCACACAGCCTAGGGTGGGAATGGGCCTTGGATACTCAGCAGGATGACAAAAAAGGGTCATATTTCAATTTATTTTTAAACTGCTAAAAATTAGTAGAAAGTTGGGTTTGTTTTTTTTTACTTTGTTTCATACGTTAGTATGTTACCTTGCAGGGGCTATAGAAACCGCTCTTAGCTCAGGTTGTCCCTACACAAAAATGATAGCAAGGGAGCACGTGAACAAGGGGAAGAGAGGGGTGCTATCGTGTTTGCTAACTCCATTTTTACAGTCCTCCCCTAGGCGTTCACGTTGCGTGGAAGCTAAAGAAAGGAAATTGAGCTAAATGTACCTCTGATCTGGCCCAGTATAGCCATTTTCACATTCTTTAAGAGCAAGTAGAATAATTAGATCTTTCAGTCTGACATTCAGCTTAATACGAGACATTTTATCAATATCTATGCTTGACTAACTCACATCTTTAGAGTATTGGATCTGCTCATGTATTTGTACCCCTGTTCACCACTTTGTAGAGTGCTCAGGGAAAAAAATGCATTATTTCTTTTTTTTCTCTTTGAAAAAAAGGTGTTATTTTCTTCAAGCTTCCCAAAACTTTAAGGCGGGTCCTTGGCTAGCACAAATTGATAGAATCACTTGAATTTATGCATTGCACCAAGTGATATTAGCAAAGCTCCTTATTTACTTCCCTTTGACCACCTCTCTGTTCAAAATCAATAAGCTCAGTAAAGTGTACTCAGCACCTTCCACGTGAACGTGGAACTCGTGCTTCGCTCTCCCCATGGGGTTGCTGGCTGTGCACTGGTATGTTCCTTCATCGGCTGCAGTCACTTGCTCTATCTTCAATATCTTCCCAAAATTTTCTGTTTCTGGTTCATCCTTGGGCAAGTTCCCAGTGACCTTCACCCAGCTTAGATGAGGAGTTGGGCTAATAGCAAAGAAAAAAAGAAGAAAAAAAGATTTTGAGTTGAATACCAGGCTGCTGTAATGCTTCATGTTAGCAGAGCTGCTGGACTTCCTAAATTTGGGAAGTTTTCAGAGTCTTTTGAGCCCTTTTAAAACACTGGTGCTATACTAAGGGTTATCCTATAGATATCCTACAACTTGTCTATAGCACTTCTTGATTTGAAGAGCTCCTATGAAGAGGTTCTTCACAGCCAACACTGGGCCGTGGCATGAGGCTGCATTCCTTCTATGCGTATTGGCGCCGACTGCGGGAGAGGGAACGGAGCTCATTTTGTCCTACTCCAAAAGGGCACTTAAGGACAGACAAGGAGGTAAAGACTTCATTACAGTGACTTCACTCGGTGCCCTGCCTGGTGAGAAAGGTGGCCAACCATTGGCGATGGCTGAAAATGCTCCTTACGTTTTTAGAAAGCAAACGGCAGCGACACAGAAATTCGGGACAGACTGTTGTCTGCACATTCCCAGCTGGGCTTCACGACCCCGACACCGTACACGACGCACATACACAGTGTCATATCTGCTTACTCTTGTGTCCATCTGTTAGCGTGGCAAAATGCCCGGGCATGAGCTACTCAAAGCCCCAGGTACCGAGAAATTACGGTTTTCCACGAGCAGCGAGCACAACCGTGCAAATGTCCCATTATTGCCTGCAAGAGCCCTTCTCCTGCTCCTGCACCGAATTCAGGCACCGGGTTGCCGTGGTGTTGTATTGAGGCAATGCCCTCCTGACACTGTCACCGCTCGGATTATAAGTCTTCAAAAATGACAGATTGGAAATGGACTTAATTCCTTATTTTGCAGTTGGCTGCCCCTGATCTTAGTTCCTTGAAATCTGGCTCAGTCTATCCGCTTCCGCGGTTTGTGGCCATTTGGTGGGACGGATTGGCAGAGACATAGGCAAAGCTGATCATTTTTCTGCTGAAAATGGGAATTTTAACAAATAGAAATATCGTTTCATTTTGGTCTAAGTGTTGCCTTTTTTGAAGAGTTCCAGTGAAAAATGTTTGTTTGGTGACCAAACAAAGAAGTACTTTGTCCCCTTTCAAAAGTGACTACTTCAAAAAAACACCCAAACTTGTTTGGAAAATTATTTTTAAAAAATTTCTTGGAAAATTTTGAATGAAACAAAAATTTATCTTTTTTTAAACTTTTTTTTTCCCCCCAAATAAGCAGTGTCCTTTTTTGTCTTTTTCTTCCTGTACATGATATTAATTCTCGCACGTGAAAATTTGTGTTTGTGTATTTCCAAGGTGATTTGCCTATGAAGCACCTTGAAAACACAACAAACTGATAGCTGTGGACTCGCGGAGGTTTGCGCGCCTGCGAATCCGCTTGACGGGCAGCGAGTTAGATGAGGAAGCGCTGCAACAGGGAACCAAAACTCTCGGCAGATACTTGGCGCGGATCCAACAGGGACAAGTAATTCACCGTCCCTCGGAAATGGCAACCAACTGCAGAGGCGCAATCTTGCCAGCTCAAATGAGCAATGCCCTTTCAAGCCCACATGGGAAAACAAAACACCCTAAACATGTTTGTTCAGGCAGATAAATACCCTGATTTTGGAATTTTATAGAGGGGGTATAATTGCACAGCCTTTAATACGAGTTCTCTATCTGCTAAGCACAGTCTGCGTCCGCAGACCCGCAGCTCTACCACGCAGCACGAGAAGACGATGATTTAAGTCTCCGTTCCACAGAAAGCTCTATCACAGATAAACCAGACGTGACTGTGCTTTCATTGCGGGTTTAGCGGTTGGAGAGATTTTTGCTTTACCTATTTCTCTGGTGGCAACTCTTGTGCGGCAGACTATTGCAGCTACAGGCACACAGTAAAAACTGGAAAACCGGGCTGAGGGCAAAGCGGAGCTTCTGTCTGCCTGAGGTACTGCAGGGGAGCAAGGTCTGAGAGAGGTGTTCATCAGCAGGAATGCACTTAATGTTTATTTAGCCATTCCCTTTCCTTACTTACCCCTATTTTGTCCTGTGTTATTTACAATAAGGAACAAAATTGTCCCAATTTCTCATTGAATACCATCTACTTTAACGTTTCCCTACATTATGACAGTGAGCATCTCCTCACTGAGATATTCTGCCATGCTTAGTACAGCCAGATCCGCGACCAGAGCTTGAGTAGTGCTCTAATGTAAATGCTAATAGCAATAACGAGCTAATAGCAATAACGAGCTTGAGATACCCGAGACATGCACAGGAACGGGCCCAAGCGGGAAACATGGGACTGGACCTAAATTTGAAATTAGCCCATCGCTGTTAGTTTTAGCAGGATCAAACCAATAGGGCTGACCCCGGTTCACTATATTTTTACATAGTTGTGGATTCTGTTCCTCCACATACTGCTGTCTGTGAGAACATCATGGAGGGAACATCCTCTGTATGGAAATTCTGGATGCTGGCGAACAGACCACAGAAAGCAGACAGGACCACATGCGCTCCCAAACCAGCATCTGCCACTGCAGCTGGGCTAAGTGGACCACCAGTTTCACTCAACGGGGCATTTCCTTAATGGATGTCTTGCATTAAAGTCTCTCAAGGACTTCCCTTTTGAAAACCTGAGATCTTAGGCAAAATGCTGAATAATTTTTGAGCATTGAACCAAAAGGGAATTGGCAAAACAAGAAAAGAAATATTACAGGTTGTGAGCCAAACCACAGAAGCTGAATTCTGATGTTATTTAGTTTCTCAACATCTCAAAAGTAGTGCTACTGAAAAAAGCTCCATAATATTTTTTAATATAATAGAAAAAAAAAACCCCAATACTCACCACAATATGATTTTAATTACTTGTTTATAAGCCATAGCAATAACAAATGCATGACTGTTGCACACTAGCTCTGTGCCGTTTCACGAGAAGTATGTATGTTTTAGAAAAACATAGCATAGAGCTTCAATTTAAAGTTGTTTGGGCAGGTAGGTACATTCATTTGCAGTTGTATAATTTTTAATATAGCTTTTTCTTTGCTCAGTTCCCTTTCAAAAGGTGATTAAGTTTGCGCAGTACTGTGCATTACTCACAGCCCTTCAGCGATACATTCGAGTAGCAGGACACCTCCCTTGATGACAGTGACTGATGAGCTACTGCCAGCGGATTCAGGAGGGATCAGCAGTTTGGGTTTTCTTTCCTTGATAAAATTTGCTAAAAAATAAAATAAAATAAAAGTTAGATATGAAACCTTAGAGCCTTTGCTTATCCTTCAGTAATGCCACAAACACTACTTCTGTCAGAAGGTTTCGATTTGTAAATTCACTTTTTTATTCATATGGTTTGAGACCAACCCAGAACTCTCCCGTTTCTCCTGTTTCCAGTCAGAAGATGGCTACAGTAATAACCACAGGCAGCAGTACAGGCGAAGCCCCTTTTCCTGCGCTTTCATGTCCTGCTTTCCGAGCACTGGCCCTTCCTCTCATCCACCTCAGCCAGTCTTGGTACACTGCTCTTCTCAACTGCTCATCTTCTGGTGCCCACCATCTTTCTTACCCCTTTTCTTCTGCATTGACTCCATCACCTTTTAAACCTCAGACGAAACCCCATCCTTCCTGACTGGAATATCCCACAGAATGGTCCTTCTTGCTACAATTATTAAATCTACAGTAATGGAGATACAATTTGTAAGGAAGACTGTTAAAATAATAAAACAAGATTGACCTGCATCTGATTTCAATGGACCATTTGTTCCAGCCTGCCAAACAACGGGTTTGTGATGAAATACGCATGGAGTTAAATGCCTACCCAGTTAACACTACAATAACAATTATAACAATAATGAGTAAGTCCCCAAATGGTACTAGTTCTTCAAAAACAGTCAGTTACGGATGATTTGTAAAAGACCACGTGCATCTCTCTGAACCATTTTCTAATTTTTTTTTCCCTTCCCCTTGTTTTGTACCTCTATGAATCTGTGTCCCAAGTGCTCAGAGCTGCAGCAAAACACTTTGGTGCCTGTGGATACGCTCACACGTTTTCCATCTGCCCTCCACCTCCCGCTGCCAAAGGCAGGCAGTGCCCCTTCCCCAGCGGCGACGGGGGTTCAGACATCCCTCCGAGGGAAAAATCGGTTTTTGAGTGGCTGTCACTGCGCACAGGCCCCGCTTGTTCTGCTCACAATGCTCAGCCTCCACGGGCCAAGGCTTGAGGGCTGAGCAGCGCTTTGAGTTATCCGCCCCGAAACACTCGAGGAGAACCCACTTGTCGAAAACTTCAGTGCTCGGCCAGCAAAACGAGATCTTTCAGGAGTTTCAAGTTGGGCATCTCAATGGCTCTCAGAAGCATTTTAACCAAATAAATCAGTCAAGAGCTACATGCAAAAACTGAGACTCTCATTTTTCCATATTTTAAAGAAAATTAAGTGGGTGGAGAATTACAGAATTAGCCACTAGCTGCCTTCTGACTTCTCCGCATTACAGAATCACAGCATCCCAGACTGGTGAGGGTTGGAAGGGCCCTCTGGAGCTTCCCCAGTCCCACCCCGTGCCAGATCAGGGGCACCTCCAGCAGTGGCACAGGACGGCGTCCAGGCGGGTTTGGAATGGCTCCAGAGTGGGAGACTCCCCCACCTCTCTGGGCAGCCTGTGCCAGTGCTCTGCCACCCTCAAAGTAAGGAAGTTCCTCCTCATGTTTAGATGGAACTTCCTATGCTCAAGTTTGTGCCCGTTCCCTCTTGTCCTGTCACTGGGCACCACTGAAAAAAGACTGTTCCCATCCCCCTGGCACCCTCCCTTTAAGTATTTATAAGTATTGATAATTGCCTGCAGAGTATTTGCAGGATATTGCTCCACAAAAAGGGGAACACAAAGCGAGAGAAGAGGCGAATCCCCAGGAAGAGAAGCGCTTTGTTGTAGTGCTCACCTGAGGGGTGCATCAGTCAGGGCAACACACGGCCAAAGAGAACACCTCCCGTCTGTCCCCAGCTATAGGGGACAATCGACACAGAGCACCTAAAGCTCTGTAAATCCTGACACCTTAAGCTCACACTGGAGTGGTGCAGCCCCAGGGTGATCCTTTAGACATGAATTAATGGTTTCAAAGCATGGGTACCTAACGGCAGCATCTTCTTAACTGCCAGAGGGAGATTCAGAGCACCCAGCTCTGGCTCCTGCTCCGAACTGATAACACGAGACACCCGCGACGTCCGTCTCCGGACTTACACCCCATTATGAAAGGCGAATGTTCTTTTCTAAAGTAAGAAAACTACCTCTTTGTTAAAAACCCTTCAGATTTCTGTCAAAAAGTACAAGATGAGCAAATTGTACTCCACGGACCACTTAAATCCATCCCATCGCAATAAAAAGGCTTTTGTGATTTTATTTATTTTTTTTTTCCTGAGCAGCAGCTCACATTTCACCTCAGCTGGGAGATTCTCAGTTTAAAGGCTAAATAACAAATGCATTCAACTCACCCTTAGTAACCGCAGCGTTAGGTGAGCCTGAGTCATTAGCATGCTTAACTGAAATAAATAAAAGTGACAACCAAACACAAACATGCATAGTTGATATAGAATCAAAAGAAACAATGAATCAACCAAAAAAAAACAATGCTGCCCCCCCCCAAATTTGTGCCATAAAAGAAAGAAAGAAACAAAAATATAAAGTAAAGCAACAGATGAACAATGAATTTTTGAAAATACAAAGAAAATCCTTTAAAGATATGTATTATTCTGCAAAATACTTCATGGGTGGTATAATCATCATTTCATCCTAGCTACCTAGTATAATAAAAAAATCACTAAGCCTTAAGTATCCACTAAAAAGAAATTTTATAAAATTTATGCAGTCTCGTTTTTTCTTATTGTCTAAGTTTTTCTATGGATATTTTTCATATGGTCCCACAACTGGGATTTGTCACGGGGAGGAGTGGGCAGTCTCAAGGTGAGTTTACAGAACCCTTTAGGTATATGCCTCAGTTTTTTGCCTGCACCCAGTCCCGTGGCTTTGCTGGCGAGACACATGCGCTGAAGGGTTTTGCTGGGCCACTGCCAGGGCTGTCAGAGCCCCCACAACCAAACCCCGTCTCTTTTTTCCATAATCTGTGTGTGCACGCGGGTGGGACTGGAGACACGAGAAAAGCTACGGAGAGCAACATTTCATTTTGCTATTTTTCTCACAATTATTATCCCAAGATACGGTTTCAGCAAGTATTAAGATATACAAAGCCACTATTAATCCTTTATCTTTTTATCCCAACGAGAAAACTCTCAAAATCATATATTAAATATTAGGCTTTCACTCATGAAGAAAAATCTCCTTGGCTTTCTGGGCTGCATAAGCCCGAAAGGTCAGAAGTATTAGTGAAACAGAAGACTGATATTAAGGGCACAGGCAGCCTCAGCGAGTGGTACAAGCGATACCAGAAACCATTACAGCCGAAAGAGATCCAAGCAGAGCGGGATGGGTCTCCAGCGGGTATAAGCTGCCTTAGTTCCATGGCTTCCGCCGGGCTTTGCTGCTTTAATGCAGCTGAGAGCGTGCCCTCGCAGGCTGCTTTTTTTTTCTCTTCGGTATTTGTATTCTTTTCCTCTCGTTTCTAACACCGCTGCCTGCACACCCCTTGCGTTCAGTGGCGTTACGCAGCTGGAATTCGCGGGTTGATACGGCAGCAGGGAGGTGTACACCGAGCAAATCACGCGTAGGAGGCTGGGACAGCAAAACCCCACACCCCTCTGAGATGCAGGGGCAGTACCCGCAACCGTCTTTTGTATAAGACCCTTGGAGACCACCGGAATGCTGTTTAAACAAATAAATAAATGAAACGTTATGTTTCCTACACAACGTGTCGTGAAGGAAATGGAACACGCCGCAGCTGATGCTCAAGGCAGCCTGCAGAGACCTGGAACGCACTGGCTGCCTCTCCCGCTGTCTTGGACCATCGCAGAAGTCACTGCTGGGGAGGTCCAAAAAAACATGGGTCTACAGGGCTTGCTGCCAAACGGCAGCCCATTTTCTCCTTAAAGAGGGGAGGGACAGCTCTGCCTCCTTTATCTCGATGCACGGTGAAGGCAAAGGCAAAGAGGTCCACACAGCAGAGCCTTCTGGCAGGGTCGGGCCCTGCAGCCCAGGGCACAGCTCCCTCCCAGCTCCCCGGCAGGCAGGCAGCGAGCGAGAAGCTCCGAGCCGGTCCCTAACGCCGTCCTTCCCAACCTCCTTGCTGCACCTGGACCAGACCAGGCCTGCGCCCAGGGAGGAGGTGGCCACAAAAAGCCCTCAAGACCCAGTGAAGGCCCCATCCATCAGTGACACGCTGGACTGCACGAGAAGCAGATTTCCCTAATGCATCATTAGCTTTCACCAGGGGGAGAACAGGAGGAAGAACGGGGCACTTTTGGGACCCAGCAGCTGCAAAAAGCTTTTATCGGTTGAATTTAGCCCTTAGAGTAAGGTTAATAATGCAGGAATAAGCACAGTAACGTGCATTTTCTTCAGAGAGAATCGCAGCAGGGACACAGGGCACACATCTGCATTCGCCGATGCCTGGGGAGTTAAAAAAGAAAAAAACAATGGAAAACAAGAAACTACTCATCCACAGACTTACACCGGGAAACCTTCAGCGTCATTGGCATTTTCTGTACAATCGTCCTCAGTCTTGGAAATGCTGCAAAGCAACAATAATCGCTTCGACTGTCATTTTCTTCCACATTTGCAAAGTAGAGATCTCCCTTAAGGCTCATGGAGACCCTTTCATCTTGCGGAATGTGCTGCAAATCTAGCAAGAAAAAATAATTATGATATGGTAATGATACTGAGCTGTTTCACCAGTATGACTACTAATGCTCTCCTGTCATATCTTCACTTCCAGACAGAGAATATAACTTTGACGCGAAAGAAGCAGAAGACTCAGCAAAACCAATGGGTTATTTACCAATATTCAACATGTGATTGGTAATTGATAATAAATATTTTATATATAATATGTTTACACATAAAATATATGAAAAAAATACTGATAGCAAAATATTGATAGTTGAAAATACTCAGTACAAGGTTTCTGCTCAGGTCAAAGGAAATTTGCAGCACCTCTCCCCGATACAGAGGACTGTAATGACGATGTGGAGGTCACCATCTACAGATGTCCCCCACGGTCGGTCTCCCAAACACTTGGCTCTTCTGTAACTACAGATTACAGCGGGGAGTGTTAGTATGAACTAAGGTTGCTGCACTGTCTCGTTGTTGATCCAGGCAAATGCAGGTCTGTGCTAAATACGTATGTCAGGAGCAGAGAGGCTGCCTGATAAGATCAGAGGTTTAATGTGGCACCCTGTCTCTGCAAGTACTGGGCCAGCATCAGAAGCAAAGCCATCATGTCATGGAGGCAATCCCAGTTACTTTGCTTCCCAAGAGCCAGAAATCCCTGCAGAACACAAACGCCGAAGAATACCGTGACAGAAACCCACAATGAACTAATTATACATACCTGACAGATTTTGTTTTTCTTAGTATCATAAATCAACCATTAGTTTATCAAAAGAGGAAAACAGTAATGATAAAAATAATATATGGACACATTTTATCCTCTCTGCTGTAAATGCAGTAATCCTCATTACCGTTAGGCTCATTTACCGATACAAAAGCTTCCTGATATCTCATATTTAATAATATGTTGTGTCAATGTGCTCGACAATTTAACTTTGTATTATGTAAAAACATATCTCCATTCTCCATTTTTCATTTTCGTTTTTCAATACCCACATCTTTTCCCTAAGCACTTGCCCAATCACCATTCCCACCAATTATGAATCTGTAATGAAACTGCTCTGGAAGACAAATGTTTTGAGTCCCCTCATATGAATTGTGTAAAAATTGTTTACTTACCAATATTCATCCAATAGATATGCAAAGGCGGGATGCCTTTCGGGGGGTTACAGTGCAAAATGACAGAATCGCCATGCTCCACATCGAGGGGCTCGATTTTTTCTTTTGGGAACTTTGGTACACCTGTACAAAAGCAAAGAAATTCCTCTTTCATTGCTGCCCTTTGAAGTTTTGCCCTTTGCTTCCCCCTTAATATAGTTCTTAATAAAATATTTACCTTAACATCATCCTCCGCATTCTCTGCCTTTAGTTACTGCTATTATTTACAAAGCGATAACAGAGTAACGATGCATTTTACTGAGAGTAAGAAACCTCCGCTCGCACTCTTCATTCATAAAGAGCACAGCCTGCAGTTCCGAAAGGCAGGCAAGGGAATGGTGAGGTTTAATGCTTCTCTGTGATGTCCATGAGGTTTTATTTTAATGCATTTATTTGCAAATGCTTTCTATAGCTCCTCGCTTTGTACTGTCCGGAAGGGACAACTCAAAGCCACGCAGAACCACGGCCTGAGGCTAAGACGGGCGCAGGGGTCCGGGCACTGACAGATCCCAGGTTGTCCCCAGGAGATCAGAAACCCGTCTGGGAGTGCAGTACGTTCTGGGAAGTCTTGGCTAAGAAGCAGTTCCCAAGAAGCCACAGCAAGCCAATGCAGGCGAGGACAGACATCGGGCAGCTATTCCGCCTTGTGCCTGGAGTTGGGAGTTGTCCCAGTTCTTCTCCATCTCCAGAATCAGATGAAGCAGAAGTCTGGTTTAAAGACTCTATTGCCTCCTCATCCCCTCAGGTGTAAAACCTGCGCTGTGCAGACCTGCAGACGTTCTCAGCAAGCTTCTCCTTCGGGACGCAGAGGCAGGATTGGCACAGAAGAACACACAGGGGTGCACAAGGGCTGCCACTATTTGGGCTTAAATATAGGTTAAATAATTAGTGGTTCAAGGACTTGTTTAATCACCCGGAGCATCAGCACCGATGCCAGCAGACTGTTCAAAGCCTGAACCACGCTTGGGCAACCTGGCCAGGCTCGGCAGCCCAAAATGCGACCGGAGCGCATCCAAGAAGAGGGGGAGCAGAGGTGGGCTGGAGCCCACACCACACCAAGCACGGGGAGGCTGCAGCTCGGAGGTGACTGCAAAGAAATTAGTCTGCAAAATGTAACCACTCCTTAAACGACTTTAGCTAAGACAGTTTCAGGGCGGACGCTGTCTCCTGCTTTCATTGCAGGCAAGTTCAAACTAGCGAAAGTTTCAGTTCAGGCAACCGCATTAAACAGCAAAATTAACAGCAATTAAAAAGCGAAGGAACGAAAGTATCCTGTGCAGAATAAACTGGCACGGCAAATATTGCCATCCCGGCGTTCAAGTCATAACAGGGAACTCTGATAGCGAATAAACAATTTGAAACGCCGGTGGCCCCGCGGCTGCGCGGGAGAGCTGCAGCGTCTCATGGCGGGAGTCAAACCGAAGGAGGAGGGTGAGAAACGCAGGGTCAGGACTCCGAGCAGACTTTATACACTGTAGGATTAGTAAACATAAAAAGAAGCAATCGCTATAATGCTGACTGCTTTTATGCAGATAGTGCAGAGATTTTTATCTCCAGGAGGATTATTATGAATTTTTAGGAGAGGCAAAATGGAGCTAATGAGCATTACCCACTGTGTCGGTGAAATTTCAGATAACAAAGGGAACTATATATTCACATCCAGTAGGTTCAGTAACCTATAGTCTTCAAGTCCTGCAAAATACATCTGCTGGCTGCTGGAGAGGTGGAACACTTTCCGGTAGGAAAAAGGCAATTTTTTGATCTAAAGCGTACTTATTCCCAAAAGCACATCACTCCCAACAAAACTTTAAGAAAGCTGGATCAGGTAAAGGATAAGGATTTCTGACTAAACCAAAGAGACCAGCAAACAGACTAATAGTGACATCACTCATTTATGACACTGGAAACTCTTGTTCAAACCCATTTTCTGCCTCATTTGGCACAACTAAATCTGCGTCTCCGACATCCCAGTTGGGTGCCATAACCACTGGTCTTCTCAGTCAATTTCTGTAGCCAGTGATTACAGAATTATACAAAAATATAGTAAGTCCCACCAGGAGACAGTGAAAAATCATGGTCTTGGTGTCACTAGCTGGCAGGGCAGGCATTCATCTCCAACGCGTGGCGCAGGTGTCTGCCTTGGGTCCCCAATGGGGTGAGCAGCAACTCGAACCCCAGTGTCCTCCATCTCTAACAAGTACTTGAACTACAGGCGGTCGGGGCTTCTGCGTTCTTCCAGGCTGTCTTCTTTCACTTTGTTCATTGTGAAAAACATGGAAAACTTTGATTTTCCCCTCAATGCATAACTTTGAGTGTTTTGAACCCTTGAAGTTTCGCAAGAGAGGAAAACTCAACTTTCATGATAAATTCCTGAGCCAAACCTTCTGACAAGCGTGTTTTCCTGCTGGGGTCCCACCGGTCTCAAAGAGTAGAAGAATAACTGCTTCTGAATTCTGCATGAGGAGATTTATTAAATCTAAGAAGCTAATATCACATTAGACTTTGGCTCTTGCACATTTGTCTTCCGCATGTATAGGTAGGCAATAATTTTTTTTTCCAGTGTTCCTGTTTTTAATTAGTGGATATTCCTGAATCAATCACTACTGATTTGTGGTTGATCACAGAAACTATTACAGCTGAATTAAGCTCAGAAGTATCATACAAGATTAATTGTGTCATGAAGGTGTTTAATACTGTATGGAGTTATCAATGCAGCACATGGACACTGTAAAATTTACAACCAATTGATCTCTTTGCAGTGATACCATTAAAACTGTCATGTCAATCTTTCATGCAATTCCCCCCACACAGATATAATGAGAGGGGACGGAGAATTCAGCGTAGCTCCAAGTGCTGCCTCTCACATAGCCATAACACAGGGGAGAACGGCGTTATTTAATGACTCTGAGAAAGGTTTGCTGAAGTGCCAGCGGGACGGCTCTCCCGACACAAGCAATCGAGTGGCACGTCTGAAACGGCCACAGGGAAGATGAAAAACTGCACACCTGACTTCTGTTATGGAGACATCTTCTAAAAGCCCACCGTGACACATAAAGCTCTCAAAACAGTCTTGGGAAAGGCTTTGCTGCCCAAATATTATTTCCTGACAAAGCTGTATTGTGAATGTCGTACAGCGCTCAAAAAAACAGAACTGCAGTGCTCTGACAGTGTGCAAACCATGGAAATGGAAGATTATCAGTGCCCCAAGTCACTTGTGCAAGGAAGCAGGCTCTGTTTAATCCCTGGGGTGACTCAAAGTTTAATGACCGAACGGTACTTGCGATTAGGCTGAAATACCACTGGCAAATTACATCGGCCGGGAGAAATTTCAGAAAGGAGGTTGGGTCACTCCCTCCTACTTCTCCTCTGTTCAGAAAATGCAGTATCTCAACCGAAAGCAAACAGGAGGGAGACCAATACAATGCAATGTGCAATCTAAATTTGAGTTTAGCAGTATAGACTCAGAAACACGGCAGCCGGAGTTGGGGTACTCCGGTCCCCAGCAGGATTGCTTCAGATTTACTCGGGTACCTCTGAGCACACTTCGTCCTACAACTTAGTTTTTCTCCTATTTCTGACTACAGTGACTTCACACAACTGTAACTGTTTTGAGTATGGCAATTTATACCCGTTTATATGAGAACGGAGTCCATTCGATCTGATATTTGACATATTTTTGGGTAAAGCATTGAGAAATAGAACTGAAGGAAAAGGGTTTCTCCAGGTAACTGTAGAAGTCCTTGAGACTCCTGTGCCTGGTTTCTACCACTATCTGGTGTAAAACGGGAGTCAACTCGTTATGGTAAATCAGCAATTAGTAAATATTTTGGCAAACTATTGTAGGAAAACATCACTATATACCAGGTCTGTTTTTATAACCTTCTCTGTGGAGGCTGCTGGACATGTGTCCTGGGCTAGATGGATGCTTAGCCTGACTTAGCATGGATATTCTTAAATACTTCCATGCAAATAAAGCATATAAGAGTGAGGGAAAGTGGAAATAGTCAAGAAATTTCTATATCCTGGAAATTCCCAGCTCCTCAGACACTTTAATTAGTCGCTGACTGATTTGTTAAACAGATATATGTCTTTTGCAGTGAACAGCCCAACACATCGAAGAATCTTAAACGTGACTTAGAGTCACCGATCCCGTGAGTTGTACTGAATATAGCCTGGGCAGCTCTCAGTACTCATCCCACTGCATCGATTGATACTCTGACCCAAGTAGTATAAGCAGTACTTAAATCTGTAATTTTCATTGCAGCCTTTGAACTGTTTATGAGATATGATGCTGCTTATTTATAGATTTTATAATTGCTGCATTAAATTAGGAAAGCCTGGCTGTCAGGAAGACTGTGGCTGTCCGTCCACTCGCTCCCAAAGAAGCTTTTAGGAGGGAATCAGTGACGGTCTTTTTTTCCTGTGTAAATCTCTCTCTATCGCCCTTTCCAAGATGATGGTCGCCGGCAACAACCAGAGTGATCCCAATGATTTAGATGGCCAGAAAAGTTGTCAAAGGTATAGGAGACTGGTTTAGGAGGCAAGAGGTTTAAATTTTATTCCCATCATCTGCAAAGTCTCAGTGAGTTACCCTCTTTTGTCTACTCTTCCATAAAGGCTATACTGAACGCCTTCACAAAGCGTGGCACTGAGACCTCCGATTTTAGTAGCAGCTCGGTATCTTTTATTGATTTCAAAATATTCCCATCTGGGTTTCTTTGAATATTAACACAGGTTTTGCTTTCTTTGGGAATTCTAGAACTAACATCATTGGCATAGCACAGCCACTGGACAATTTTATGTTTCCATCCTCAGATCTTCAGTCTTTTGGAGCAGCAGCTTTAGAAATACTGAGCATAAATCTTAATGCAGTCTACCATGAAGAGTCTTTTACACTACAGTTAATTAAAGAAGTTTAAATTGTACTTCTTCTCCTTCCCCTGGCATTGGGCCTACTCAGTAATTTAGGCAACAGATTCCCTAAATACAGGAGGAGGGTAGCCGAGGTCTGTGTTCTCACCATTTAAATTCATTTTCGTGCTGCATGTATCTTGTAACAATCTGGACTGAGTAAACGATGCAAACATATAGAGATCCTCAGACCCCATTCTTGCCCGCTCTCCTTAATGTCATCATATATAGGGGAGGTGTGGTATTTTCTTTATGTAGGTGAGATTTAATGATCATTTCTGCTGACATTTCTATTGCTTTCCTGGAATGAATACTGTGAGTAAACAGTCTCTTGTTCTCCTTTTCAGGCACAACCTTACTTTCCGTACAGACCCAGTATTCTCCTTCTGTGGTGTAAATGTAATTTATGAAAAAAACCTGGCCCAGGCTGACTTGCTGGGTTTTTCTTCGCTTCACTGGCATAGTGACTTGCCAAGTAGTTTACATTTTAGCTGAATACAGCTGGCAAAGCACTGCCACCTCTGCATCATTATCATGAATGCGTGTAGTGATCTCACATGTACCAGTCTCTGCTTCAAAACTTGAGGGTGAATAGAGGTAATTTATCCCAAACTCTTCTGTGTCAGTGATTGCCTAATTTACAGCGGATCTGTGCACCAGCAGCTCTCTTTCACTGGAGCACAGTTGTAGTCTATCCAGCACTTTAGAAAATCAAAGGTGTCTTCTACTACTCTCTGAATCCTGATGTAATTATCAGCATCTACATTGCACCACTAAATGAAAGAATTTATGACAGAAGAGTACGAATAAAAGCAAATGTGCCTTAAAAGGCGTGGGAGTTAGGTAAATTCCTCTAATATATTATCTGTACCATTGATTTATTTTTGGGATTTAGGACTTCGCGTGCATTATCAAATGCGAGAGGAATTTTAGTGCTAAGAACCATGTTTGCAACTTCTCAATTAATTTGTTGCTAACTACCCCCAGTATATTTAATATCTACTCAAGCTAGTATAGACCATTTTCCATTAGAAGCAAAAATTATCAGCTCTGAGTACAGATTCAATAATCCCAGATACAGACATCAACTCATTCTTGTTTTCCATTTTTAAGCATCCTTTTTAGCTCAGTAGCAATAGAGTATCAGAATATTCTGCTGCTGGAAGTGATACACCTTGACTGAAACACGGCACTGAGGTCTTGAACTCCTCTGAAAATTAAATGAGTCCAAGACACCTTGCTTAAGAGAAGTCGTATTAACCCCACTGACTTGGTGAGGCCCCAAAGTGAATAATTACATCCAGTCTAAAGCTCCGAGTGACTGCATCACTCTCCTGTTCCTGCCTGAGACTCCAGTTGATATCAGCTGCGCTGTCCTACCTGTGGAGCCAACTTACATCATTAGTTCAATAAACTTCAACTTGATATCCTAAAACTTTGCGCAGCTGTCCTCTGCTAAGGAATGCTATTCCTTTAAAGCAACTGCAAGTTGGTAGAGACTAAACCATACAGCAATACATGTAATTTTGGTAATTCCTCACCAAACACCAAGCTACTGCGTTAGGGAGTACTGTGCGATACAGCTGAATGTGAAATAAATTTAGCAAGGAAAAACAAAATCCATAAAAGTGGCTGGAAGGAAAATAAATGCCGTCTTTCTTGAGGAGCACTCATAACAATACATTTACATGGCATCCTTAGCAGCCCTCTTCCAGGAACTCTCCCAGCCCCTGCGATGTGTCTTATTTCCAACATGACCACAGCACCACGACTCTCCCACCCTGGCTATGCCTAAAATACTTCTCAGGATTATTTCCTGTGATAAAAACATGCCAGACATTATTACGCATGTTTCTCATAGCCTCTACACCGCCCAGCTAGGAGCAGGGTTTTGTAGCTAAGTGGCCGTCTCTTGTCACTGCAAAGGCTGAGAAGACTGTGGAGATATCCCCTGCCATGTGGACACAGCAATTCCACATGTGCCCAGTTCTTTCAGATCCCCTAATAAGAAAATATTGTAGAAACTTGGAAATGCAGGATCTAGCCTGGAAAAAACCCCACCTCCATTGCACTGTTGATTCTCCTCTACGCCACTTGACTACAACATGCAGTCTCTCCCTGCTCCATCGTGGAGCCCGTGCCATTTCTTGTCCTTTCTACTCCCGCCAGGAAGTTTCTGCCTCAGATTTTCCTCTTCTCATTTCATATATTTCGATCCTCGATTTATGACCAACTGTGTCTTCATCTTCCTATGTTCCTTCCAAACTACAAGCGCTTAAATGTATTGGTACGAGGAAGGTTGTATCAACGTTGTCTTAATCATGACCTTGAACTTTGTATCAGCAAATTTCATCTCACTTCTACAAACCCGGTCCTTAAAAATCACCCATTTTCCCCTCTGCCCTTCCTCTGATGGAAGGACATGTTTCTAGGATCTGTAATTTTCACTACTATATTTTTTAGTTTATTTTCCATCAGATCCTAGTCTTTAATACAGTCCCTGTAAGTATTTATACCAAACCCGGAACGCTACTGATATCAGAGTAATGAACCCGCAGTCGATTGGATCACTTCCCCTTCAGCTTTCAAACATTTGCACCAGTTGCTATTTTGCAGCACCAAAGTGCTATTTCTCCCATCCTTCCCCCCAGCTTCTGATTTCACATTCCCTGCCCTGAGATGGAGACCATATTGTCCTCCCAATTTCTGGGCACTCAGTCACAGTTGCCAAGCTGAAATATTACAGTCTTATGACCCTTAACAGCATTTGCTCTCCAATAAATGTTTGGAAAGTGAAAGCATCACATGATTCCTAATCCTTTATCAAATAAATTTCTCCAGTATTAGAGAGATCACTCCAACTTTAACTCAGGAGTTTCCTCAAGCTCACAAAGTGTCTTTTACAACACTTCCCCAAAGGGATTTGACTCAAACCAATTTTGTTTTCTCTGACAATGACTTCCTATTCCTTTATTGCCCATTACATTTTTAATTTGTAGTATATTTCTAAAACTATTTCATCACCTATGCCATTATTTCTACCTTTCATGAACAGCTAATATCTTTCAATAACTGTGCTGCAGTTAGGATAGCTACTCTGCCATCTTTTCTGCTATTTGTTTTATCTCCCCAAATATTTTAATTTCTGTATTTTCATGATGTGCTGGCATCAGCTGACAAACAAATCGTCTCTATCCCGATTAGAGAGAGAATTTACCAGACTACAACTCTCATCAATATTTATGCTTTCTTCTTTCCAGAAAGAGAAATGTATTAGGAGAGGAAGCATCACAAGAGCAAAGAGTGGCTCTAAGCAAATACAAATCAGAAAATAATTCTCATGGGTTTTAGGGCAAAGGCAAAACAAGTGCTTTATAAAGGCATTTAAATAGTCAAGTCAAAGCAAATAATAATTTTCTGTCATTGAACATTCAGCTCTCCTGAGCTGTCTATTAAAAAGTTTATACTAATTTACCCACTAACCCACCCTCTAGAGGCAAAGTGGGGCAGACGATACTCAGTAAACAATAAATGTTTTCAAATTAATAAACCCAGGAAAATATATACATTATTTACCCAGTTGCGTTTGTATTAATTAGAGTTGGTAAGGAGTGTCAGTATCAGCACTCGCAAACCTGTAAGGACTCGATAGCCCAGTGGTACTGTGTGAAACCCTGCGTTCAGATTTGCCTTCTGCCATCAAAACCAGGAATGAAATTAAATAATTCCAGGGAGCACACAGACTTTTTTCCTTCCAATATCACTGAATAACAAACAGCGCACATTTTACCATACACCTCCTTAGTAACTCATTCTTTCCCATTTAATTTAAGCAAACAGTTTTCACCTGAAAAACCAAACCAAAAGCAAAGCATAAGCCCTTACTTGGAACAATTAGCTCAATTTCTTCCGACATGGCAGTTCCCAGCACGTTGGATGCATAGCAACGATATTTCCCTTGAAAATTAGTGATGATTCCACGGTTTTGAATCACAAACGTTCCAGAGTTGTTAGATGCAACTATTCTCGGGTCAGATAATAAATCAAACGGTTTTCCATCTTTAGTCCAGTTGAAGCTGGAAAATAATACGAGTGTGGCAAAGGACAGGTCACAGAACTGAGAGCAATCTGGTATAAAACCAAGGGTGAATATGGATTCAGTAATGCACTATAAAAATAAAAGGAATAAACTTGATATAAAAGGAGAGAATTGGATGGTAAAATGACCACTGTGCTGCTATAACTTGTGTCAGCTATTGGGCATGTCTCTCCTGCTGGACACTTCACTTTTGCATAACTGACTGTGACATGAAATAAGAAAATCAAGCTCAGGGCAAGGACAAAAAATGAGAGAGACCATCTGTGAAAGCAAGAGCCACACAGCGAAAGGAATTAGAGCTTTGCGAAAAAGCTGTGTCTTGTAGGAGAGCTGGTACTTTTGACTGGCAAGGACTGATAGGAGCTGTTCTCACCATCTACAGGAGATAACATGGTGGAAACCAGAAGAAACCAAGATGACGTGACTGAGTTTCTCCTGGTCTTCACATAGGATCACTTGTAGTTTTGGTACTACTGGGGAGGGATTTTGATGAGTGCTGAAGTAGTGGTCATAGCTTATGTATCTGGAAGCCTCAGGTGGCTTGAAATTGGGCTACATTGATTCAAAATCAGAGACGGATGGAAATCACAGTATAACATGCATTTAGTGGAATATGTACCTTTTCCAATATTTTGCAATGTTTTAAGGGAATAAATTAATCTCAACAGAAATGTATGTTTTGGCACTTCACTAGTATTGGCAAAACTGCTTTGTGACTCTATGGAGGGCATGCGGGTTCCTATCACCTAAACAGCATCATCACATACATTTAAATATACCAGAAAACTTTCCATTGATCTGCTGATAAACAGTGAAACAAAGGAAATTTGTTATCACACTACAGACCTCCATTCAGAGCTCAATTAAAAATGATGATAAAACCATCTTGATATAAAAATAACAACTACCTTTTTTAAGCAAGTTTAAACTGTGTTGTTGAGAAAAAAGAAAGGAAGGATAAAAGAGTAAAAATAACATGCAAACCAGCTATTAATTTAGCCCATACACCATCCAGTGGGGAAAATCTCAGGAGGAGCTTTTACTATGTT
The DNA here is from genome assembly GCA_008711295.1 of Anarhynchus alexandrinus. Taxonomy (NCBI): domain Eukaryota; kingdom Metazoa; phylum Chordata; class Aves; order Charadriiformes; family Charadriidae; genus Anarhynchus; species Anarhynchus alexandrinus. Next base: position 2,015,868 of record VUYV01000159.1, read on the forward strand.
ATTATTACATTTTTGTTAATCACATTTTCATTAAAAATATTTTTCCTTTTTACAGTGGTGCACAATGCATAAAGCTTATCTTTGGATATTTATTTCAATAACTTCTTATGCGTATATTTGTAACATCGCCACGGCCATGACGATGTCAGGTACAGAGAAGGTATCTCATAAAATGCAAATGGGATCTCTGAATACATGGTTTAATGTGCTTGGTGGTTTTAGGGTTGCTGCGGAAAAGGCAGAAGAGCAGCTGGGACCCTTTGATTACCATTACACACCTCCTATCTTTTGCAGCACAGCCCAGAGAAGCTCTTTTAAATCATGGGGTGAACTTAGCACGTGCTAGAGATATGGAACATCTCCCAGCAAGAAAAAGGCATGTTGATATCTATTCACAGAGTGTGTGGAAGTGATTGAGCAACAAGAGCCAAATGGCTTTAATGGAAACCCAAACCTTAACCTCACCTTGCAATGATGAGGGGGTTCCTGTACAGCATTCCTCCCCTCCTCAAAACCAGAACAACGTTTGGCAAACGCTAAAAGCAAACTCAATTTCTGCTTGCTCCTCCAGGTGAAAGCAGTACTCACGTGGGCTGGGGGTTTCCTCTAGCTTCACATTTAATTGTAAAGTCCTCGTCAAAAGGGTAGGCAACCTGGGTGTGAGATTGCTCCGTGATTGTTGGAAGCTGCGCAACTGAACACAAAGAGGTACCAGGTTAAAACGCCATTCAAGCAAAACTGTGCGTCGCTGAGGTCCTTTCTTCAAAAGGGACAACATCAGGAGTGCCTTACTCCTGCAAAGAGTGAGGCTTGCCTTAAAAAACAAAAAAGGATGGTCATCGTCCTCTTCCTGGCATTGACAATACTCTCTGCTCCCAAAGCTGAACACTATCATGGCCTCAGCAGCCAGAGGAAGGCTTCATGGCACCATGTTCGGCCAGACGCTCAGGGGCATCACCGGCGCACGCCTCCACGTACGACCAGCCCACCCAGGGCAGAGGAGGGCTGGGGCCACGCTGAAGCTAAAACCAAAGCCTGGGTGTGTGGACTGCTAAATTTATTCAGCGGTGAAGTCAATAACTGGCTTTTTAATCCAGACACACACACACATGTGGAGTAGCAAACTGCTATCTCCATCCTGGATAAAATTGCCAGGAAAGCCAAGGGCTCCAAAGATGACTCAATACCCCCTCCAGGGTAGAGCAGGGGAAGAGCCGTTACCAGTCGCACGGTCACGCCATGATGTTTCACTAACTCCTTTTTTTTTTCTACGGGAATTAAAGTGTTGCAAATGTCTGTGTAACAGAGCCGCACGAGGGAGAATGCTCCCTGCAGTGGAGCTGGGGATAATAGGATCATCACATTGTTATAAACGGCCAGGAAGAAAATTAACATCCTCTTTGCTTTCTCTTTTAAGTCCAGCAAGCTCAAAGCTGGAGCGGAACGCGGTGTCTTGCCGTACCATGTGGTCTCAAAGCCGAACGCTTCCAAACCCACCAGCTTCACTGCTCAGACGTAATTCCTTTTTATTAAAATATAAAATGCTTCATTAAAGTAAATTAAGGGCTAAATGGTTCCCCCGTGTAGGTACATAAAAGCAGTGGATGCCCAGACACTTTGTCCTGCCCTTTACAGCCACAGCTCCACTTTTACTTTATTTAAACACAAGGAGCTGGCGCGATACCTTCCTCCAAAAAACTTCTACTTTTAAATGCTGTTAAACGAGTTTGGATAGCTTTAGAAAAATATCCTGTAAACCTGCTTGATTGCTTTCCCCATTGCAGCCGGGGCTGTTGGCAGAGGCCAGAGTGTTAACAGCTCACGGCGGGTCCACCCCATGCCCTGGAACTGGCCCGTGTCCTACCCAGGCTACAGCACCCAAAGCCCTGCGAAGAGCCTTTTTCCTTTTCTTTCTTTCTTTATTTATTTAAGCCCACCATAATTCATTCAAAACCCAATATTGTTGGGTTTTGATTTGGGTTGGGTTTTTTTGTTTGTTTGTTTGTTTGATTTTTCCCCCCCCCAAAAAAACCCTGTAGTTTGTAATCCTCCTGGTCCATTTATGTTTGAAAAATGCAAAGCTTGGGAGGTCTGGGCTGGACTCCAGGCAGTGGGGTCCATTGGCTTTCATTGGATTGTCCCCTAAGAGCCTCATCCCATATTTTACACGTGTCCCAAAACCACACGGACCGTGTAAAACAGGCAGTTTGAATGCATCGCAGCCGGAGAGGGATAAAGGAGGTGCTCCCCAGGGCGCTGTGCGAGGCGTAGGAAATACTTCTCTGGGGACTAATGTACGCCCCGAGACATACACCTGCTCCTTTTTCAGATGGAACCGGCAGGTTGCAAGACAAGTAAGTAAGGGTATCTGTACATCAAACAAGCTTCAGGGAGATTCAGAGCCAAAATGAAGAATTTACGTGAAGGACAAAACCAAACCCTCGGAGCTAAGCGGTCTGCTGGATCGCAAACACCAGATATATGTTATTAGACAAGTTTACCGCTACCTTTAAACAGGTCCAAACAAAGTAGCTTACGTTTTTATCACATCCGAATTTCCCAAAGGCCATGTTCTGGCAGAATTAAATTCAAAATGGAACAACTGAAAAGTGAAATTTAATATTTTTTTCTTTGGGGAAAGGTTTAAAAAAAAAAAAAAGAGGGATACGAAAACAAAACAGCAAAATGTTCAGTGAAAAGCTACAACTCACCTGATAATGGTATTTCGATAGCTGCTGCCAAACTCAATACAAAGAAAAACAGGCATATGGTGATCCCTTTTGTGCTTAATAACGTCTCCATCACTCTTCTGTAAACAAGGAGTCCAAACAGAATGAGAGACACCTTATGCTTCCTCTCACCGTCACTTCAAATCAGATGTAAGGATGTGAAATTGAAAGTCTAGTGAGGAAAAGAAACAGCCATATTAGCTCGCAATGTTAACTTGGTTCTAACAAGGTTAGCAAATTAAAGCAATGCTTCAGGATTTGCAACTAAATCGCAAATTGCACTAAGTGGTACAATTTCCTCCCCTCTCTCCCCACCCCCTGGCTTCGGGGAGGTGCTCTATTAAGTTCCTAAGAAAAAAATACATGCACAAAAGTACAAAACCATTATAGCACAGAAGTATAATTATTCTGTTGTTGTTGTTTTGCAATTAAAAGTAGGGATGGTTTAAAATACGGTATATTTGTCATCATTCCAGTTCAGAAATTCTTCTAATGAGAGTTGTGTAAGTTGGAAAGTAATGTAAGAGATCTAAGGAGAGAAATTTGGCACACTAATGACCTTGTTCATAAATCTCGTATGTCTTTTATCTTTCATTTATGTTTAAAAAAGGACACTATCTCGTTTACTTCATTAACGAGGACCAGAACACGAAACCTTTGCTTTTCCTCCATAATCCCAGAACTACTACACGGAGGTTTTACACAATCCATTATACATCCTCAGGTTCTGCATTACAAGGCAAAACCGTCAGACAGCTGCCAGGAGGAGACATACTCAGCTCTAATGAGCATTTAAGTGTAATTCATAAAGGAGATAGAATTCTACAAACGTGGGTGTATGGAGAATTTCAGTCGTCAGCATCATTCACAATACCTCCATGAGATATTAACTGGTATATGTTTTGTACCTGTGCATCTCCGAACACGTAGCACTTATGGGGCATAGGTGTCAAGAGAATTTAGACCTCGGTGGTCAAGATAATTTGCAAGACGAATTTTCAAGACAAGGCCACTGCTGGAGGTAAGGACCAGCCCACCACAGCCCAGCCCTGCACGGCCCGGCGAGCCCCAAGTTCACAAGCAGGGCTGTACCGCCGTGGCCGCGTATTTCCAGACTAAGCCTGGCTCCCACACAGCTCTTGTATCTTTGCACTTATCACCCGGTTAATCCACGGATCAGAAAAGCAATCCCGGGGTCACCGAGAGCAGTTGGCACGCGGGGGCAGGCAGGAGGTGGGACCCGGGCAGTGCACTGGTGATGCTCGCCCTGGCCCAGCACAGCTGGCAGCAGCTGGAGCAGACACAGCGTCGAGCCACACAGCCAGCACGCACCGGTCCGTGATGGTTTGCTGCTGATGGTCGGTTTGCCGGACCTCTATACAAAAAAAAAGGCACAAAGCGGAGATGTCCCTCCCAGCGCGCTCCCTCCCGTATCAGCTCTGGGAGACCAGTGACAGGTTGTGCTGTGGCCCTTCCAGCGGCGTTAGCAGCATAATTTCTGTTCACTCGGTCACCAGTTCATGAAAACTTGCTGGAAGTTAACATCTTTGAGACCAAAATCCTTGGGTGAAGATTGAAATTGGCCAACGAGGGGACAAGAGGCAGACACTATAATCACATAAGCCTCATTTGTTTAGAAATGAGGCTAAAAACCAGATGTCTTATAAGTATCTTAGGCAGCGAGTGTTCGCTGATGGAAGAAGCTGACTAATCTGCTTAGTGCCTCCCTCCGCGGAGGGGGACAGTGCAGAAGGTCACCGGAGGGGACAGGGACGCGCTGGCTGAGCTGCCACCCCCAGGCTGTGTCTGGGTGCAAATCAGGCAGAATCGGGCAACATCAGTCAGTTCTGTTTTGTGGCAGTTGATAGTTCCCTCAGTTGGATTCCTCCGAGCTCTGACTTGTGAGCAACAGATCTTTCCACACCTCAGTTCAATCAAACCTGGGCCGTATCACAGCGGGGGGGGGTACACACGACCCACCGCCGCACAGCAGCTCCCTGATGGCCACACAACCTCTGTCCCCGCAGGACTGGGCTCTCCCACCCTGCCTCACCTGGTCCTGGCAGACGCCCCATTCCAGATCTATCCCTGTCTTCGACACTAAAACAGATGCTCCGACAGCAAACCCTCTAGCCACACCAATTGCATTTTAGGCTCATAAAAATCCGAGGGGTGTTGCCGCTTGCAGATGGTGCGTCGGGTGGCGGCGAAGCCCTCTTCTCCCCCCATCTGCTGCCAGCTCTGGGGACCGGAGCAGCCCGTGTCAGGCTGCCAGCCAGAGGAAGGGGAGCTGAGATGACAGGAGGTGTGCAGCTTGCGAAGGCTGCAGAGGGAGGAGTGGGAAGTTTCTTTTTATATGAATGTTACAGAGCATCGTATAGATTCAGATTCAATTCAAGAAAAAAAAAAACACCACACAACAGGAGAACAGCTTGATTCCTTAACCAAACCCATTAGCTCACACTTTCTTTTTTTTTTATAGAGCGACATAGAGAAAAGAAATATACTAAATAGAAAGGATATCCTTTATCATGTGGTACAGCACAACTTGCCTCTGCAGGCTGCTGTAATTAGTCGGTCTGTCTAGCGCCTCGGCTCTTTTTCCCTGTGTTGAATACTAATGCAGGGGGCCGACAGCACCAGCATTTGGAAGCAGCGAGCACTTGGGCACCGATGGCGCTGGACTTGCGCACAGCAATCGGATACTTCCAAAGGCCACTTGGAAATCTCCCTCCAGCTGCAGTATCACCTCTGCCGTTCGCCTCTGTGGCAGTTTCCACGAGGTACAATCCCGTGGCATGAATTAAGCATCAGTATCTTTCATAGAATCATAGAATGGTTTAGGTTGGAAAGGACCTTGAAGATCATCGAGTTCCAACCCCCCTGCCATAGGCAGGGACACCTCCCACTAGACCAGGTTGCCCAAGGCCACATCCAGCCTGGCCTTGAACACCTCCAGGGATGGGGCCTCAACAACCTCTCTGGGCAACCTGTTCCAGTGCCTCACCACCCTTAAAGTGAAAAACTTCTTCCTAATGTTCAATCTAAACTTGCCCTCTTCCACTTTAAAGCCATTCCCCCTCGTCCTATCACTACATGCCCCAGTAAAAAGTCCTTCCCCAGCTCTTCTGTAGGCTCTTTAGGTACTGGAAAGACTGCAATAAGATCTGCCTGGAGCCTTCTCTTCTCCAGACTGAACAGCCCCAACTCTTTCAGCCTCTCCTCATAGGAGAGATGCTCCAGCCCTTGGATCATCCTCGTTGCCCTCCTCTGGACACGCTCAAATAGGTCCATGTCCTTCTTATGTTGGGGACTCCAGAGCTGGATGCAGTGCTCCAGGTGGGGTCTCATGAGAGTGGAGTAGAGGGAGGTATCTTTGCAGAGGTATTTACCTGGTGATAACTATCCAGCAACATAAGCCTCCTGCTCATATGCTATATATATCAGCCCTAATGGAGTAGCAGAGGAGTTATCTCGGCTGTGCCGGTTGCGACAGCGGTTATTATGGAAGGGTAACGCTTAATGCACATCTCCCCCGACGTGCCCCACTCAACCGGTCACTCCTCTGTGCCCCGTTCTGGACAGTGACAGTCCCCAGCAGACGGACAGGTCAAGACATACGTCGTCCCCGCAAGGAGACCTGTGTCAAGCGATTAACCTTATTTAAGGTGATGTATAGACGGGGCTGCCAAGTGTTAGGTGTTTTGTATGGCTGTCACGCGTTTGGCTGTCCTACCAAGCCTCAGGCCAGCAGCTCAGCTGAAACTGCAGAGTCCCTGATTAAATCACCCACCTTCCCTCTCATCTCCAGCACCCAAACAACCCCGAGCCCCTTCCTAAATGAGCACTACCAGACATCCTCCAGACACCCCATCCATCCCGGCCTTAAACACAGCCACGTACCCAGACTGCAGGCAGCGCGATCTTTCACTCCGGTGATGATTAAACCCCGAACCAAAATTTCTCATCTTGTGCCAGTTTCCAGCAAATGAACAATTTAACTGCTTAAGTAATTTGGAGAAGTAAATGAGGTAGCTGCGCAAGCACTTGGCGGCTACGGGCAGGTTTCGGTCTCACCGGTGCCAGAGCAGAACGCTCTCCCGGCGTCTAGTCAGTGCCAGAGAGCAACTTGCAAAATCTTGACCTTGGTAAAACCATCAGCTCTGCTCTCCAAGCCAGGGCGCTGGATCACGCCCAGAGCTTGGTTTTTCCCTGCTTTTTTTTTTCCCCAGGAATCCCACATTCTTCTTTGTTCTCCCCAGGAGTTGGACACAGCATCCCTTGCACCGGGGAGGGGGGGCAAAAGATTAGCGAAGATAACCTTTCCTCGGCACAATGAGTAAACATGTATGCTACAACAAATGTTACGTTACCGCTGCTTCCTCTTCCTTTTTCTTCCCTCCCCCTTCTCCCTCCATTTCTATCTTTATGTTCTCTTTTCTCCGCCTCAGGCTTAAGTCAAGTAATTTGAATTCACTGCAAATACTTATCTGTAGTTCCTTACCTGCAATTCATTATTTATTGTGCTGTGCAGTTAATAGTAAATACTGATTGCTCTAAGGACAGCTCATTTGTTTGTTTAATGAGCTGCCTTTAACTTACAGTGAGCAAATCTTTCAAAGTATCAGTATTTCTAAGGAGCGATGCAGTTCCAGATTCTTTTATTGTATACCATTGCTTCCAGAAGTGTGTAATAAAAATATTGGACAACTAAACAAGGAAAAAAAAAAATTAAATTTCCATTTATCTCATAAACCTAGTGAGCAATTTTCCCTACATGTAATTACTACATTAAAATTGCTCATAAATAGTAGCAGGATGATAGCCAAAATTCCCAGATTACCGGTCTACTGCTTCCAAGAGAAATTATGTTGCACTACTAAATATGGCATCAATCTCAGCTATTTGGTTCCCTCTTAAAATATGTAAGATTTGGTCCCTGTATAAGTCCTGTACAGCACAAATATTCATGAAAGTACTGGATTCCCACAGCTTAATACCGGTACATTTCTGAGCTGACCTTTTCATTAGCTAGAATCAGATGTAATTTCTCAGTGACATATACGTTACAAGATTGTTAAATAAAAGCCATTGGTAATTAGAAATTTCAGCCTTCGGGGTGGCCGCAGTTACAGAACAACAGAACAAAAGTCTGGAAAAAAAATTGCTTCCTGGTATGAGAAATAAAAATTTGGTTAGCTAATTATATCAGATGTTGCAAGTTAAGTGACTATATAGCACCGGAGCTTAATTAAGTACTCTCACTCTTGCTCGATTACAATCACCGAAGAAGAAGAAAATCCCATCCATGGTCAAAACGTCCCCCATCACAAAACATCAGCAGCCCCTGCTCAGGCGAGGGCGACGGCTGGGTTTTACATCGCGTCTGCCCGCGTCCTGGCGAGCCCCAGGCGGCGCGGTCGGGATTCGGCTTGGCACCGATCCTCCAGAGCTGATGCCTCCACCTGCATCCCTGCACAGTTCACATCCCTGCACAGTTCACAGCCCGAGGTCAGCCCAGACCCCTCAGCTGGGGAGGTGGCTCCCACCCAGATACCCCTCCGAAGGCATCCTTCCTGAAGCCCTACCACCTTTGGAGGCCTCTTGGGTGAGGCTGGTTGTGTGAAGGCTGGAGAAGGTGAGACTCGATCAAAGATAATAGTAAGCCACCTCGGATGCTGAGGAAATTGCGAGTGGAGGGCAGCAGGGATGCTCCACCTGCCTGTTTCCATGCTCACTGGGTACCCTGGTTCAGGGGACGCTGTAGGTGACCCCTGTAATGACAAGGACTTCTACTCAGAAAGTGTTCATCTCCACCCCAGTAAGTCTCCGTTCTCCTGTCCACTGCAGAGCCTTCCAGCCAACTGGTGACAAAAACCACACGAGGCGAGGAAATGTGTTCAGTGTGGGACAGATGGGTCCCCAGCAGCTCCCAGCAGAGGGGCCACGGTCCCCTGGGGTACAGGCTGAGCCCCGGGGCGCACACAGGACTAATCACCTCTGCGCCTCTCCTTGCTGCGAGTAGCAATACCTCCCTACTCCACTAATTAGCTAAGAAAGGTTGAGATTTATGCTAGTGAAGCCTTAAAGGCAGTGCTACAGCTACAGTATTTATGCAGCTACAGTTCTTTTCTTTTTTTCTTTTTTCCCCTGAAAAAAAACCCCACATGCAGAGTCACTCACGTGGTTGGAAAAGATGAGAAGGAATATTCATAAGGACCCTTCGTTTACTCCAGGTGTCAACGTTACACATAGCTTTTCCCCTAAAAGCTTTTTGACATCCCAGTGTTAGTACCAGGGAGAAGATAACCTTCACTTGACTCCATCCCCATCGCCTATTTTTGGATGTTGTCAGTTCTCAGAAAAGCAGCCCATGATGCATATGCTGGAGGTGATTAAAATAATCATCCAAATCAGTACGATGTTCTTCCTTCCGTGGTAAAATATCTCCAAATAGACTGTAGCACATAGGCACGAAGATTTGGGGTTTTTTAGATGCAATTCCGCTCTCAGGAGGTTTAGTGAGAGAAGTCAATGTATAATTTATCTTGCCAAAGACTTTATAAACATTATGGGACAGCACATGTAAAGTAAAAGTTTTCAGTGCAGGTAAAAAACTTCAACATTATTTCACAGAATTTATGTGTTTCAAATACAACTGCAACTATTATGCCTTCCCAGTTTTGTAATCCATTTCAGTTTCTTAAACCACAAAAAAAAACCCCTCTAAAAATGTGATGGAATGAATATAAATAATAAAGAAATATGTACACAAAGTTGTGAAATGTTTTACTGCAGCACAAGCAGCAGTAGAACATTCACTTCAATGAACAGTGTAAGTATTAGAATTCATTTCCCTGGGTTTTAAGAAATAAGTAGGGATTTGGGGAGCCCAGCTTGTCAGGTCCCGGCTTTCTGGAAGACAAGTCAGACACCGGCCGGGCAGAGCATCTCCCTGGACACAGCAGGGTGACGGCTGGTGCCCGTCCCCGGGCCGGCGGTCTGCTACCGCCCGGCTGCCACCGACAGCTCGGTTTGATGTTTGCGCTGATGGTGTGGAAACACAATTTATGCCATTTCTGTCTGAGATCCACCCTGAGCTGACCGGAGCTGTACGAGCATCTCCCCAGCTCCGGGGAGAAGGCAGCCGGCACCAGCTACCCGTTTTTGCAAATACTCTCTATCTACTCCCAGCAGTTCCCAACAAAATCCTAAAATGCAATCCCCCTTAAGTCCCAGTCGATTGCACTCTGTGCTCCCAAGCCGTTTGAAAGCTACCTATAAACGGTTAACGATTTCTCCTGGTCATCACTCTGCCCGTACAGTGGCACAGCACCTGACACATTTGATTTAATTTGTTTCATACATCTGGTAGCTGAAGCACTGTACTACTAAATCACAGAGCGCCAGGACCATATTTCTGAAAGCCATGCACGTCTCTCACACACACGATGACTGAAAACTGAAGAAATGTGGTTTCTAATCAGTACAAATGATCCGCTCGTCGGCAGCTGTCTGCTGACATTGGCCAATGTGAGCCTCCTTCCCAGGATCTAGAGGTGCTTGCTGCCAAGGAATGGGGGACCTTCAGGTTTTCCTGAAAAAATAAATATACGGATTCCCTGTTGGCATTTCACCAATATGATTCATACAAACTAGAATATCTGAATACTTTTTTTCCCTTTTTTTTTTTTTCTTAGCTTACACCTTCCAACATGCTCCACTGGATGGGTCCTTTCAAGTCAGCAAGAGTTTGGCTTTTAAAAACAGCATGGAACTGAGCAATGTTTCTGGCAACGCATGATATTTAAACTTAATAAATAATTTGTCAGTACCCATTTTGGTCTATCTGCGCAATCCACCTAATGTTAACTGGAGTTGACTTAGCCCAGCAGAGGATCACTTGTAAACTCTAAGTCAAGCAATCTTAAATACAACTCCCCGCTTTTGTATTTGCTTCCTCAGAAAATTTGTGTGAGCGAGCTTAAGACCTGGACCATTTGCCAAATCCACCGACTCAATACAAATTACACAACTGCTGAAAACAAAGCTCGCTTTTGCAGCTGTGGGTCTCCCTAATGGAAACCTACTCAGAAAGCAGCAGCCCTGCAGACGGTCAGTGGACCACCTTTGCTGGTCCCACCAGGTCAGCTCTGTTCTCAGCTCAGAACGCCTCTGAGCAGCACTCGTAATAAAGACTCGAAAGAAAATCCAGCGTGGAAATCAATACCCGGTTTAGCTTTTTCATAACCAAAGAAATAAATGTTAACTGTGAACGGTACATTGTTTACGATGAATACGTCATTAAACTTTAGTTATAACATTATTGACACGGCACTTACAAGTAAATTGAGATAACCATTGATGTGGTTATTCCTACCATTAGGAGCACATAAACCTGAATACCCTGCAGCCAAATTCCACCCTTATGGATGTTCTTAAATACGTGAATAAATACAAGTATCTATTGATTTAAGGAGAACAACAGTGCTTAACAACAAGCGGGACACCAGGTCACACCGCAGTCGCTCTGGGTCAGCCCTCCTGATGGGGCAGGAGCAGATAAGCAGCAGAGGGAGCGCAGAAGGAGCATCTCCTGGTGCATACATCCTCCACACCTCCTGTAGCTGCTTGGGGACTTTCTGGGCCAGATCCTGCACCTAACCATAATAGCTACCAACCAGTCTTTCTTCCACAAATTTAAGTGTCTTTTTCTTTTTTGTTTCGTTGGTGGTATATTTTGACCTCCATCACCTGAGATAATGAGTCTCTCAACATGTACAGTGTTAAATTTGCTGCTAAATAACGCCCCTGGCTCTGCCCGCCTCTCTGTGGGTCCTCCCCTCTGCATCACCTCTGATTGTGCAACTCCCTGTCCCCCTTTGCAATCCCGTCACCAAACCGACCCCCCCAGAGCACCAGCTTAACCAGAGCATGCACATGTGGTGGGGTAACTTAGCTGCCCAGTTTGGTCTCAGGCTCTGCTTCTCTGGACGTCCTCACGGTATGTAAAATTGTTCTTTCCCCAGTTCACTTTTGGACTGGGTCAACTGGGCAGCAGTGGGAGCACTGGGCCACTACAGTGGAAGGTGTAACAGATGAGTTTAGGTCTGTAGACACAAACTCAGTCTTTCCTTGAGTGGGAACCAGTCCATATCTTTACATTCATCTTCCTCTAGCCTTCTTCCAGTTCTACTGTGGGAGCAATCCCTCTTTCAGGGGAAAATATGGAATTAAGATAGTGTACTTGAGCTGTATATGCCACATCCTGCAGCATAAATTGCTTGTGTAAATGTTTTGCAGACTTCTGAGAAATCTACAATTACTTAATTAGCAGGTTTATGAGGTATTTAAAGTTAAAGCTAAATTAAAAGTTGAATTAAAAATACCATGATAAAATTTAAGATTTTATTTCTTCATTGAACTATGAAGCGTAGAATCATAGAATCGTCTCGGTTGGAAGGGACCTTTAAGATCACTGAGTCCAACCATCAACCTAACACTGCCCAAACCACCACTAACCCATGTCCCTCAGCACCACATCTACCTGTCTTTTAAATACCTCCAGGGATGGGGATTCCACCACTTCCCTGGGCAGCCTGTTCCAGTGCTTGATAACCCTTTTGGTTATCGGTGTACTTTGCATAATACTTGTACAAGTCACCATAAAATAAAATTCCTGGCTTTATACATATGCACGTTTACAGATGTAAGAGCAGTCTAATCCCGCCACGCGTAACCATTGTATCTCCTTTTCTTAAAGTCATGGCCATACAGTCATTCATTTTTTTTTGTTAACCAACGAAATCAGAGAAGTGATTCCAGCACAAGCAGACAACGCTGTAGTAGAGGAATGTTGTGAGCATGGCTTTTCTACAGACCTACAAATGTGCAATGACGATCACTCCCCCTTTCTGGTAAGAAAACAGCACAGTTTGGAGCGTTACGGATATATCTGCAAGCGCACCAGCCGGTTAAAAATTAAACTATTGTCTGAAGCTTTTGCCATTATGTATTTCCTTGAGATACTACATCTCCTAAATGAGCTTACCGCGTTTCTGGCTGGAACTAGTTTTATATTAATTGAAATTTTCATCCGTGATTAGCATTTCGGCTCATAGGTCAAGCACGAAGCATAAAACCAAGTACAGTAGCAACTGGGCTGGAGGACTGGGAATGAGGGCGTGTCAGCCCCGCACAAAGGGAATAAAAGCAGGTTGCACTTTGTTTTCAGATGAGACTGCTAATGACAGCCTCCCCCAACGGAGGCAATGCAAATTCTCCTGGATTTCAAAATGAATTTGCGGCAAAGGCGCTTTCTGCTTTTGTACGCTCATTCTCCCTCTTTCAAAGCACAAAATAATAGCGAAATCATGAGCTTTCTCATGTTAATAACAACAAACAAACGTGTTCCAGCAAAGCAACGCCTCCTCGGAGAAATCCTGCCTCACCTTGCAACCCCCTCGTGAAACCCAGCTCACGCCACGGCTCGGTTTAGCCGTTCCAGCTCCCGCTCGGCAGCACGTCGTGGTTCAGGAGCCACAAAGCCCGGCAGAGCCCTATTGAATTGGAAATGTGGGCAGGGGATCTGCCGGGCAGAGCTCCTCGCCGGCCTGGACTCTAATGAGATTGTTCATTCAGCATAAAGCTCAGTGAAAACAGCCTTTCCCCCTCCCGAACGCGTACGCACGGGCTCCTCAAAAACCTGCCGCCGGAGGGATGCTGCGGTCCGGCCAGGAGTAAGGGGTAGGGGTGGGGGTGGGGGTGTGTGTGGGGGGAATTTACAGCACCCAGCACCTAGTGGGTTCCATTCGGGAGCGTGGCACGCTTGCAATGCCCGCACCAGGAAAATCATCTGCCAACAGCAGAAAGCACTGCAGAGCAGCGAGGGTTCCGCTTGGCCTTCGTGATTTTCACAGCGTGGTTTTGTGTTTACTTGAGAGCTCCCTCTGCTAGTAGCAGGGTGACAATATGAACAGGGGAAAGAAAAAAAAAGGCATTTAATTGCAAATGAATTACCTGTATAAAGAGCAGAAAACGGTCTATTATTCCCACTTGACCCATTAGGGATCATTTTTTTGCGATGCATCCCAGACAGGTGAACTACATCACTGGCGAATACTGTCAAATATCAAAACCCCTAAATCTGAGCTCACTGCTTCATCCATGCCACGCACGATGCACGCTCCCTCATGGACACGGGGGATGCTCAGCATGTTCCCAAGATCCCAAGGAAAAAAAAAAAAGGTATTTAATTGCAAATGAATTACCTGTATAAACAGCAGAAAACAGCTATTATTCCCACTTGACCCATTATGGATCATTTTTTCCTGATACATCCCGGACAGGTGAATTCATTCACTATGTACATCACTGGCGAATACTGTCAAATATCAAAACCCCTAAATCTGAGCTCTCTGCTTCATCTGTGCCATGCACAATGCATGCTCACAGCACTGCGCTCCCTCGTGGACTCAGGGGAGGCTCAGCACGTTCCCAAGATCCCGAGAGGAAAATCCTGGCGGGTTTCACACATGAAATCTTAAAACAAAAGACAAGCTAACATCAAAACTGAAGCAAATCTCCGTCTCCATCAATGTTATTCTTGTATCTCAGTGCAATAACGCTACGAGACAGTGAAAGTCATTGGGACGCTGCGTGTTTCTAATTTAAATTGCAGTCACTGACTCATGAAAACAGAGAGTTTCATGGCAAGCAATCTCCTGTACTCTCTGCCTTCCTCTGATTTTTCCACCTTCTGGGTAATAAAAGAGATTAGCTCTTCCAGCTTCGCGAAGGATCTCACAACGCTTGCTTTTCCTGATAAGTCAGGGCCATTAAGCTTCCAACATTTCCCACGTTACCAGAGATACAAGGGATTACTTAAAAAAAAAAAAAAAAAAAAAAAAAAAAAAAAGAAGTGAATTGTAATGATTTAACCTCAGACACTGCACGAAAGCATTTAGGAACAGAAGTTAAACACTATCCACGGCACGGCAGGACAAATTCTGAAATCCTGGCCGTGCCCTGCCTGGAGCAGGAGTGCCTCCTCCCAAGGCACTGGGTCAAATCTCAGCTGGGGTTTGCTTCTACAGGACGATTGTCCATGCTCACCAGTGGGATTTGCAGTCTACCAAGGAAGAAGTACCAGAAGAGTTTACCGAGGGCAATAAATGCAGGATTTGGCCCAGTTTATGCATTAAGAAGTCTAATCACTAAAGCAAACAACGTAGCTAAGAGAGGAATGGATATTTCATCCTGATTCTGCATTTCCTACTTTCCCTGTGTTTACCTTAGATGCTGGAGTCTACAGCAATTTCCTTTTTCCCTTGAACAACTCTACAGCTAAGAAACTAAGCACGAAGCTTAAAGAAAAATACACACGCAAAAGCCCAGCCCAAATAGTGAGACAATCTTGCTTCACCCATATTCTTTAGGAGCTGTTACGATCCCAGCAGAGGCATATGGGACACTGACGGGACAAGTTTTTAGCTGAGATCTCCCAGGGAGGAAAGAGTTTATAATCTTAATGGGAGTGCCTGGGCCATTTTTCTAAAGCAGCACGAGGCTACAATTTTTGTGGTAATCATTTTGTTTCGACAGCCTGTGTTAAGGGAAACGTTTTGTAGCAAGGCTTTCAGGGGAACGGCGTTGTTGATAAGGTGAAGATTAGTGCAGTTTTCTGCGCTCACTCGTGTAGTTTTACCATTGTAAGAGAAAAGCATCATCCAAAACGCTCCAGATCCCGATGATTCTTTAGGTGCAACAGTTGTTTCTCTCTATTAATGCCTTTTTCAGAGCACTGAATCAAAACATCAATCAACCAAACTGAAGACAGTCAGCTGACAATATATTGAATGTATCTACTGCAGCTGTGAAAGAAAGGGAAAAGGCTCTGTAATTCTGTTTCTCCCTCCCTTGGATCCACGTTCATCATCCCTTTCACTGCTTGCAAGATGCAGAAAAGCGGTTGTCAGTGACTGCGTTGTTTTCAGGAGATCCTTGGTTACACACATACACACATGCTGTATTTTAAGGAACAGTTGATCGTTAGAGATACAATTTGACTCCAACCAGGTGCCTGAGCAGAGAACAATGAGGAAGCAGAACAGGCAGCACACACACTACCCAGACAGTCTATAAACCTTGAAATACATAAGATTACTCACCTATTTATTAAGTACCAGGAGAAGAGAGTATTGAAGGCAATTGGGCAAAACTAAGTCCGTTCCCTCAGCTAGCTGGTGGAAGTTTGGTAAGGTATCTCCCGAGACCAGACAGAAGTATGGTTTAGAAACAATCCGGAGGTAGTACCCACCAACTACAGGAGTGTAATTACATCATTACTTTTCCTCTCTCTTTACTTTTGGTGTTTTGCTTCCCGTGGGAACAGTAACACACACGCACCTGAACTGCATCACCAAATATCAAGTCCTTGCCGCAAACTGCGGAGCTGCCGTTGGTTCCCCACGATGCCACTGTACAAATGCTGGGCACAAACACACCGTATTTTCCCCTACCCTAGTTTTGGAAAAACCTGAACTCCACCTTGCTAGAAATTAAAGTAAATAAAATTAAATTAGAAGTACAACAAACATGCATTTGGAGTGGAAAATTCTGCTTGAACCATTAAAATCTGTTAAAGTTACATACAACTGTAAGGAGAATCCTAATGTTAAATGTCAAACACGCAGAACCGTGGTTTTCATTACCCATTCTGTCCGTAACACGATGTTCTTCAGAACAAGTGTGACTTTTGCTCGCCCGCTCGTCTGCAGATGTATCATACTAATCAATTACATGCGCGTTGGGAAAAAGCGCTCTCCATGCCACACACATGAAAACTGCATTACACACTTCGTACAGAGCTTCTATAGCATCACACGTCTTGTTCTACCTTTTTCTTAAAAAAAAGAAAAAATGGAGAAATCACAAGTACTGTTGGTGATACGGGTTTTTTATCTCATTTGTATCACTTCACGTGGACAGATCTACTTTATTGCCCTCTAATCTTTATCTCACATAACTGATTATGCACCTTGGAAAGACTAACCAGAAAATGGCTAAGCAAACCACTGAGAGGAGTCTGTTTTTGAAAAGACAAGAACTGCAGAATTCCTTTCATACACTTTACTCTCAAATATCTTTGACTTAACTTCTGCTTCTTCACGCTTCCCTGCGTGAGCTGTGAGCTGACGAAAGTCCCCAGAGCATGGGAAAGCCTAGCTGCATGGCTTCACTCCTTCCAGACCTGAGCATTTCAAACAGCTCTCCCCAACACATACAAATACACAGACACCCCACGCTCTTCTTGCTTGTCCAACCCAATTGGTGTGTCCGTGAGGTTCATCCCCTTGAGGCAAACCATATCATTTATTATACAGCTGAACTGCATCTGGAAGCCTGAGGGATGCTCTTAGGTATTACCCAAAGAACGTGACTATATTATTATAAAGAATATTTCACTTTAAAGGAATAGCATGAATCCTTTCGAGGTCCAGGTCACAGGGTGACAGATCAAGGAGGTGCAAAGGGAACTCACAGAGTGTGGTGTTAAATGCAGAAAGCTGCGCGCAGCCAGGTCAGCAGCCTGGCACGAGGGAATCATAGAATGGTTTAGGTTGGAAAGGACCTTGAAGATCATCGAGTTCCAACCCCCCTGCCATGGGCAGGGACACCTCCCACCAGACCAGGTTGCCCAAGGCCACGTCCAGCCTGGCCTTGAACACCTCCAGGGATGGGGCCTCAACAACCTCTCTGGGCAACCTGTGCCAGTGCCTCACCACCCTCACTGTGAAAAACTTCTTCCTAATGTTCAATCTAAACCTGCCCTCTTCCAGTTTGAAGCCATTAGTCAGTGAATACTAGAAAAGAACTAATCCTGTACCTACCAAATTCGGTTTTATTCTGGTTTGCAGAAAAGCCAATGGCAGCCTCCCTCATTAGACCTCGTACATTTAAAATCTGCGTACCGGCAGGTGATGTAGTGACTTCCTTGATGCTCTCCTCTCTACTTTTGGGCAACCGTGTAAAACTCCCAGAGTTTTACCAGAAAACCTGGTTTTCCAAACATGCCCAGAAGGAGCTAATGGCCACTAAATCCATTGCAATGTAAAAATGAAAACCACTTCTGCAATTACAGCACCTGCCCTTTGAGCTTTTCCCTCCGCTCTCCTTTTCCTCCCTTTATTTAGCTGAAGTTATTTAAAGGACAGCTCTCTGTTTAAGCAGCTGCTGCCACGACGAGTCGGCCCAAGCAGCTCTTTTAATTAAATATTTGCTGCTGTGTGAGTTTTCTCTCCCCCTCCCTGCTACCCTGGTGGACAACGTTTGTTCTTGCGAAGATAACAGGTCTGCCGAGCAGCCTCCGCCGGCGCCTGCCCGCCCTCCCGCACTCCAGCCCCCGTAACGGTGCCACGTCTCCACAAAAATTAATTTCATGATCTGCACCGTGACATTTGCTATCAAGGACAACCATCAACAATAAGGAAAAGAAACAAAACTCGCTGGGATTTAATAATCATTATTAAATTATGTCATTTGCATAATTAGACTTTAGTAATAATGACGGCATATCTGTTTTGTGGCACGGTAAATTGGCAGACTACTTCACAAAGTGATTTTATTTTTTTTTCCTTCTCTTCCTTCTCTCCCACCAATAACTGAAACGCAGATCAGGTAAATGATATCGTGACACATACTAAGCAGGTTTGCACAGAGGATGGAAATGGAGATGAGTATCACAATGTGAATAAGAGAATTCTTGACAAATATGGGTTTCAAGCAAGTTCCTTAGAAATTTCTTTCTCTTAGAATTCCTTCCTAGTCAGCAGCCACATACCGCAATGCCTTTGTGATGCTCTATGGTATTTCCCAGCCAGTATCAGCGAGGCATTGGGTTTGCTCTACCAGATGCATTAACAGAATTGTTCACTGTGTTGCTCCCAGCTGGGAATAGCATTAAAGGCAACGGGGTTGACCAAATACCAGTAAAAGCTTGTGACTTGCTCGGGGAAAAGCTGCTTTCCTACCAACGTCTCACAAAGCAGATGTGTGTCTTGACTCATCTATAGCTGGGCTAAGCACGACTCAGAGATTCTCACCTATTTCCATACTGGAAACAACAGAGCCGACTCAGTGTGAAAAAGCCCTTATCCATTAGACCCAGTTTGGCACTGGAGATAGAAAAGGTAAAGGTAAAAAAATCAATAATTAAATGCTTTTTGAGCTGAGATATTTCAACCGGGGGCACGGGCACTGGTGGTACCCCTCCGTGCAGAAGTGAGGACGCAGCGAGGGATGAGGCTGAAGGGGCGAAGGGCTGTGGGGCCGCGCAGAGGAGCGCAGGACTCGGGGTGTGGAAAGGAGACGGAGAGAGGATTTCAGGAAAAAAAAAAAAAGAGGCAGCAAGAGGAAATTAGACCAGACACCAACAAGGCTGGTAGAGCTCCGCGGGGCCTCGAAGCAGCTGCCGGTAGATGTAGATGAGGGAGCGAAGAGATCCTGGGAGAGGGCTGATGCTGTCGGAACAGGAGGGGATGGGGCTGAGCGAGGGATCGGCGCTGTGCGGAGCCGGGCAGGGCGGGCGCTGGGGAGAGTCTGCGAGGCTGGAGCAGCCGCTCGCTGGGGAAGGAATGAAAGAGAGAGACTGGGTCTCAAAGCACCGAGCGGGGAACCGGAGCTCCCGCCACGGCAGTCCGCGGGGATCGGAGGGAAAAGCGGCTCACGCAGGCAGAGCACGGCAGCGATTCTTCATTCAACGGAGTGTTTCAAACCTGCCCGAACTCTCCAAGCTGAGAGACATCGTGGGAATTTATTTCAAAAAGAAAGACTAATAGCAGCAAGCAAATTTTATCTATCTATGTCTAAATGAGAAATATGAAGACAGACAAGACTGCACAAGCTGTTCAGCTGCATCAGTACGCTGGCACAAGAGGACTCAGCCCTCACTCTGATCTACACCAGACTGAATCCTCTGAGGTCAGGATAGATGCTCCTGACTGGCATCACCTTCACTGGCAAAAAAAAATAAAATATCTGATCTTCTGTTTCTATGGGAAACCTATCAAATTCCACTGATGTGCACCAGATCTCTTTCCCTGTTTTTCCAGTTAACAGAAGCAACCAGTAAAGCAAAGCAGGGCTGGGGTTGGGACCGCTCTGTCACCTGTCTCAGGAAAACCTTTCTCGGAGGGATCTATTAATATGATTTATATGGTTTACAGAATGTTACCAAATGCAATTCAGCGTGTGTCCTGAGAGGAACAGAAAAGGGCAGTGTCCCGAGCCCCCCGGCTTACCTCAGATCCATTCGCCAGTAGACCCGAGGTCATCCGCGCTCTCCTGGGCTCCAGGCGGGTAAACGCAAACTGACAACACGCACGGGCCCTTCTAATCAGTAGAGAAATTGGGGAGAGCCCGAGAGCTATTATGAAATGCCTCTTACATTNAATCTCCAGGTAGATTCCCACCTCTGAGAGTCTTCACCAAAATCTGAGCGCTGTCAGGCTGGAAGCACCGACGTACAGACAAATAAGTTTCCTCGTTCGAAGGTAACACCTTTGGCAGCTGCTAACCCGCCCCAGGTAAATGGCGAGTTTCTGTTTCCTAATTTCGTCTGCTTTTCTTTTGTAACACTGATGCTAATTTTGCAACTTTTGCTTTATTAGAGTGAAAGTCGTTTTCATTCTCAACTTGTCTACTGTTTAAATGGGCTCACGCGGACTTGTTGGGCACAAGGAATACCGCTTTCACGCTCAAAGAAATCAGTGTTTTCAACAAATACTTTAAGCCTCTCTAATCCAGGACAAGTTTGGGCATCCCGAGCGTTTGGGAGTGTCTCTCGCTCGCTGCAAAATCAGGTCCGGGGCTGCTCCCAGCGAGCTGCAGGGCCGGAGGAGCCATCCCAGGAGCTGACTGGGATCTGTAGCACCACGTCTCCCTCTTGAAAGGGACAACCCAGGACTCCAGAAGACACCCAGACCGGCACACAGTGCGGCTCATCTGCTTTTTTAGACCCAAGGGAGTGCCGCGGAGGCAGGAGCGGCGTCGCAGAAGGTGTCGCAGCGCGCCACAGGCTGAGCCTGCCCCAAGGCCTGCCCGAGGGGACAGGTCAGGCTGCAAAATCGCGGAAGGTGAAGCGGACGCCCTGAAATCCCGAGCTCAAACACACGCCTGGACGCCAGGGCTCACCAGCGCCATCGGGAAGCCTCTCAGCAGCAATTTAGCAACGCATAGTCAAGAGGGCGGCTTTAAGTTTCATCAGAGAGCTGGCAGTACCTTCGCTCCCGACGTCGCAGCCATCAGGGGCTGAAATGTAACCGGAGGGGAGGGACGACACCGACCCCATCCCAAAGTCATCCCCATTTTTCTACAGGCGACAGAGCCTCCCGCGGGGGTCGGCATCCCAGCGTGGCCGCCAGCCCACGTATTACCCACTCGCGCAGGTCCGCCTGTAAATGTTTCACTAATCCTGAACCACAAAAAGGCTTAAAATACCTGTCAATCACCCTGTCCCCCCCCGCTGTCCCCCCCGCAGCCTTGCCGGGAGGATTGCTATTGAGATCGCCGGCACGGAGCACGGCGCTGCCAGGCTGCTGCGGAAAATTAAACCCCAGCCGTGGAAACAATAGCTATTACAAAGTGTGTAATCAGCGGGAGATGGGATGAATGTTTGTAATTCCAAGCCGCAGAAAGCGTTTTTAAAATGCCTTTAGTCTCCTCCATACTTCTTTAATATTTTGCTGCCTAACAGTTGCATTTTATAGCCAGGCCATAACTGTATCGAGGTACAAACTTCTACGGTATAATGTCAAGCTAAGTACAAACTTCTACACTGTAATGTCAGGCTATGTGCTGAAGTCAAGTAAACATTTGTAGTAATTATATGCCCAGGAGATTTCATAACATCATAGAATTAACAAGCAGCTCAGTAAATTATATATCGCTTGATCTGCAATTGCTACAACTCCAGCAAAGAACTCGGCTTCGTCTGCAGCAACTCTGACACGACATGTCAGCGCCTGGTGCAAACCTGCCAGGCAGTTATTGTGCACTAATATTAGCTACCACCTTATCTCCTAATGTTTCTCTTCAAAGAATTAAAGGGCAATTTTCTCGCACTTTCTTTTAAAGGGAAAACACAATCCCAACTAGTAAAAAGAGGCAGTTATCTCTCACTTTGTGAGTTGCGCTCAAAATCATTTCCACTTTTCCTCCACTACAGAGCAGCCGTTCAAAGGGACTAGCTCCATACAAAGGTGATTACAAGTTCTAATTCAAAATGGGTGTCTTGAAACATCTCAATGCTACATGGATGAGCTGAGGAGGGAGCCGCAGCCTGCCCGCGGTGCGGCGCGGCGTGCCCAGCCAGCGGGAGCAAGGTTCTCGCTGGAGACATATGTTACTCACGCGGTTGGTCTGGCACAAAGCTCGTTAGGCGCCCTGACAATCAGTTTGATAAAGCATAAGCCAAAAGCTACTGCCTCTCCTGTTGCAAACTTAAGGAATGAGAATGGTTCAAAAGATTCCCAATAAAGAAAATGCAGATTTTTTAAAATATCTCTTTATAGACTCCTTCGGCGATGCCAAGGTTACCAGTCAAAGCGATTACGAAAAATCGTCTCGATTAAGTATTTGAGCGCGGCCATAAATTGCCGAAGCAGCTGCTGCATGTTGGCCCAGAGGTGAGTGCCCTTTGGTGTTTGCAAAAGTGATTTCCTACAGAACCCCCATCATTTGTCAGGGCACTACCTGCGAAGTGTAACACGCTTAAAGGACTCGGAGATTCATCACCAGCCCATTCCATTTTCTGAACAGAACAAAAAAAAGAGACAAATTTCAGGCGTCGACTCCTTTCATATTTGACATAAATTTTAAGGCAGATTATTTACTGCCCTACGTGGGGCTCCGTGCCGGAGACGTTACTCCACGGCGACCCTTCCAGGGGCGAGCTGAGCCACGGCCTTGGCTTGGCACCACCTCATCGGGAAAAAGACAGGAGCAAAAAGATGGGAGACACAGCCAGGGATGTGGACAAGCTGTAACACCACCGAGCTCCTTTCTGACCTAGGAATTTATCTATTTACTTATTTAGTTTTGCTGGCAAATTTGATCCTGCTTCTAATCCTTGCGGTTGCAGGAGAGATGCACTGGAACAGCGTCTCTGAACAGAACTGACCTTATCACTCATGTATTGTTTTCTTTTAGTAAACGACTCATTTATACTGTGCAAACTCTAATATCACAGCCATCTGCCAAAAGGTGTACAAACCATCTATATTGTGACAGAGTCTATTAATATGTATTAAAAGTCACATTACAGTTGACATAAGCCATTCCTGTACATGAATATGAAAAATATGACTATTATATTTAAAACTTTCAACTAATCATGCATCACTGATTTTCTCACTCTGAGTTTATAATTTAAACCTTTAAATGTTTCACAGCGGCCTCATCAAACCAAGGTTTCTGGTGGCTGTAGAGCCGAGACAGCCCATTATAGTAACAACAAGAAAAAGAAAAAGAAAATAAACAGGAACCTGGACTTGGAGGGGGGGGGGGGAATAATAATAATTTTTAAAAAAGAGTAAAAATGAAATTATTTTTACATCAAAATAAAATTTTTAAAAAGCAGCAGTGAGAAAAAGTGTGCACCTGCTTCCTTTGTTGTTTCATATTATATTGGTCATAGTGCAAGTATGATATATAACATAAACCTGTCTGAAAGGGCACCGATGCCCAGCGGACAAAGCAGCCTTGACAGATGACATACACAGAACAGACAGATTAGAGGTGGCTCCTGAATAAGCCTATGTCCATAACAGAGCTGGTCCTGGTAAAACCAAAGTATCAGATCCGATCCAGTTCACCAGTACAGCTTTGCCTCCCGCAGAGCGCAGGAAACATTGCCTCATTCATATTTCACTCGCAGTTTTAGGGCTTTTACTCAGCACAGTTTATTTTAAACCCGGGGACCCAACAGCCTGAACCCCTGAGCCGCTGAAGCGCAGAGCAGGAGCACAAACCCTCAACTCTCAGCAGAGGCGGTTCCCTCCAGGACACCAACTCCACCAGGAATTTGACACGATTGAGACCAACATTTCGAGGGATTTGGATACTCTGTTCGCATAAATACCATAAGCAACCTGTATGCCCCATCTCTAGGCGTAATTTGAAAATCCCAGAGTGGGTTTTTGGTTTTCTTTTTTTTGTTAGTTTGTGTATTCTCCCCAAGCACTGAGGAAACAGATCCACTTATGAAAGCATTTATTAGAGTTGCCGAGCTGTCTTTTTCCCATCCCTGAGTTACCTTGTGGGAAAGTTAATCACAGTCATTATACAGTTTATCCTCTATTAAATGCTTACCTTCATTCCCACACACACCCCCGCTGAAAAAATAAAATAAAACAGGTGAGGAGAGAAAACAAAGAACACAACCCCCAAAAGTAGAAACCATTTGATAAAGAATTATTTCCAGAGATTCAGATCCCTTCCCCACTTGGCCACAGTCCTCAGAGAATGACAGAATGGTTTAGGTTGGAAGGGACCTTAAAGATCACCTAGTTCCAACCCCCCTGCCATGGTCAGGGACACCTCCCACCAGCCCAGGTTGCTCCAAGCCCCATCCAACCTGACCCCTATTCCAACTCTATTCAAACTGGCCTCTGTTCAAACTATTCCAACCACCTCTTCATGTAATCGCCTTCAAAAGCAATGCTATGAGAGCGCGCAGTGCTCTTCCCCGTTAGGTAGATGGGAAGCTGAGAGACAGAGCAGGTATTTTTGTGAGCAAACACATAGCTCGGTAAGGGTACGAGGGTTTCAGGTGGGTGTAATATCTCAAGTCATTCTGTATTCTTCCCAGCATGTGCGTGGGCTACTGGAGCTCTCACTGCATCAAGTGTGCGCATGGAGGTATATCTGCATGGATGTATGTAGGTCTATATGCATGAATGAAAAAGAGACCGAGGTGGACAGCAGCAAACTCCTTCATTTTCACTTGTCCTCACCAGAAAGATTTGATTTGGCTGTCGAAAGCAGTGAGGCATAGAATCATAGAATGGTTTAGGTTGGAAAGGACCTTGAAGATCATCGAGTTCCAACCCCCCTGCCATGGGCAGGGACACCTCCCACTAGACCAGGTTGCCCAAGGCCACGTCCAGCCTGGCCTTGAACACCTCCAGGGATGGGGCCTCAACAACCAGACAGCTGCAAGAGCACTGCTGTTCATCGCTGCCCAGTCTCCCCCCTCTCACAATCAGCAACTCTTCCAAGGTGAGGTGACAACACCTAAAACAAGGGAAGTCAGTATATTCAGGCTCGAAGAGGCGCCACAAGCACCTCTCTCGCTTCACAGGTCATAGCATGCTCAAACGGGAACACGGCTCTCGCAGAAATCACACCTTTTCCTTCAGCACCCCTCGCTAAAGGCAGATTTCCTACAGAAGTGATGAGCAGGGGAGTTTGTACTTTGTCCGAGTTTGCCTTCTTGCCTCTCCCAGGCTTTTCTGTGATTAGCAGTGCCCTCCGCAGCGCAAGCACAGACCTCTTAAACTGCTTGTCCTGATAAGAGAATATTCCACTGGTCTCACCTCACCTCAACAGACCCATGGGATGTCAGGGATTTTGGTAAAACTAGAAAGAATAATTTCATTTTTCAGTGAAAATCATAACCCATTAAAAAAAAAACAACAAAGAAAAAAGAAAAAAAAAGAAGACATACACACAAATGAACAGGGAACTTTCCTTAAATTCTGTATCGATTCGACATACAGAAACCCTCTGTATGTAATAGTGAGCTCTGAAGAAGAAAAATCATTGGTGTTTCCCCCCGTGTGTGCGCTGGCAGAGCTGCGCCTGCCCAGCCAGACCCAGCAGGCGCAGGAATACAAATCTGAGCGACTCCTGTTGAAAATCCACTGATAAAAAGACTTCCACATTTGAATTTTGCAGCATGCATAAACCCGGCCTGTGGGGCCCTGAGACTGCGCTCCATCGCAGCCTCTCCCAAGCCGCAGAGAGAAGCACCCCCACCTCAAAGGGAACACTCTTTGTTTCTCTCCTTTTTGTAATGCTGACTGTGATAAATCTTGTCTCCTGTTTTAATTATCTCAACAAGATCTTCTAGGAGGACCTGCTTCCTGGTTTAGAGATGCTTCAAAATCTAGATGATTAAGTAAATGATACAAGTAATTAAAAGATTCTATTAATCTAATTACAATTTAAAACTTATTCCTCATGTTACATACCCAAATCTCGGTATCTTATTCTATACTATTCAACTAATATTTCTAGCATGTAAGCCCATGACGGATTAAGGATATGAAAAAAACACATATCTTTGATGTCCACATATCCGTAAGTCTGTAATTTTAGAATAAATGAGTTTGAATGGCAGTCACACTATCCATCACGAGCAGCTCATAAGGTTTATACAACACAGAGTTGTGGTGTGAGTTGTAGCAAACAACATACCTGTTACAAGAGCAAACTACAGCCAAAGCCCAGATGACATAAAACACAAAATGTCTGGTGCCTCAAAGCAGAATTTCAAGGAAAGCAAAAACCTGTGAGTCTCTGGATCCTCCTATAAGTCCTAATTGTTATCCTGGACTTTCTAAAACACTAACTATTAGAATCTAAAAAAGCTGCAAATAAAATATTGCATTTAGACCTGAAAGGTGAATTGGGAAAAGGGATGAGGACAACAGAAACAAGTTTTTCTAAGGACCTGGAGAACTGCCACGTTTTCAAGACTGAAATATATTCATTGCTATAAATCTATGAGGTTAAAATTACCTGGGAAACTAATGCAGATGTAAGAGTCCAGACTATAAAATAAAGATGCTTCCTTCCCGTTTATTCTCTATTCCCATATAATCTTGTGTAGTTTGTGCCC
This sequence comes from Anarhynchus alexandrinus, assembly GCA_008711295.1. Lineage (NCBI taxonomy): Eukaryota > Metazoa > Chordata > Aves > Charadriiformes > Charadriidae > Anarhynchus > Anarhynchus alexandrinus. Next base: position 2,042,499 of record VUYV01000159.1, read on the forward strand.
TGCTTCCTTCGGTGATCCGGTACCTACTAAATTTTCCAAAGTGGTTCATACTGCATTGCATGCAGCCACCTCAATCTGCCATTTTCTATCCACCCGGGCTAACATTACACCCAGGTTAGTACAACCAAACCTCTTTAGCTCTTTCCTCAAGCTCCCTGACCTCTCACTCTTGCCGTTTCACATGGGCAATAACCATTTTGATCTGTAATGCCACAGATGATCAGGGAGAATTCACTTGCATCTCAAAATAAATAAAATAAAGAAAAGAAAAGAAAAATTTCTGCAGCTGTAGCTACAATATGAAAAGGGCAGAGGGCTGGAAAGGGAAAGATCAAGAAAGACGGAACAGGTGATTTCCTCCTGTAATATCACAGACATTGCCCTTAGCAAAAAACACAGTCCAGGAAGGAATTCAAACATCCTACTACTGCACTCAGGATTTACGAATAAAATTCATGACAAAATTGTAATCATCCAGCTATTTGCAGTGTTAGTTGAAGCAATTTATAGGACTGAAATGCGGCAAGAAAACTAATTTAAAGTGGACATGCACTGAAGAACCTTTGGAGGAATAGCTGGAATAATCAAAAGACATGACTTGATAAATTCAGCGTGAGCACTCTCTCTTTAAAGTATTCAGATCATACACCTGAGGGAGCACCTTCATGTAGACTTGCTTTTCTTTCATTTAAGACTTCAGATGTGACAGCCAGTCTGGGTAACCCTGACACAAATAGCATATTCGCTGCAAAAATCTCCCACCCAGTGCGGTGGACCAGAATGGCACCAGAGGTGCTGGACATTGCCCCAACGGCGCTGGGGTGCAGGTCACGCACCCCAACATCGCCTGCGCTCACGGCCAGGGCCAGGTCGCTCTGTTGCTTCGTCACACAAAGCAGTAGTAGCAAAACAACAGCCTCTCGAGTCTCAAATAAACCAAAACAACCCAAACCCAAAAAACAATTCCTTTTTCGATGTATTTCATTGCAGACACTGAGGTTCTTCTCCCTGAACGCCTGTAAAAATGTAGGTAACACATAGGAAATACGTCCAACATCTTTTAAATCACAAAACATAACCTGATGTTGAAGTGGGTTACAGATATCCATTATATCAGGAGGTAGACTTGAATTTATCACTAGGATGCCTCCTGATAGATTAAAATTAATCACAGTATTACCTATCTATCAGAATAATGTTTAAATATTCACAGCATTCATCCCCAAGTTCATTTAAATTATTAACACTTGATTATCTATTAATTGATTGTATTATTTTTTCATCAAGCGCTGGAGTTTCTCTCCAGGCCTCCTGCCATTCCAGCTCCTTCCCACCCCGCCGGAATCACCCGCGGCCCCGCTCGTGGTGGTAAACACAACACCCAGGCGTGAGAAATTCGCATTTGTATCTCATCTGTGTCAGAAATCCGGACTTTTTGAGGAAGTCCGTTTGTGTGAAAAGAAAATACCTTTCGTTTTAAGGTTGTATCACTCGTGACAATGTCACTGCTCGGCGTTGCAGATCTGTCCTCGTACAAACTTAACAGTTAGTTCGCTTTTCTTGGTAGCAAAATATTTAATCATACAGAAAGCAAAACGTGCAGTTTCTTTCAGGAGGAACCGTGTATCTAATAAAGAATTCTCTTTAACCTGGATGCCACGAACTTATTACTTGAAAATGCCCAGATGCAACATAGCATAAAGCCATAACATCGCCGTGTATGTGTCATTACAGCTTCAGCGCAACGAACTCCATTTAGATTATTAAAATGAAACGGTTATTTTCCCAGGATCTTGTGATCGCTGCATTCAGCAATCCAAAGGAGATGGACCAAAAGGGGTAATGGGCGATTTCACGGTGTTCAGGACAGTCGCGGCAGGGCAGCAGCCTGTCGGCTGATGCCAGGCAGAGACCAGCAGGACCTGCCCGGAGCACTCACCGGTACCTCTCGTTTTAGGAGGACAGCAAAGGTGCCATCGTGCTCTAGCGGCTGCAAATTCAGTCCCCGGATCCACAGGATGCAACTTGTATGACAAGAAGCTTGAATTACAGGCTCACTTATCCCATTATTCATAATTACTGGTTATGCATAATAAATAAAATCAACTTTTGTACCTTACATCTGTGTGTGTATAGATTGATAGATAAAAAGTGACAGTGATCTGAGCAAGATGTAAATGGCATGGAATAAGGGGTGGAATGTCCTGGTTTGAGGTGAAAACAGGACCAATTTTGTTCAGTAACTTTGCTTCTTAGCTGGGCCCCTTCTAACTACTGAAATTCACAGCATATTGTGCAGACCCTGTTCGCGCTCAGAGTGATCGGAGCGGTGTTTATAGCTGGTGCCCAGGCATGGCATGCGGAGAGGCTCCTGCTCAGCCTTATGGCTCTGACCCCCACGGGCAGCTCACTTTGGGACGTGCCCCGTTGGAGGGTCGGCAGCGGAAAAGCGTAGAGGGGTCCCACCTGCGGGGAGGAGCGGACAGGACGGGAGACCCCAAACTGACCGACAGCGTATTCCATCCCATCTGCCTCACGCTCAGTGTAAAAGCTGAGGGATCAAAGGGTCACTCCTCTTTCTTCAGTGGCTGCGTCCAAGGAGGACTCTGTTTGTCTGCCTTCAGTCCTGAATCCAGATCTGGAATCCAGTTCCCATCCATCACTGAGTCCAGTCTGGGACTGCCCCAGTGCCACCGGTGACGTGATAGTCATCCTGGGAGCTTGATACGGTTTTGCATAGATTTCATTATTTTCCTTTTGTTTTATTATTAATATTTCATTAAAGTAGTTTAATTCCTCCTAAACTCATAAATCTCTTTTTCCCTCCTCTGCCTCTCTCTTGGAAGGAGGGGGGGGAGCGTCTGTCGGTCCCATCTGGGGTGCCCCACATCCCCAGTGGCCAATTCGGCTTAAACCACAACAACCTTTTTCCTCATCTTAAAACCCCATTTTCAATACTGACTTTCACATTGCTGCTTATCTTCATCAGCAGAACTAAGACCACACTTACAGAGACGTACAATTACTTACAAACCCAATGATTTTGGTGTTAACTAGCAGGATTTGGTTATGACTGTGTTCCGAGTAAGACTAAGACACAAAGAAGACTTTATATACGTGTATGCAGATTCTGCTCCTATTCTGTGGAAACATATCACAAAAATGCATATGGCATTCAAATTCAATTTTTATGTAAAACACTTGGAATTAAAGCACAAGGGGCAGCCAATGTTTTCAGCACACTCAGAAAAAAATATGAATGCATCGTATCAGAACAAAATCAAATCTGAAGGGGAGAATTTAGGATAGAAAGTTGCATGAAAGCTGGCTTGGAATAATAAAGGAATAAGATAACCCATCTAATATAGCCATTCTTCTATATAGGAGAGTCTTTCTATATTGAAACGTACCGAAAAAGCAGTTATGGAGGACTGGTCCAGTTTTAGGAAGAGGTTAGCCCAAACCAAAGTGCGTACCAGCAGTCAGATAACGTTCATGGTGCGTATGAGTAGCCATCCGCCAGGACAGAGGATGACACGCTGTACAGCTGGGAGCTGCTGCGGGGTGAAATGGGCCAGAAGCGACGGTCAGATGACCTCTACACTCGTAAATTAAAATGGTACAAGTAGAGAGCGGAGAGAGGACTTTTTGAGTTACAGCACATTAAAAGCTTACTGACACTGAAGTCATAAGAAATAATGAATATTTAACTTCCAGTTCATATTTAAAAACCTATTAATGTTTTATTTTGTCATCCATAATGAAACAAGAAATTAGGTTAGTGATTCCTAATGATATATATGATGCACCAGCAAAATTGCTGGACCCAAACAAAGGATCTCCTTAGTAAGGGCGGGCAGGGGCGGGCAGCTGAGGTCCATGTCAGTCTGTGTTTTGACTCCGCCAGCTCCACACACAAACCAGCGCTTCTCCTGCACTCAATGAAATGCTTGCAAGGGCAGAACGTGAGCTCAGAAAAGGATGACGTGGATTACAAATCTCAAACATGACCTTGTCACTGCAGTCCTTTGCTTTCCCAAATCATTGTGGTGCTTTTAATTAAGAAGATGGTCTTGGACTGGAGACAGAAATTCAGTTCCCAACTCTGACTGACTTTATGTGTGATCTTACTGAACCTTCTTGTGTCCAGCCATTCTTCTTCCACCTTTGGGACACCTTCTCTATTCATATGAGAAGTTTCTCAAGATGGGACCTGTGTGCAATGAGTATGCTCCCTGGACTTCCCATGGGATACACAGGTCTATTCTGATATCAATATATTTAATCATGGCCTGAAAGTACTATTTAAGCTTTATGTTGAGGTGCATTTGTTCCAAAATTGCCAGCAAATCCAGGCTTTTAATTACAAACAAAGGGATGCTTAAATCAGCCCTGTTGCAGTTCATAAAAGGTATACAGAAGTTTAACAGGAGAATTGACAATGCCTGTGATCCTATAAAAATGGTGAATTAAAGTGCACAAAACCCAAGTAATATGAGTAAGTATCTATGATATTCAGCAAGGTGATATTATTGGAATTCAACGCTTTGTAAGAGCTGAGCAGGGAACACTGTCTGCTGCTGCACAGCGCTGTGAGCCCACAGCTTCCACACTCCGTGGGCTCTCCAGTGCTGATGAAACAACACCAGGAAACCGGGATATAAGTGAAAGTGACGGCCACTTGGGTACCTGACACTCACTGCTGCTGTAAAAGCCAGGGAACTGGAGAAACTCGGGGCATACAGAGGAGCTCCAGTCACAGCTCCGGTCTGGAGGCACATGCGACAAAACACAACTGAGATAGAAACCAGGATTTTCCTTTCTGGAGGAATCAGTGACAATGACAAAAAACAGGAGTTCTCCGGTGATTCCTTCCTCCTACTTCCTATCATGTCTAGCAAACACGATAAGGTCACACTGATAGCACCGATACCTGACTCGGTCCAACGTCACACCTCCATGGCACAACTCCTCACGGGCTGCACCGAGCTCACCCTGCCAAAGGCAGCAAAAATGATCACTATTTCTTACTCCTTTGGTGCTTTTCCCTCTTCTCATTCCACCAGGACCCAGGCAACAAAGCTGATGTGTCACTGGAGAATGAACCCGACTCGCTGAAAATCCGGGGCAGCGTGGATAAGCAAGCCTGGGGGACACGTCCGGATTTCAGATTATTAACAATTTTCCTAACTTGGGTTCGGTTAATAGAGGTTTTACTGCAGCGCACTTCCCTGCTATACTTCAACCAATTTTTACACGACAGGATCTACGAGTGCAGATCTACTTTGCATATACTATTACTTATCAAGATCATTTAGTAATAAGGCCCTCTGGAGAGCGCATTATGAAAGATTATGGACTAATTTGACCAAAGATATCCCTGGAGAATACAAGTGCTTTGGTGCAGAAGACATACATGACTGCTGCTACAGCCAAAGATAAAAGAGTCAAGGAAGACTAGGGAAAGGGTTAAAAGCTTTCTGCTTTGGATTCTCTACAGACTAAACTGGTCACTAATCCCTAATAATTTAATTTATTTGCATTAACATACTAGTGAGTCAATATTTGCTTTAGCCTATTGCACAAAAGAGTTTCAAATGTTTCTTCTAAATTTGGTTCAATATAATTTCTTAATATTGAAACACCTTTATTTCATAATATACCAGTAGCCTAATTAATATTTCATGCTTATTACTTAGGCTCAAGTCTCACAATAATCAGTTCCAGAAAACAACTTCCACAGGACTCTGGTTAAGGTACTTCATCTTCCCTTGTGATAGATGTAGCGCACCTCTGGTTTGCAATGGATTTACATCAAGCTGATTTGTTTCTATTATCATACATGGAACTTTGTTGTAAATTAAAAAGGGAAAGTAAGTGTATCATTGTTTCTGCAAATGTTTATTTCCTCTCCATCTTCTCATGTTTTCCCTCTGCACTTTATGTCTACAGGCCATAAAGAACAGAGAAATTTTCAAACACAAAGTTTCTGAATTTAATCTAAATTAAGCCCCATGTCCAATTTGATAAGAAATCACTGGAATGTAAGTATTCACACTTGGTAAATACTGCATGATTGTAATTACATACCTAAAAATCGTAACGCGATAGTGTTAACTGATGCTTCATAACTGATTTTTCTACCATTGTATACATAGAATACATCTGATACATATATATGTGATTGTTCAGTTTGGCCTTAGGCTAGAAATTAAAGGCCAATCTTTCAAACTGTTTCTTCCCATTATAAATGTTTCTACTGGGAAAATGGAACACTTTCTTTCTCATTTGAAGAGCTCGGAATTCAAGCCATAGAGCTAATAAATATGTCTTGAATTCACTTATTTTCTGGCAATACCAGCTTGGTGTGTACTGCAACACACATGACCCCTGAATGGCTTGTGACTTCGGGAAGTTAAGTCGCTAAACTTCAAAGGATTCTTCTACACTGAGAATCATCAAACAGCCAATTTTTTTCCTAGTGCTTTTCCATAGCCCTTCCAGCTGCAACTGAGGAAGAAAACTCTGGTTGGAAATGTGTCATTTGTATTCCCAAACACTCTGATATAGCTGGATAAAACAAAAATATATTCAGATTTATTTCCAAGTCTAAGACTGAACAAAATCACCTTTCTGCATTCCAGGAGCATCCTTCAAACCTTCCTTTCTGGGAAAGAGTTGGCCATCAACACGTCTTCACTTCGAAGGAACCAACTCTGAAAATGAAGGCTAAGCTTTCCCTACTGCCAGAGCAAATCCGGGGCATCTTTTCCACTGGGACAAACTCGCAGAGCCTGTGAAAGCCAACGGGGCCTGTGCACACCCATGGAGAGCCCCAAACCCTCTGAGAGCACGCGGTGAGGTGTGATGGCACAGCCACCGCACCGGCTGTCACCGCCGCTTCAAAGGCGAGGGGCTCGGGAACCCTGTACCGCAGATAATGAACATCCAGCTCTCCTCTCCGGCAGGAGGATCCCTGCTGACTTTACTACCAAAAGATGCAGTATTTTTAATATTCAACAGCCACAGGGGCGGGAAAACGAAGGAGGGGGAGGGGGAAAGACTGTTAAATTCATAAGTTTCCATGCCTGAAGGGGATCGACTTCACTCTAAAAATATCCCAGTTTGGACACGTTATGGACAGAGCTCAGACAGCCAAGCTGAGTATGCACAAGTTCCACACCCAACACACATCACTGCCTTTCCTTTAGCAAGGCAGCCGGCAGCTCTGCTGCCATACTGGGGAAAAAACGGAGAACATCCCACCGAACCATAGCTTTTTCTACATAGCTACATATTCAATCAACTCTCTGCACAGTTTATAGCGAGCAGGTGAAAAGCCTGTGGTTTCAGTCACTGCTTTCATCAAATATCTTTTTTATATATATATATATATATATTTT
>VUYV01000159.1:2049907-2102324 GCA_008711295.1 Anarhynchus alexandrinus
TTTTTTTTTTTTTTACAGATGCAAAAGCCTATACAAGGAGGCTTAAGGCTTGCTTTCTGGAAGCAGCAGTGCAAAAAATCCTAATCACACAAACACTCATGGAAAATAAGGTGAATTCTTTTAGAAAAATCAAATTCATAAACACTGAGATTCCCCCCTCGTCTTTTGGTGTTATTTGCTTAGGAATAGGCCTGACCTGGCCTTCCACAGATACATGGAAAAAAATCATTGCTCTAATGGCACAAAAATATCTCCATTAATATGAAAACCTAAATATGCCAGCGTGGAGCATTTTGTAAGATAGCTTTATCCTGCTGAATCTTGTTATCCAAATGGAGAAATGTCAGCAGTGTATTAAGCAGACAGGAAAGCTGGAAGACTCATTAAGCCACATTTAAACTACAAGAACATGCAAAATTGAATATTTTCCAGGATCGTTAAAATAAAACTTAATTACAGAATTCAGGTTTATCTGTGTCATCCAATGTCACAATACTTCAAGACAGATGATGAGGGGAAAAGGCAAAAAATCCGCAACAACCGCATTTAGCGTCACAGCAGTATCTGCATTATTCATCATCGGTTGTGCAATGACAGATCCAAAATAATTAGTATTACTCACATTAAGTTATGCAATTCCCCCGCCTAAAAGAGGAGCTGTAAAGAAATGCAAACTAATTATAAGCCGGTCACATGCTCTGCTGCTGATGCATGGGCACCTCAGACGGACACTGCCGTGAGGACCATCCCAGTGCCTGTGCTGGCTGCAAAGCTACACCAGACCAAACCTCCAGCTTGGAGTAAGGAGGAAGACTAAGCCTCATTAATACCATACACCAACAAAAAAATGCAACTATCAAGACAGAAAAGTAAACGAATTAAAAATTCAGGTGTGGACCTTACAGCTTAGTCAAATCTCCAACCTTATATTTTAAAAAAAAAAAAAGAGAAAAGAAAAAAGAAATTCAAATGTCTGTCTTATTTAATAGTCAAACCTCAAAACCACAGCACCTACCTCAGAATAAGAAAATTCACCACTATGAATGTCTCTTTTCCCTCTAAAGACAACCAACGTGTACCCATTCCCACTACCCAACGCAGCAGAACAGTGCTGGTCACCAAAATGCTCACTATAGTTCACAGGAGACAGAAAATCATGTCAAGAGCTAAGAAAAAGCAGTGAGCCCACCATGCATATATATTCTGAGGGTTTTATTGTGTTTGGTTGCATTTTCCCCTCCTTATAGAATATAATTTTGTTTCCTGCTAATTTCTCTTCAGCTGTCATAGACGTGAAAACTTACTCACATCCTACCAGCAAGACAGATCTCTCTTTCATCTTGAGATACAAGCCCTGAAGCATTATTGAACAGGTTTTCCCGGAGAAAGAATTCACCTGAGGCAAAATTGCTCTGCTTGTACTTTGTAAAGGAAAATATTGGTTTACCACTGCAAAACACACACCTGTGGAACATACGCAGCCATGCTCCACATGGAGATATGGATTTCAGGGTAGAGACTGACAAGAATACAAGAGACTTCAGCAAAGACAAAAGAAATCAACACCTAAAATGAGAATCGATTCTGTGGTTGGTAAATAGAATATTCCCCTTCTTTCCCAAACTCAGGGCAAATAAGGCCATTATGCAAACTTTATAACATAAATCATGGCATTTCTTCTATTCAATCACACCCAGCAGCAGATAGAAAGAAAACTTATACTATTTTCCACACAGTTTCATACATGAGTAGTATGTAGTGACACCCACGGCAACATGTATAATATTTATCGACACACACATCCATTTTCCTCATCACATCCTCTTATTGCAACCCAAAAATATGCTAGGATGTACTCAAGGATTTTGTCCCTCTGCCTCAGATCAGATGAAGTGAGAATTTTATATGTCCTGGCTTCCACAGAAACTGCTGGAGAGGAAGAGACCTCATTCAAATTTGTTGGGATTTAGATGATGCTATGTCAACATGAATTCATATTTTGATGTTTATGAGAAAAGAACTGATCTTTTTTCTTTTCAGGTGCACTTTTCTGCCCTCCCCAGTTTCAACCACTGTTAAACAATGGATTACTTCCCCTCCTCATTCTTCCTTCCTCCTCTCCACCTGTCCCACATAAACAACTTAACATATTTTTTTCCAGTAATAGGAATAAAATATGTATATTTTACATATTTTATTTACATATTTTATTTTTATTTATATGTCTATTTTACCTATTTATTTACAAAGTTCCTTTGTTCTGAGCTTTCATGAAAACAACCGAGGACAGAGACCCATTAAGTGTGATGTCTCTACAAGCACCTCTGTTTGAAAAGACAATTGACATTTACTTTTACTTACTGTCCACATAGAGCCAAAGGTAGAATGACCACTAAGGTAACATGAGAGTTAGCAAGAGCTTCACGTTGACTTCAGCAGAGTTTGGATCCCTCCTCCATAAGGAATTGCAAGAGACTAGCACAGTTTTGATGAATCTTCGAAATCTGGAAGCCCATATAACTGGATTCTTCCTGTTTTATTTTTCACTCAAGGTTCAAAGAAGGAAAATAAATAATTGAACACAGGAAGAAAAAAATATATCAGAGCAGCCAACCAAATAGAAAAATTCAGCAAAGGTTCCTCAAATATGGATCAGAAGTTATGAGAAATAACGATGAAAGTCACTGCCTTGATGCGCAGCTCTCTCCGTTTATTGAAAAGACAGAAAGAAGCTGGTTCTACTCAGAAGGAGACAAAAAAAATGCTGTCAGTCAAAACCTGGCACGTACCACAGCAGCTAAACACGGAGCTCATTAGGCGTGAGCGCCTGCACATTGCTGGTGGCTTCACCCACCCGTGCCAGCTGAGACTCTTCAAGGTTGCGGACGGTTCTAGTAGGATACTCTAAAAATCTGATGAATGCTTAAAGGGATCTACTTTTCAGCAGATGAAGTTAGTGTTTTCTGAAAGGCGGTTCCTACAGAGCACCTGAATTTAGGTTTGTCAAAACTGAAACACTCTGTTCCAGAAATATACTTTGTAAAGAAAATCTGGTATATTTGGGCAGCAAACTGGCAAATGTCAAATTCCTATATGACCAAGAAGACAGAAATCTTAAAAGGAATTGTTCTGGTAGAGGTTATTTTATGTATGTTTTAACAAGGAAAAAGCACTGGTCACTTGAGAATCAACTTGGCTGTCTCAGCTTTGCAGTAGATCAACATTTGTCACTTCAACTCTGCCCCAACGGCGTATTGAGCTATGAAGGGACACCAGGCGTAGCTGTGCCCTCACTGCTTGCAGGGCAACAGCAGCGAGAGACTGAAAAAGCAGCTTCAATTGAGAGAGAGAGAAGAAAGAAAAAATAAAAACAAGCAAAAAAACCCCACAAAACATCTGGGGTAAGATAGAAATTCAGAAATACTGACTGAATAGGAAAAAAAAGCCCTGATCTTATACCAAGGTGTGCCTTAAACAAGGCTCTGTGACACAAAACAGCAAAGACAGCAAAGGAAGATGGAGAGACGAACACAGATACAAAACACCAACTACAGTCCATGCATCAAGAGGTCACAAGCATTTCACCAGAGCGGTCTGATATATCACTGCAATGCCCAAGCCCTGCCCCACATGCCGTAAACAGCACACTGGGACGACACAATATTTCACATATACTCTTTCCCGGTGACCCCAGTGGTTAACCAGCCATTGGACACCCAAAACCTGCTTTAGATCAACTCGTAAACAACTCAGATATTTCATACCTTCCGAGGGGCAGCCTCGGTGCTTCTCCTCCTCCTCACGCCTCAGGATGGCTGTAGGTGCCTCTGTTGGACCCTGTCCCTCTTCCAGGTTGATGCCACCTCCCTTTTTCCCACCTCACCAGGACCTCAGCAACGGGCTGCTGCTGCAGTACTGGCTCTGCAACGCAGAGGAGCTTCTATCATGACTATTTCAGAGAATTTAACCTGAAATCTGCCCGGCAGATGCAATGAATGGCCATTTAAGTAGTGAGTCATCCTTTCTCAGATCCTTTTAAGGAACTTAGCTGGCACATTTTCAAGGCATATTTCTTAATATTTAGTTTTGCAATTTTCAGGGTGATACATCCTAGAGCTGGAAATATGGATCATATGGCAGCAGAACCACATTTGTCAAGGGGAAACCATTTAGCACTATATTTTCCTATATGTGGTACTTGCAAAGCCTGATCTTAAAATATCTGGGTTTGTCCTTCTGCCCTTCATTCAATGAATTCTTCTTTTAAAAGAAGTCAGCTGAACTCGGCCAAGAAAGATTTTAAATTCTATCTATCTTCCATTACAGCTGAGCAAATTATATTTTAAATATTTTTAAAAACCATTCCCAAACTCAGCTCATTTCTGTCTTTGACTGTCATAGCAATTTCAAGCTTTTCCAACGCTTTTCATTTTCATTTTTCTCAATTACCAACATCCTATCCCCTACATCTGCACTCACTTTCTAGGAGGTTCCATGTAGCACTTAAGTAATATCACTACCTGAGTATGATCACTTCCAACAAGTACGTGCTAGGCTATGATGGCCTCTAGTAGAGTTTCTCTTAGACCAATGTGAAAGGACCTCCTACATGTACATTTTTTCCACACTGAACATATCCAGGCTGCAAATCTGTATTACAGAGATGCCCAGGCTCCTTTCAGGGCGATCTCGGGATTCACCAGAAGACCCTCTCCCAGTTTACGAGATGTGGCACCTTTTCTTTTTCATTAAATTTTCAATCAGGAAATTATTTGTGATTATTCCAAATTCTCTAGCGGATGTCAACGTGCACCTGCCTTTGATACGTCAACAAATTGCCATCTCTCTGCAACCCACTGTGGAGATAATGCCTGTAAGTATTTTTAGCCCTCTTTTCAAAAAGGCAACGGGTTGCAGATGGGTGAAAGTGGCAGTCTTAAAAACAGAAAAAACCCACCCAATTGAGTCAGAGAAATCTGACAATTCATCTAAACCCAAGGACTTTATCACTGGAAATAGGAAGAAAAGAGATTTGGTCTCACTTCCTGCTCTCAACCAAGTAAATGATGTTATTTAATGCATCCAGATCACTAATTTGGACAACTTAGCAGGGAACTGAACAACCACCTACATAGAAAGAGTCAGAAAATAACAATTCATAACAATTTATTAAGCTGTATCCTTATGTTGTGATTCCTTGTTGTCAATGAAATGAGGTTTAATGACTAGTCCTTGAAATCTGAAAAGATTAATACCAAAATAATATTCCTATATATACACACAGTAATGAGGCATGGATTAACACCTCGTTAGTCCAACCTGTGCTTTGGATGTCAGAGCTCGCTCCATGATAATATAGAATACAATATTTATTTTTTCTATCTTATATATAAAAGATATAAATATATATGATATACATACATGACCTGTAAAGGCGCTTAACTCACATAAAGAGGATGAATCAATGGCATTAATTAGGTATTTTATGACTGAAAATCTTTATTTGTTGCAGATCTACCAGACTGCAGCAAAAAACCCTCTTACCCTTTCACCCATATACAGAAAAAAATCCCCAATAAATCCAGTTCCTTTAACCTTTCGTATAAAATATTATTCTCTACTTCTTACTATTTTCACAGAAACATGATCCTTTTTTTGACATATTTCTGATCAAGTGATGGCACAACACTCGTGTGCTACCTTGTGGCACAACCATCCTCCCATCACCAGCATCTGGACCATGGCTCTTGACTCCTATGGGACCCAGTGGGGCACTTCTCCATCAGACACGGCATTAAATGACAGGTCACTTGATTTGCAAGGGTGAGAATGACTGAACAGAAACTGGAGCGCAGAGAAACTGAAGCTCGAGTTAATCCTAATACCAAGCAACCTTTTCTCTCTGATTTTTAATACTTACTACAAGAAGGAAAAATAAAGGTTCAGGTCTGGACACTGCCAGCAAACCACAGGGAGTCCAAAGGCTACAGCTTACGATGGGAACTTCAAAAAACATGTCAAAAGCATTAGCAGTTCAGAGGGAGACGAATGACTATGTTTGTATTCAAGCCCATTTACTACAGAAAGCGTTTAATAATGAGCAGCATCAAGAGCTGGCCTCGGGTTTTCTTAGTTGCAAAGCAACAACCTAAAAAGTTTTGCATGTGCTTTTTTAATATCACTACTTCAGCGCTTCCCCAAGTGCCCTGACACCGCCAACGGACTGAAATCTTTGATAGAGCCACTGCTTCCCAAAATGCCGTTTCAAAAAGTAGAAATACCTCCATTATCATCTTGAGAACATCAGGGCGAAGTTATCACACATGCAACGGGTGCCAGGCTTGGTTTTCAGAGTTTTACTGAAAAATCCTCATCTGTGCAAACTCCCCCCCAGCTCTCCTCCAGCTCCCCCCAGGGAAGGTGCATTGCCCCATCAGTGGGGCCTCACTCCATCCTCACCCACCAGCCCTGGGGACAGGGCAGGAGAACCCCAGGGGTGGTGAGGGACCATGTAAACATCCCCCCCCTCCTTCCCGGGAATTCACCCACCACGCTTGCATATAAAAACCCAAGCGTAAGCCCTTCAGAGAGAAATGAAAATCCTGCGTAATGAGCAGAGGTTTGGCAAAAACTGTGCATCTTTATAACCTTTATCCCCCAAATAATGTGGAAATAGATTGGTTTCATGAGAACCTCTTTTTTTTTCTTGGCAAAGGAAAAAAAAAATGCTATTTTCTGGGAGAGCTTGTTGAGGAAATAAGGTTTTCTACACTTGTGCAGCCTCCTCCATCTATCCAAACCCCTCAGTCGCTGGCAAAGGGGGAAGTTTCAAAGGAAAGAAACTCAAACTAGCGCCTCCGCTGAGAAAAAAGGCATTGTAAATTCTGTTTGGGAGCAGCTGACTGGCAAATCTCAATATATTTTCTGGCAAGCCAGTCAGCCTGTACGGCACATGGGCTGTGAGTAACCCAGTATTATCTCCTGCAGAAAATGCACGAGCGCTGCCCCACGCAGAGCCATTGGGAATGCAAGTCAGTAGGAAACCAAGTCTGGCTTTTAGGTTCACAGGATGCAGAATACCGTGTTTTGTAAGAAAGGCTCGATTTTTAATTACCTGGAGAGAATTACTTTCCCTGTTATTTTCTGCTGTATGGGTATTATTAACTTTTTACTTAAATCTGAATTGTAGAAATGTAAACCAACGTTGGTTAATGAAAACAACCACCCTGTAGGGACACAGCAGTTCAACAGATGATCAAAAAGACTTTTTGCATCATTAATCTGCACGATTTCACGATGCTGCCTTCGAAAGACTTAAGAAAAATAAGTATTTCTCTAATGTAGGCGTGCAGAATCCTTCAAAAGGCCTATCCCTCCCCCAAAACTAGTTTGCCCAGAACCGCTGCGCAGCAACAAAGACTTACTCAAATTTGAAACCAAATCATTAACCAGAAAGCACTCAGTGGGAAAGCACTTCTTGCCCAATATAAGAGGTTTCATAGCCATCACGTCCGTAGCCTGCCATTTGTTCATTAATTTTCAAATGAGGGATTATGAGCATAGACAGTGTCCCTTTGTCTTCCAGCGTGGCACATTGAGGATATAACGCTGAGTCCCTTATTAGTGGGTGTCCTCCTCACCCCTCGCTCCGAGACAGAACCTCTCGTATGACGACAGAAACCACGCGGTGACCTCCGGCCAACGCAAGCTGTCGGGTAACCGGCTAACAAAAAAGGTTTATTTCACAACAGCCTCTCCCGAGCTCCCGGTACAGGCAAAAATCTGCCGCGGCAGCATCCCCGCGCCCTCACACCTCAGGTCTTTCCGACAGCCCTTCTTCTACATTTATCAAAGCTCCAACCCTCATCAGATGCAGAAATCTCCCGAGCATCTGTCAGGTGTCTGCATGCTCCGCAGCAGATTACAGAAAAGCAGCCCTTTGGAAAAAACATGCCTATTAAATCTGGAAGAGCGATAACAGTATCCAAGTTCTTGAATTTAATGAGGCAACATCACTTAGGGCTGACTCTTACTAAGTGTATATAAGGAAATAATTCCCTTGTAATGAACTCATGCGGCAACTGGCTTTGCCCTTTCTGCATGCTAATGATAATAAATTCCATCCAAATTATTTCAGGCACTGAATAGCTGGTCTACTGTACTTACCAGGACAAGGTAGGTCCCTTGCAAGGACAAACCAGCAACTACACTAAAGGGAAAAAGGGGCATTAGGCTACTCAGTAATAACTCTTTTTCCTCTTTTGCCATATTCAGACACAATCAGCACACTTTTTTTGGCAGGATATAAAATGCTAAGCTTGGCAGGGAAGTGTTTAGAAGCAAATGACTTTTTTTTTCAAAGGTAGTAGTGAGGAAATATGCAAAGTGAGATGTCTCCGAGAGATATCTGCCCACTTGGTAATCCGACTTCTGCACAGCCAAGGAAGACGGCCCAGCCAAATAAACAGATTACTAAACAGGGGCTGTCAGTACAATTGAACAACAATCTATCTTATAGCTACACAGAAATACCTTCTGCTGCAACAATTTTTGATCTAGCATGACAGGACAGGTTTTGAGGAAGTATGTCAATAGTATAGCAGCATTTAAAGAAAATCCCCAAGTAATTTGTCACATCTCTGTCAAGCCCAACTCAGGCATGCAAGTCATGCCATAACGAGACATCAGCTTTTAGAAATCAGAGCTGCAATGACGTTCAAGGCTTAAGTTTCTAACATGTGGCTGATTTGGTTAGCCAAGGTATAATTTTGTAAGTCTACTCAGCGTACACGGGTGGGCACGGAAAATGGGCATCCATACGGGCACGTACCGTGCATCCATAATGCACCATAAAGTGACTGCGGAGAAAGCAGCGGTCCTTTCAGACAAACATTAACTTCTGCAAACGTTTTCCCGTTACCACCCTGAGCACTTGTCACACATGGGAGACACGAGCACTTTGCGAAGCATATGTGATCGGGGAAGAGGAACGGAGGGCTGATGCTAATAAGAGCTGGCACGTCGCCAGGGCGCGGGCTGGCGAGGAGGGGGTCTGTGAACACCGCCTCTGTCGACTCGTCACCGCATGGATGCCGTGTGTTTTGTTTGTTCTTTTCTGGAAAAAAAGTGTCAGTTCGGTTAATCCAATCAAGGATGGATCAGGGTGTCAGAATCAGTCTTCAGACTGTCAAAAAGTAAAGCGATACCTCATTACCTAAAAGGCCAAGTTACTGGTGCCTCAAGATAAAAAATTGGTAATATTAATAATTTGGTTCGCAACTCATATCTTTTTATGTAATCACTTTTCTTTTCAAAGTCTTCTTAGTTACCACAAATTACATTCAGAGAAAATTGTAGTTCCAATTTCTACTCTGATCAGCTTCATAGTTTTTATTAAGTTCGTATTTTACCTGATAAGAATAAAAAATAATACATTTTTTTTTATATCTTTTTCCAATTCTTCTTCTTCAGCTGACTCTTTTGGGTTTGCCCCATTGACTTCATTAGGGTCTTTGCACATTAGGAGCGTTATCTATATGAACTGGCCTCAGGACATTTCCAAAATAAATGCCAGTGGTAAATTAATTCTTTAATCCTCTTTATGCCACAGGATGCAAATCTGTACACAGAACATTTGCTTATCTACTTTTTGCTATTAATTCTTACATTTTTAATCGCTTTCCATTCTCTAGTATTTACTTATTCTATTCTGTCAAAGAATGAATTTAGAAAAGGAATTCAATAGCTCAGTCACTTTCAGAGAATTAATTTATCTTTCCATTTCATGGGGGGTACTGTGTTGGGTTTTTTAAAAAAATAATTTCCTTAATTTCAAAGTACAGATCTGTAGGCACCTTTTTATCAAATTTATCAGAAATACCGAACTGGAAAGTGGCGTTGCAGAAAAGGTGAATATTCTTCATAGCAGAATGAAATGTTTTAACATTCAAGTCTATGGGGGCAGGACTTGGAAAGAGAAAAGACTACTAAAACATAACAAAAAATAGCCTGTACTTTTTCAAGAGAATCTTATAATGCATAGTTTATCACACCTTTTTAATACATTTATTATATTTACCATATATTTATTATTCCAATACTCTCTACTGTTGTATACTTGTGTTATTGTGGACATCAGAGGACACCACTATAATACACACTGTCCAAGTCTATAACTAATATTGCAACCAGTACATCCATATTTATATATATTGTTGTGGCAAAGCCTCAAGATTGTACACATTTATTCCCACCCATAAAAAACCTCTCACAAAACAAACCATGCGTTTTAAGAGCTTGTTTGGGTAACAACTTTTGCTTTCAAAAGTTGGCCCAAACCTAATTTTTATTATCTCATTGAACCAGAGTGTTGGAAAGGACCTCAAGAAGTCATCCAGTCTGTTGGCAGTTTCAACCACAGCTCAGTTGTTGCTGGCCGTATCTCCCGAGGGTTTGCTCCTTCAGCAGCTGGAGCCCCAGCGCCGCCCTGGCAGCCCCAATCACTGCCGAGTGTCTCTCCAATACCCATCCTCGCTCGTCATGCCCCAGCTTTGCCCTTCCTCCCTGTCCGCAATGGGAACCAGCCTTTATGTTTGACTTTTCTACATCTGAGGACTTACACCTCCACACTTCTTTTTTTTAATTTATTTTTTTAAAGACACAAGCAAAAATACACTAGTTTCTTTTGCACATATTGGGAATCCTTAACCCTTTTTGCTGGAAGTGCTCTGTCTTCCTTCCCCTCCAAATTCAGCACAGGATGCCACCTGCCTCAAGGACATCCCCTTTGCCATCGTTATGAAAAACCATTGCAGTGTTTAAAAGTTATAGACTTCTAAAAAACCCAACTTAGGAGACATTTCGCAGCTTAACCGTCCCCACCCCTCAAACCCCACGTGTTGGATGCTCAGGCTGCTGGAATAGCAACTCCTCCTCGTCCCTCTCAGTCCTACTGCTGTTAGACTTGAGATGGACCATCTCAGAGGGACTAACTGTCACCCAAGCAAGGCTGATGGAGCAGGACATTCCTGCAGCGCTCCTGCCAGGGCAAGGATCAGACACCAGGACTGCAAAAATGTGCTGAAAATACAGCCGGGAAGGAAATGCAACAGCAGAACGTAACCACAACCACTGTGCACTTACAGAAACAATATTAATGCAGTATAGTTAACATGTTGTTGGTGAGTAATATAAAAATACAAATCTTCAAGTCTTCCGGTTCAACTAATGAAGACTAATTAAGCAATAAGAAATACTTCATATAAATCTTAATGAGTTTTTCTAACCCTTCAGTAGTTCAATTAACTGTAATTAATCAAAAAAGTAAAGATGCTAATTTACTAAAGAACCTTCTGCTTTTGACGATGAGATCCCCTCTCCCTACCTTGCCTGCAAAAAGGGATTTAAAAGGTAAAGGGAAACATTAGTCCATTAGCTAATAGGGAAAGAATAGCAAATCACACTCCACATATAAAAGGTTGGCACATTCAATGCCTGTTTTTTCCCTTACGACTTCACAAGAAGATGCTTTACAGTGACCAGACTCTCGATATAATTCTTTTTAACTAGGAGCTTGGAACACAAGCTGAGCGGAGAGTTAAAGACTGCGTGGGTAAGAAACAGCTAAGTAAGTCATTAAGGATTAAATTTATTTTGAAACACTTCAGATATCAGCTGAAGTTCTCTTTAAACTATTAGTAATTACTTTTTAGTATTCTCTGGGAACGGCTGAAGTCCCAGCGGGTAAGAGATGGTCAAACACCGCAGCTATTTTTAGAAATGGAAAAAAGGAAGACTACACAGTCTAATTCAGTATGCTGAAAGACCCAGGAACAAATGATTACACACCCAGAGGTAAAAGCACCCAGAGGAATACAAAGTGAGAAGAAACTGCCAAAATGTATTTGTGAAGAAATAATCATGTCAACCCAGTCATCTTTTTGGTTTTTTAATCAGTATAATTACCCTATCATAGGAAGGAATTAGATAGGATACATTCTGAATAGACAAACATTTTCCTCTATCACAGTAAGGTAGATTTACCAACTTCTTATTTTAGGCTAACAATAAACAGTCAAAGAACAGCTTCCAACTGTCCACTTCCAAATTGAGGGAACACACCAGTGCATACCCACAGGTGTTTGCAC
The DNA here is from genome assembly GCA_008711295.1 of Anarhynchus alexandrinus. Lineage (NCBI taxonomy): Eukaryota > Metazoa > Chordata > Aves > Charadriiformes > Charadriidae > Anarhynchus > Anarhynchus alexandrinus. The sequence continues at coordinate 2,062,054 of VUYV01000159.1, forward strand.
TTGGTCCTGTATTTTCATGAGCGACTTAGGTCACATGAAGCATGGAGGATCTGCAAGCACCCTGAAGGATAGCACCAGCGTACCAAATGATCCCAATGTGTTGGGGAAAAACACCCAAACATCTGAAATCACAAAGATAATTCAATAAAAAAATATGTGCAGTCCTACTTATTTTGGAAATAATCAAGCGCGACCTTTAAAACACGCTTTATCGGGTAGGCAGCAATACAGAGAGAAGAGGGAGGTTATAGAGGATAAAACCCAAACGTGAGTCAGCAACGCGCGTCTGCTGCCAGAGAGACAAGTGGTGTTTGGGGAAATATTAACAGATGTTAACCACAGGACACAGGAGGTAATTATTCATATGAGATTTAGAAAACACGACCTAGAAAGAAGGGTATTTGTTCATTCTATAAAGAGAGAGGACCAAAAAGCAGACGTAGCAGCAATATTCCAATACATAACAGGGTTTAATTAAGGAAGCTACAATCAGTTGTACTCCGTGAGCATGAGTAGTGACTGCCTTAATACACAGAAAGGAAAATTAAGGACAGATACTATGAAAAGCTTTCTGAGCTGTACAGATAGTTAATCATTTTAATACGTTATCTCCAAGAAGGCTGTTGGAACCCATCACTGGAAGCTTCTAAAAAGACCTTGATGTACACAGCTCTCCTGGAGGCAGTCTGTGGAGTGTGGCCCAGTGGGCTGAACTAGACGACCCCTTAAGATCTTGTGCCAGGTTCGCATTCTGACACTTCTTGTGTCAAAAACCCACGAAATAACATCTTAGAGAAACGTTATCTCCTCTGGAACAAAATAAAGGTAAAAGAATAATCTAATTTGGCACAACTGACTGCTGCTGCCCAGTACAGCACCAGCTTCATGGGATCTTTTTTTTTTAAATTCACATTACATAGTTGCAAGTCAGACCAAATATGTACAATTAGCTATCCATATCTACGAGTCTGCAAAGGATTTGTCCACAAAGACACCTCTTTATCCCAGTGCTGCCAGTTTTAGCTGTTCCCAAGAAACACAATCAAATAAAGCCAAAATAGAAAAAGCTACCTTGTTACGTGTCTGTTTACCGCTCCTGTGTACACTGGTTTCTTAACATGGTCTACTCTACACTATCCTTAGGAAAAAGCCATTCAGGAGTAAAAGGGAAGCATGTAATACACTTCCTTCAGTGTGGTGGGTTTTATTACATATTCTTGTTCCTTTTTCTTAATTTACTATGCATTTGATAGTCCTATACAATACTTTGCAGGAAAGCTTATTTCAGCATCAAACCAGAATTTTATATTTCAGTTTACTGAAGTAATATCCGAGCTTTACTGATGCTATGTGATTTTATTAACTCATTTATATAAAGCTGAATTACAGCCTATTACCAATCTATTTTCTCTGTGTCTACAATTATATAGTAATATAGCAGATATATTTGAAATAATAGGAATAACAAAAGTAGTATTATGCACAATTATAGCTAGTAGCACTCAAAATCAGACATTGTTAATAATAAATGACAATGTTATATAAAAGAAATACCATCTGAAAACTGATTTTACACGGCATATTAAAGACTTGATGGCTCAGGAGATGGGTAATAGAATAAAAAGCCTTTCATCTCAAGGTCATCAATTCAAATACAAGTCAGACTGATAGTAACTGAAAGCCATTTGACGAGAGCTCTAATGAACCTAGTCTCGTTACGAAAAATTTAAGAACAGCCTTAGCATTTAGCCCTTTCTGCTGCCTCTGGGAGCAGTCGATACAGAAATCACAGAGAGTATGGAGGAGCAGATCCCGTTCGGCGGGTAGAGTTGTGTTTCCCTCGTTATACGCTGCCAGCCCCAGGCTATCGCTATTTTAGCTGCTTCCTAGCAGGTACCTGTTTGTTCTGTTCCAAAATTCAACATCCGCAGCAATGCTGTGTCTTTTATTGCTTGCAGGGTTGAAAAAGAGAATGGGGCTTCCAAGTCCCTGAGTGACCACTTCATGTGATGCATAGACAACACTGTGGTTGCTTGTTTGAGCCATAACAGTTTGGTACATTAACACATTATCCTTATTTGGTATATTACTGTTTTTCTGGTATGTATCCAATAACATACCAAAGTAAAGCAACACATTGGGAAAGAGAAGAATCCCCGTGCGAACGAGAGCAACTGCTCAGCCAGCATCATGTTAGCCAGCAAATAAAGCAAACCACACATTGCATGACCTGACAAGCAAACTCAAAGTCTTCTGGAATAAAACCCCTGGTATAGTTTCCGGTATANAAACCCAAACAAAGATGAATTTTCAGTGATTCTCCAGAAAAGAACCCCAGAAGGAACGCTGCTTTCCTATCTTTCATAAGCAAGGCTTAGTGTTTGCACATGCAAACACCTACAAATACCTATTTGCGGGTTTAAATGGGGACATACAGAAGCATCAGTGTGACATATAGTAAAAGGACAAGTGTTCCCCATAATCTCTATTTGGAACCCATAGACTCCTTTTTGAAGTGAAGCACCCAGACAACCTCCCCAGGTCCCTTCCAGCCTCAATTATTTTAAGATTCTAAAAATTAACCACCTCACAACTCATGTAAAGTCCGTCTTCAGCAGCACCCAGGCTTAGGAGAGCCCTTTTGGTTTTCTGAAGTGACTAATGGAATCGTTTAAAGGTAACTAGGTGCCTAAAGATGCAGTGTACTACCAGCATGGGTTTACAATCTCTGGATAATCAGTTCCCTCAGTGCAATTTTCCCCCACGCAGCCCAGGTACCCAATAACCGTTACAAGCCCAGCCCTTACCCAGGGGAGACATTCAAAATCCCCAGTCCCTCACTTTTCTGCTGTGTCTAGAGATATGCCTCAGCACCTTCGCTTCCACTACTAAAACCCTGTTGATGCCTGTTTTTCAGCGCTGAGCTTGACCATTTATTGACCATTGACTCCTAAATCCTGATAACCTTGTGATATTTCTAACCCATAACCCCAGTGGGATTTTCAGATACAAAGCCATTTCAAGTTATTTCCCATCTAGCACCTAAGCAGGCACTTCTGGAACATTCCCCCTCCTCCCGGTTCAGCCCTCGCAGAAGCGGATGGGAAGATGCCAGACCGAGTTGCAGTCGGACCACGTTACTGAGCGCGGGAACAGCCCCATCACACCGCACAGCAGCGGTTTGGCCACAGTTCATCCGCGGTTTCAGGACAGAGAGCTCGCTGGTGATACGGACAAACGTGAGCTTCACCTGAAAGCTTCAACTTTATGGAAGCTCTTCAATATGACGGAGGCTGGATAAATTTTGGAACCCCCATGGGCCCAAGATGCGCGTGCCTCGGGTGTCGCTGTGCAGACTGGGGCACCGCAGCACTAACCTCATTTTCCCTCAGTTTTAGCCAACTCTGATTACTTGAGGTTAAAACTAGAGATCGCTTTGTTTCAGCTACCTCCTGGCTTGCAACACCAAATGTTCCTGCTGACGTCATGTCTGTCCAGAAGACTAACTGTCAAAAGTACAGAAATATGGATTTAAGCGGATTTTGGAGTGTGGAAAAATCCCGAATCCATCAGTTAAGGTCATTAGCTCATGTGACACACCTCACTGAAGTCAATTTTCAAGGATAAGCGTGTGACAATCTGACTGGAGGAATTCTCCTTTAATGCATTATTAATTCATTTATTATTACAGTTATTATAATCTTTATGCAGGGCACTGAAGCTCAATTTGTTCTATATCAGCTAATGTTTTTAATGAGCCCTTTCTTCTCCTCGGGATGGGAGCTTTCTTAACCAGTTATTTGGCTTTTAAGCAAGTAGAAAATGACATGTTGCTGTATCCTCCTTATAAACACAGCTTCACATATCATGCCCTGAATTTTAAATGAAAACAAACGAGTTCTAACTTTCACATTGTCAAATATCTTTTAAAAGGTAATAGGCTCACAAACTCTAAATATAGGAACTTCATTACACAGTTAAATGTTAATTACAGTTCCCCCATCTGACAACGAGGAGAAATATGTTTAAATAAAGAGGTCCTGAGTAAATGCAGTTACTTGTGGGGGAGACATCGGAGCATATATTAACTTAAGTCTGAAGCCCCATGTGAATGGCCTCGGGTNCCCTGGTATAGTTTCCGGTATAACGCCTACATAATTTACTGTTGGCTATAGTATTAACATGATGCAAAGCACCGATAACGAACCCATTGATGTTGTCCTTTTGCTGAATGTCCTTTCTATGCTGAATGAGACTTTTATTAAAAAAAAAACAAAAAACACGAAAAATCAAACAAAGATGAATTTTCAGTGATTCTCCAGAAAAGAACCCCAGAAGGAACGCTGCTTTCCTATCTTTCATAAGCAAAGCTCAGCGTTTGCAAATGCAAACTAACACCTACAAATACCTGTTTGCGGGTATAAATGGGGACATACAGAAGCATCAGTGTGACATATAGTAAAAGGACAAGTGTTCCCCATAATCTTTATTTGGAACCCATAGACTCCTTTTTGAAGTGAAGCACCCAGACAACCTCCCCAGGTCCCTTCCAGCCTCAATTATTTTAAGATTCTAAAAATTAACCACCTCACAACTCATGTAAAGTCCGTCTTCAGCAGCACCCAGGCTTAGGAGAGCCCTTTTGGTTTTCTGAAGTGACTAATGGAATCGTTTAAAGGTAACTAGGTGCCTAAAGATGCAGTGTACTACCAGCATGGGTTTACAATCTCTGGATAATCAGTTCCCTCAGTGCAATTTTCCCCCACGCAGCCCAGGTACCCAATAACCGTTACAAGCCCAGCCCTTACCCAGGGGAGACATTCAAAATCCCCAGTCCCTCACTTTTCTGCTGTGTCTAGAGATATGCCTCAGCACCTTTGCTTCCACTACTAAAACCCTGTTGACGCCTGTTTTTCAGCGCTGAGCTTGACCATTTATTGACCATTGACCATTTATTCCTAAATCCTGATAACCTCGTGATATTTCTAACCCATAACCCCGTGGGATTTTCAGATACAAAGCCATTTCAAGTTATTTCCCATCTAGCACCTAAGCAGGCACTTCTGGAACATTCCCCCTCCTCCCGGTTCAGCCCTCGCAGAAGCGGATGGGAAGATGCCAGACCGAGTTGCAGTCGGACCACGTTACTGAGCGCGGGAACAGCCCCATCACACCGCACAGCAGCGGTTTGGCCACAGTTCATCCGCGGTTTCAGGACAGAGAGCTCGCTGGTGATACGGACAAACGTGAGCTTCACCTGAAAGCTTCAACTTTATGGAAGCTCTTCAATATGACGGAGGCTGGATAAATTTTGGAACCCCCGTGGGCCCAAGATGCGCGTGCCTCGGGTGTCGCTGTGCAGACTGGGGCACCGCAGCACTAACCTGATTTTCCCTCAGTTTTAGCCAACTCTGATTACTTGAGGTTAAAACTAGAGATCGCTTTGTTTCAGCTACCTCCTGGCTTGCAACACCAAATGTTCCTGCTGACGTCATGTCTGTCCAGAAGACTAACTGTCAAAAGTACAGAAATATGGATTTAAGCGGATTTTGGAGTGTGGAAAAATCCCGAATCCATCAGTTAAGGTCATTAGCTCATGTGACACACCTCACTGAAGTCAATTTTCAAGGATAAGCGTGTGACAATCTGACTGGAGGAATTCTCCTTTAATGCATTATTAATTCATTTATTATTACAGTTATTATAATCTTTATGCAGGGCACTGAAGCTCAATTTGTTCTATATCAGCTAATGTTTTTAATGAGCCCTTTCTTCTCCTCGGGATGGGAGCTTTCTTAACCAGTTATTTGGCTTTTAAGCAAGTAGAAAATGACATGTTGCTGTATCCTCCTTATAAACACAGCTTCACATATCATGCCCTGAATTTTAAATGAAAACAAACGAGTTCTAACTTTCACATTGCCAAATATCTTTTAAGAGGTAATAGGCTCACGAACTCTAAATATAGGAACTTCATCACACAGTTAAATGTTAATTACAATTCCCCCATCTGACAACGAGGAGAAATATGTTTAAATAAAGAGGTCCTGAGTAAATGCAGTTACTTGTGGGGGAGACATCGGAGCATATATTAACTTAAGTCTGAAGCCCCATGTGAATGGCCTCGGGTTCACTCCTTGGTCACGCAGGGCAAAGAGGTCGCGCGGAGACGTGCAGATGTGGTGCTCGGGGACACGGTTTAGTGGTGGACTTGGCAGCGTTAGGTTTAAGGTCGGACTCGATGATCTTAAGGGTCCTTTCCGACCTAAATTATCCTATGATTCTATATAAAAATCTGCTCAAGAGTACACTCGAATGTTATCTCTACGTTTCCAGTGTTTCTCCCTTGAAATGGAATAGCTCAGGGCATGGGATACTCTTGCAGAGAATACAGAAGGTTTCTGGATGGTGGAAAAAAAAAAAAAAAAAAAAAAAAANAATGCCAAAAAAATGCCAAAAAAATGCCAAAAAAATGCCAAAAAAAAGAAGACCAAAAAAAAAAGAAAGAGACAAAAAAAAAGAAAAAAAAAGAAAAAAGAAAAAATTTATGCATTTTTGGGGGCTGTGTAAGAAGAAACGAGACTGCATGTCCCACAAGAAAAGCGGAGTAAATCTTTATTCTCTTTGCTCATGCATACCCAAAAAATAGCCAGCCTTCACATGGTGACCTTTCCAGATGGCTGGTCTTGAAAGAGGGAAAGTTTATAAGCTAACTTACAAACTGACAAGAAAGTGAGCTTTTCAGTTCAGAGCCGCTCCTAAAAAGAGATAAATCAAAATATAACCAGATTTTATGCAGCTCTAGATTCACACAGAATCTGAATCCCACTGCCTGATTGGTCGGGGTTCATCAGAAATTAGTAAATTATTTTCTACTTGAAATGATCACTGGCTGTAAGGAAAAATAAATTTATCAGTGGGTATAATAAAAGAATAAAAATATTTTACCAAAAAAAAAGTTAAAGCCGTATTCAGACAGACTACATTTTAGCAATGACTTTGTCATTGTGAATTTTAGAGACCACAAAACCAGGCAAAATTAAATTCAGCAGCAGATACATAAGAACAATATTCTCGGCCCTGCTCCCTGCAGTAGTCAAGACCAGTGAGCAGAATACAGAAAATCCCAATAAATGGTATCTCAAAAGAAAGTTACACTGTAAATAATTCCCATTATACACAAAGTTTTAGCCTTAGAGCTCCCATTAATAAAAGTTAATGGGAAATGCATATTTAAACTCCACGTATTGGTAGCACAGACTCCCTCTTCAGCAGCCACAAACAAGAAATAGAAAACAAAATTATAGGTTTGGTTTGGTTTGTTTTATGAACAGGATTTTTTAAATTAAAAAAAAAAAAAGATAGAAAACCCTTGGCAGCGTGATTATTTCCTCCAAGCACATCTCACTACAGGAAGGGTCCACAGGCACTAAAATCCCCTGGTAACAGCTACTCTAGAGAAACCCAAGACATAAATAACTCCATGGCTCCAAGACCATTTTTCACTGGTGAGCAGTTGCTGGCAACACCACCGCTAAGGCCCTGCTCTTCCGCTGTTTCTCCTCGATGTGCCCCAGGGGTGCTTTAAAGAAAGGCAAGGTCCATCTACCACTGTGGATCCAGCCCTTCCACCAGTGTTTGGGGTAACTCACTGCTGCTGGCCACCATCACCAGCCACTGGAAAGCAGAATGGAAGACTTCCTTTGAAACGAACAGAATGGAATAATTACAACACCTTTTCCTACAGGTTGAAGGACCAAACAGATTTTTTTTTTTTTTAATGTAAAATCACAAGCTCCTTACCAATAAGATGCCACAATAGGATAAAACCTAGCTTAGGGCTCAGCTACAGATATAATAACAAATTACTGTTTGCTTAACTTGTAAAAAGAGAAGGTGAACAAGTTCCATCTGACATTAGAGAGCTTTCAGACTTCGAAAGCATGTTCACGTGCTTCAAGTAATTAAAACCACGCAGAATTATTCCAGAACATACACACATGCACAAATAAATATACATTCATGTTTATGGTTTTACAGAAAAATGTTGTAATTCAGAAATAAAGGTAAATAAAATTTGCATCAAACCCACAAATATTTCATTAAAAAAAAAAATAATTTCTAACCAGTACACGCAGCTGCTTCTTCATCGATGCATGGTCAATTTGAAGTTTTACATCTGAATTGTTCTCCCGACTTTACTGCATCTAGACAGAAAGACGAATTTGTGATTTGAGTAATAGTATGTCATATGTTGAATTTATCTAAAAATAGCATTTTTATCAGTACAATTCCTTTGTTTTCTTTTTTTCCCCCCTCTCTGTATCACAGAGTTCACATCTGATCTCATTCTCTTTGCCCTCTATTTGACTGGAAAAGGACAGGGTTTTTTCCATATTTGAATAACAGAAGCAACATACCCCATGGAATAGAAAAATGGGCTGAAGTGAGAAGATCTGATTCTTATTCTAAATCTGGTTTGTGACCTTGGAACAAGTCACTTCTCTGCACCTCTATTTCCTCTCTCTGTCTTTGCCTTTCTTGTCTACTTAGATTACAAGCTTTCTAAAGCCTGTTAAGTGTTTATATAGTACCAAACAGATAAGTTTGAGCTTTCAATTGAATCATTAGATAACACAGAACCAAAAGCAATTAATCTCATTAATCATCACTTACAATATTGCCCTCCTATAGTCCACTAATGTGAAATGCGATTTCAAAATTACTTTCAATAGTTACTTTAATTGAAAATAAAAAAGAAGAAAAAGAAATAATAATAAGAAATAAAAGAGGTCCATGAAAGAAAAGTGTATTCAAGAGGAAACAAAGTCCTTGACTTTTTTCCAATAATGTTCCCCCTATGTCAAACACATTGACAAAGAGCTGCATTTCTGCATCCATCTCTTGCATACGTGGACACGACACAGCTCTGCTATCGAAGCAGCACCGCAATATTCCCTCCTGGCTGCGCCGTGGTGCACCAGGGGCTTCAGTCTCCGCTCAGCATCCTGCCCCGTTCCCACGGGATGCTCTGCTACCTGCTGGGAGCAGCAATGGCAATGGGAAGACTTTGGAGCTTTAAGACCACTTTTCCGGCTCTCCAAAACAAAGTACACACACACACACACTGGAAATCCCAGACCACATTCCTACACCACTAAGGAGCAAAAGAGGCACACAAGCACCATTTTTTCTTTTTTTTTTTTCCTTTATGGGTCACCTTTAAAAGTGTTTTTTTTCCAGACTCTCTGTATGAATGACAAGATATTCAGTGAGATGTCTTAAGGGAAAAGAAGTGATAAAGAGAAATTCAGCTAACCTATTTTCTTTCTTGTCACTATTTGATAATCTCTTTATCTGGTCTCATTTCACCAGTTGCAGACAGACTTATTTCCCCATGGACAAACCCAATCCTTCTTCCAAAGTGCACATGTGCACATTCACCTCCTTTCCCACAGCGTTTCAAATTCATATTGTAATGTCTCTTTGCTATTTTGGTGTATATATAGCTAAATTTAGTGTACATAGATGTCCACACGCTTATTGCCACACACATCTCTCGTCTTTCACGCAGTTTCTGGGGTTATGGGCACACAGAGAACATTTATACAAACCTCCCTGTCAAAAGAAGTATGCAATTTCACTGAAACACAATTCCCTAGCACATATATTTTAAAGCTTAACCCCTTTTGTCAATAAATTATTGTTTCTGATGTGAACAGAAGACATTTTCTAAAGCTCTGCAGTGATTTAGGAACCCCAATTCTACTTTCAGCTGCACCTTAATCCTTCTTGACTTCTATTCAGGCTTTAGCTTAGCCGTGTTTACTCTCCTGCTGGCAATACACTCAGCCTTTTATAGCGCCTTTACCTTCACAAAGTAACGTAACTGCAATTTGTAATGCCAAATGCAAATTGCCTGATCCGCCGCTTGTGCCAGCTGGGCATAACCCAACAAAGCTGTGGCAGCCTGGTCCAAGGATTGCAAGACGTGTCTCAGCTAGAAAGCACGGCAAACCCAAACCCAGTCCCACGCACACTCACCAGGGCTGGCAAAGCGGAGTAGAAAATCCCTATGCCGTGAAACAGCGTAAAGCAGAGGCTATTTTCAGGATTTCAGTTTATCTCGGGACTGGGTTTAGAGAGTTCGAGGCCGGAGATGCTGCTGTCACATCAGCTCCAGACTTCCTGCCGTTACATTTCCCCCAGCTATCTCTATATTAAGCTAATTCACTTGTAATTGATTAAAACATCTACTCCAAATAAAAAATCCACTTTTTATTTAAAGACATGAAAAAAAGAGGAAAATCAACATTATTTTAATGAGAGATTCAGAGGGAGGAGGGAATTGTGATTTGTATGTCCCCCTCCCCTTATTTTTTAATCTAACTCAAAAATCACAGCAGAGAATAGTAACTCAGATGCTTTGTAGCCGAATTCTTTTTAATCAGCTGTCTCCTATCTTTACCAGCTGTTTGTCTGCTTCTCCCATTTATGCTGTGCATCTTGGACTTATCGATCTAGTAAGCTTTAAATTACAGCTATCCATGGGGAAAAAAAAAAAAAGGCAGCAGAGGCAAACCACAACAGGAAAGAACAGACCTGATAAAGGATTTCTGAAGGGCTACTCACTTTTGCTAAAAGAAAAACTTAATAGAATTTCCTGGAGAGAAGGTCTGCAGGACTGAAGTTATCACTGTACTGTACGGACAGAGGAAGGGTAAATAGAGATCACAGATTGAAGGAACGGGTTTATATCAAAAACCATTCCAGTGAAAAGTATGGGAAAACTTGGAAAAAAAAACCCACGCAAGATAGAGTATTAGTAACCTGGTCTGTATCACTGCGTGTTTTTGTAGGGTTTATTAGAACCAGCCAATTTATAGCAGTTCTTGTTGTTTCAGGCATAGCATAAACAGACAGTAAAAATTCATCACTCCCCAAAAACACTAAAAATGTTTAACATTAAAAAGTCAGAGTAGGAGCAGAGCTGATTTCAGGGCTCAAGTGCTCCTACTGCAGCTTCAACTCAAGGCTGCTAAGGGGAGTTGCTTTTGGCTTTCACCAGCAAGCTATCGGGGCTGTCCTACCGAAGGAACTAAGCTGACCATCGATATCCACAATCCTCCTCCACCTCAAATACAGTATTCCATGCAGTGACATCGCAATTCCATGGGGAAGGTGAGCTAAGGTCGTGGCAATGCACATCACTCGAAGGTTATCCACCATTTTGCCCAAGTCTCTTCTGTAATGTGAAGGAAGAAGTAGGACTGGGCGGTCTATGTCCCAGGAGTTCCCACCTGGGGTGATGCTGTCAGTAGGAAAGCACCGTCATTCCTCCTGTGTAACACCTACACAGCCGGCACAGGCGGCTCATGCTTCCCTCGCCCAGGGAAATGGCTCTCTGTCTGAACCAAGCTACTTAAGTTTAAAAACCAACCACGAGGCTTATTTCACAGAGGGCTAAGAAGAGGATGCGTGTCACTCTGGGCTATGCGCCGCTTTTATTGCGGTGCACAGAAGTCTCCACATGGCCATTTGTAGGCTGCAGAAAATCTTCACCTGCAAAGTGGTCTAGAAAGATTGCATCTAGCGCTCCACTGGAAAAAAATTACTGAAAGAATGTATGTCTCAACGCAAAAACCTGTGTCCCAGTCTGTGTTGAAGACTTAACCTGCTGTTTGGCTTTTCATGCCTTGTGTACTACAAGGGAAAAATCTGCAGCCTTACAAATTGGGACTTATGACGACTGTCCTAGAGACCTCGCAGCCTGAATCAAAGTAGTTAGGCGCCCTGGTCTCGTCAATCTGTTGGGATTTTTGAAGATGAGAAATAAAAAGACAATCTTTTTCCTCTGTGGGTATGGGCACAGTGTCGGCGTGTCTGCGTTCCCCGTGCTGCTTCTGCTTCGCAACGGCACTTTATTGTTACGATGTTCTGCAAGTACGGCCACTTTGGTCTTCCAATTTTCCAAAAGGTTAGAGGGAGCTGACAGATTTCTAAGCGAGGGAATGCAGTTCACACTTTTATTCACTCAGCTGGTCATTCACCGAATTTGACACTGTATTTCAGCCAAGTTGTGCACGGTGCAGAGAAGGGGGGAGGCAGCAGGGCACAAACATGGCTTTAAGACATCTCTGATCCCTGTGTCAAGCTACCTGGGGGCTGCTTGGTCTCTGAGAGGGACCAGGAGCAAATGTTGCAGCCGGGATGAGGGCTGGCATCACCCGCTGCCTCTGGCCACACCACAGATGGCACGAGCGGCTTCCCAGGCCCCTCCGTCTACTGACTGCAGAGGAGGAACAGACGAGTGGTCCCTGCTGCAATGTGACCTTCACACTCCATCCATCCATTTCTCTCTAAAAGGTACATGAATTGATGAAGTACGAGCCTCTGGGTCAGGCTCAGCTAACGTTCTGAAAATGAGAAACTAAATATTTAAACGTTAGAATCATAGAATCAGAATCATCTAGGCGGGAAGGGACCTTTAAGATCATCAAGTCCAATCATTCACCTAACACTGCCAAAAGCACCACTAAACCATGTCCCTCAGCACCACGTCTACCTGTCTTCTAAATACCTCCAGGGCTGGTAACTCCACCGCTTCCCTGGGCAGCCTGTTACAATGCTCAACAAAGAAATTTTTCCTAATATCCATCCTAAACCTCCCCTGGTGCAGCTTGAGGCCATTTCGTCTTTTCCTAGAGGAATCGTTACTTGAATCGTGCCTGCTGCAGGTCCCCACAATGCTGAGGAAGATAATTCATGGGTTTGGCCCAGAGGACTTGACAAAGCAGAACAGTGTGAAAAGGGGAGCGCTGGCCAGGACGAAGCTCTGGTGCTGCTTTGGCCATTACAACAGTTTTTCTACTTCTTAAATAATATGATTATTTTCTTTTTAGCAACAGTAGGAAAGTACTGATTTTCCAGGAGTAAAATTAAGATGTCCATTTCAGTAGACACACTTTGGCAATATTTCAGTTTTCCCACCAGGAAAAAAAATGAATACTGTGTTTCAGGTCAGTCTCACATTTAGAATAAGATGGCTCATAATTACTGCAAGCACAATGTTGCAAGTTGCTCAAATATCTGTTTATTTACTACTGAAAAGACTATCAGAATATGAAGAGAGCCTTGAAATACTAATCATAGCTGTCTAAGACCATCCCATTTTGTTAGCCAACAATTTCTGTGATTTACTGTACCAATAAAAGAAGGCAGCCATGAACAAGTTTTTGTAAATGAAGCGTATTGGGCCAGATTCTGGCCCACAATTACTCAGGCATAAGAAATGTTATAGTGCTTCGATGGTACATAATTCAGGTCTGTAGTGAACTTAGCAATATGGATGTATGGCATTAAAAGCTGTTATAACCATTACCAGAAGAAAATCACCTTGGCCCTAACATACATATAAAGGCTAATCCGTACACGTGCGCACTCTCTCTCCCTCAGGCTTGTCACCAGCCAGGCACATCGCAGATATTTTTCCCTAAAGAAAATGTCAGGGTCTGTGCAAAAGCACTCAGGTCTCATGTACAGCACTGCCACACGAGCGCGGTGGGTAAATGTTCAGCGGTTAAACCCCGTGCCACGACACACACGCATGCGTTGGGTTTAAATTTACAGTGAACACCGGGTGTTATTGTCCCTTAAGGAAAACTGTGACTGGTAAGAATCACCTCTGTCAATATTTCCCTCTTGGGTCAATAAATCCTGATAGTCAATAAAAGTCAGCGAGCAAAACCAACACCACCACAGGAGCCTGTGCGTACCTTGGGGTAAAATTTGGCACACTTAGTACCTGCTTATTAGTTAGAATGATTTTGGATTTAAAGTCCCCAAGGTATAGAGCACACTTTCACTTGATTTTAATAACCTTCTAATGCACGACACAACTCTGCATTACAACCTTTCCCTACGCTCTTCAACACAGAGTACGTGCAAACTGAATGGCGCGTGGGCTGAGGAGAGGATTTCTCCTGAACTGGTACGGCAGCAACGTGAACATCTACATGCTGGTTAAAAAAATAGCCACCTTTTATGAGACCCATGCATTCCTACTGCAATATTGGAGTTTAAGGAAAGAATACAGCCAGAAAAATTACTTGTGTGCTTTCCAGATACAAATTAGATTTCAACTATTTGCACCCACGTGCCAAAACACACAGCCATTCTCAGATATCCCGGAGTAAATCAGCGTAGTTTTGTTGAAGCTATTTTTATTTACACCACCTAACAAACTATTTTCCTAATGTTTCCTGGTTAAAAATTTTAAGCAGGCAGTATGCAAATTTAACTGAGGATGCTTTTTTGCACGCTACAACACAGAAGTCGATCATATACAAACTGCCATGATACAAGAGCTCAGCAAGACCAGAAGGACCTCACCCATGAGACTAAGTGCGAATAATGTAGAAAGGTTTTTTAAAACTATTTTTAAAATGATCAATTTTGCTTCTGCCCTGTTCACAACAGATTTAGAGTATAATTTTAATGAAGGAATATTTTTTTCCTCTTATAAAAATTGTTCACCATTATTCTGTAATTTTCAGTTTGTTTTGTTTTATTTTTTTTCCTGGAAATACCTTTTAAAAGCACTTGAAAAATGCACTGAAATTGGAAACTTCACCTTATAAAATGCGATTCTATATTCTGATTGCTAATGATCATACAAACTAATAAGTAACTTATTTGGCATCTAAAATAATAAGTGAAACCACGAAACAAGCAAACTTAAAAGATTTCTAAACCTGACTGGCAAATGATTTACAGACTGAAAATTTCTCTAGAGACCGACTTATAAAAGTTAATGACTTTCAAGCAGAAAGAAAAATACAGTCAATAGACTGAAGTTGTTCATTATAACTCAGCTCTAATCTTGATTTGGTCATCAACTCTCCACTTGCTTATAAGATGGTCAAGCCACGCAAACAAAGTGATATTTGTTCACATAACAATATCGAACCCTTATATAGCACTTTTCATCATCAAATCTCAAAGCATTCTGCAAAGAAGGAAAGCTTTGTTATCCCCAATTCAGATAGGGAAATTGCAGCAGTAGGATAATTGCAGAGCCAGAAATAACACTTCCGAGTCCCAGGCTAATGGCCTAACTAATAAGTAACAGCACAGGGCATTTCATTAACACAGAAGACGACTGAGGTCAAGATGGGCGATTTCAGCATCCCAACTTTTGAACTGCTGAAAGCGCAAAGAGAAAAGGGCAACAGAAAAAACACATCAATTCAATAAGTGCTTTACATCGGCACTTAAGACTTGAAGAATGCTATTAACTCCTTCTGTCCACAGACATGCATAAAGACATTACACCAAACAATCCCCCATCGAGAAATGCTGTTAAGCACACACTTAAGTTATTATGGTACCCCAAATCTTTTGAGTCCAAAAGAGTTTCAAGAGGGATATTCTTCTATTGGAAAAATTACGTTTCTCCTGGAAAATGAAACGTATAGGATTAAAAGCTGTTAGAACACATGCTCAGAAAACAGATTTTTCCTCAGAAGAGACTAATGAATCCAATTTATTTCTCAAGACTTCTATGCATGGAGCTCTGTTGCAAAACAGGTGATAGGTTCATTGAGAGCTAATGCTTATAGGTCAGAATCAGAGAGGCCAACAGGGAGGACACTGCTGTGGGTGTTTGTTGCCCACCACCCAATCAAGAACTGGAAGCGGATAAAGCTCTATTCAGCCTTCACAATCAAAGGCCCCAGTCATCCTGGGGGAATTTAAGCACCCTGATTTCTGCTAAGATGGCAACTGGTGGTGCACAAGCAACCGAGCTTTCATGAGCGCATCAAAGACAATATTGATGCTGAAGTTCAGGGAAGCAGTTTGGCTTGCTCAGGGAACTAGCAGGTGTAGTGTCATAGATGACTGCGCTGAGGTGTAGAAAGGCACAGGGGAGCTCCTTGATCTTCAAGGAAAACCTCCTCAAAGCATGAGAGCAACCCACCCTGATGAGTGGGAAGCGGAGCAGACGTGGCAGAAGGCTGACTTGGCTGAACGTGGAATCCCTGACTGAGCTCAAACGCAAAAAGAAAGTGAACAGAAGGTGGAAGTGGTGACGGGCTACCCAGGAGGACTATGGAAACCTTGCCCAGACTGCAGGGCCAAGGAAAGCCGAAGCCCAGGTGCAGTTGAAACTGGCAAGGGATGGTATGGCCAATAAGAAAGGTTCACCCATAGGTACATCTGCAGCAAAAGACCACGGAAAATGTGGGTCACTCCTGAATATGTTAACAGAAATACCAGCAAAGGGTACAGAGGAAGGATGAGGCAGTCAACGCCTCAATTTTTTTTGCCTCAGTCTTTACTGGCAAGGCCTACTCTTAGGTTGCCCGGGTCCATGTTCCTAATGTCTTTGTCTGGAGCAGGGAAGTCCTGCCTACGGTAGAGGAAGATTTTGTTAGGGACCACTTAATCAAACTGGACCTGCACAGGTCTATGAACATGCACGAAACAGATTGGCACTATTTTGAGGCTGCTTTTTGTATCTTTGAAATATTGTGGCGATTGGGGGATCCTTTTGATGACTGGAAAAGGCAACCGTCACGGCCATCCTCAAGAAGGGCAAGAAGAAAGAGCACACACCAACTTCCAACCACTTAGTGACCCTCACCTCAGTCCCAAAGAAGATTACAGAACAAATCTTCCTGACAGCAATCTGTTTAACCCCTTAATATCTTCACTGACAACTTAGACAATGAGAAGGAAGACCCTCGCAGCAAGTTTCCAGGTGACACCAGAGCTGGGGAGCAGCCAACACGCTAGAGAGTGGGACTGCCATTCAGCGGCACCTCACCAGGCTAGAGAAGTGGGTTGACACAAAGCTTACAACATTCAGCCAAAGCAGACGTGAAGCTCTGCAAATGGAAGCCCATGATGCAGAAAGCAGCTCTGGGGAAGACAGCCTGGGGGTTGAACAGGAGTCGGCAGCAACAGTGATGGACACCAACCACATGCTGGATTGCACTTGCAGAAGCACAGGCAGCAGGACAAGAAAAGCAATTATTACTCTTTATTCAGCAGTGTGAGACTGCATCTGGAACAGAGTGTCCAGTTCTGGTTTCCCTGTTACAAAACAGACACTGACAAACTGGCAAAAATTCAGCAGAGAAGACCAAGATGATGCAGGGGCTGCAGCACATAAGTTATAAGAAGAGGCTGGGGGAACTGACTTTGTCTAGCCTGAAGAAGAGGAGGTTAATTACTGGTTTCAACTGGACAAAGCCCTGAGCAACCTGTACTAACTTCAAAGTTGTTCCTACTTTCAGCAGGAGGTTGTACCAGATGACCTCCAAAGTTCCCTTACCACTTAAATTATTCTACAGTTTTAATGTTTTCTTCTTCACTTGTGTTTATCATAAGGCATTCACTTGTAAAGTATCATTTGGAAATAATTATTCTGACTTTGTGCGACATTTTCAAATGCAATAAAAAATTCCATACATATTTGAGAAGTATCCAACTGCAGGTGGAAAATATCATGGCCTAAAAGCCAGTCAGCTGGAGCCAATTAAAGCGCGATCAACCTCCCATGACACCAAAATGCCTAATTGAACTTCTACCCTCTGTGCAAGATGGAGATTTTTGCCTTCTCCACAGAAGCCCAAAATGAGGGGTTCACTGCTCTGTGTCTCTGTAAATCAAGATCATTATCAAAACATAACAATCAAAACAGGAGATGCCTGCATTGATTAAAATAATGGTATTCCATCCTCTAAGAAGAAAGAATACTTCCCTTGCAAAAAGACGACCTCAGATGTTTAGTCACAGACGCCCATTTTTACCCTCCTGGCAAACGGAGAATGTGAGCAGGAGCAAACGACACACATGCATATTTAGAATTAAACTTCAAAAGCGAGTGGTTCATTAGCGTAACGTGAGAAAAACTAAGACATGTTTGAATGAACAGCTATGGTCTAATAAAACCTGAGCTTGGTTTTAAAACCAAGAGAAAAACTAAAATGTATGTTGACTGAAATATATAAACTTACGATGAAAATCAATGGGTATTTATAGATACTAAATAATACACTCATTACTATTCATTCTCATTACTGTTCATTTTGCAACCGTCACAAAAAATATGGTGACTGACTGACAGCTTTTAAAATATTTTTATGCCTGAAGAACCAAAATAGCTGAAAGAGATCTGGAATTTTTAATTCAAAAAGCTGTGCAAACTGCCAATAGTATAGTAATCTAATATTCTCTTAATTCCTTTTTTTTTTTTTATTTTCAAGTCTCCCCAGTCTTTTGAGTTAACTTGAGTAGTCCTTTTGCTTTCCTTTTTTTTTGGGGGGGGGGGGGAAGGGGGGAAAATCATGTTTCAGTTCTATTTGGCTTTACTAAGCTGTGAAAAGCTCTGTATATCAGAAAGAGTACAAGCAACATTTTCCCCTAATTAGTCCATAAAAATGCTAATTTTCCTAATGAATCAGATTGAAATATCACAGGAGTAGGTAATAGCGCAAATACAGAGTTTGCTTATGGGGTAGGCTTTCAGATTCATTTTGCTAATCACTACCACAGCACTGGGCAACTTACAAAGCCAATACTATAATTAGGTTAGAGAGGCAAAACATGCTCATCTTAATTTTTGAGCAAAATAAAGACTGTTACGTGCATATGCATTCACAGCAACCATGCATTCATTTATATATGTGAAGAAAACCAGAGCCGCAGCATTTAGAGCCCAGCTCCTCAGCTGCAGCGAGCCATTACAAGCAGAGGACCTCTGCCTGTTTACTCAAGCCAAGGATGTGGCCATAAATCTTTATTCTGCCCAATTTCACCGTTAATATAATCCATTTCTGAAACCGATAAAATAATACCTTCTTTTTTTTCATGGACCAGTAGCTAATAATGTCACCAGTTTGAATTGTACAAGCCAGAGACTGAAATCATTGTCTGTCTGCCCCACAGCATCTTTCTCTATTTTTTTTTTCCCTGCACTTACACTTTTGCTCCTGCCTTCTGTGCTGGCACATACTAAGGCGCTTGTATCCAAGCCGCAGATCTAGGAAGGAGTGGTCTTTTTTCAAGTCAAAAATCTAGTAGAATCAATGAGCTCTTAGAGGAAATCTCTTAGGGCTTGACCTTCAGGGTGGCCTTTTACTCTCTAAACCCCATGTAAAACAGTGATTCTGCCAGTCAATCCTCAGTAAAAGATTTAAAGAAAGGGACTGTTGCCTATTGGTGGCACCAGAAATCTAAGCAGGAATTAAGCAGCTTGAAAAAGCCTTTAAATTCAACTTATCATTCTCCCAAAGCTCTCCATATATTCTTTATGGCCCTGTGTTCCCTTACCCCTTTGATCATTTTATATTGAAGTAGTCTCTTGTTTAATAGGTAGCTAAGATGACTGCACGATAACATCAAAACAGAAGGGAACATAAAGAACATGAAAGAATATGAAGTCAATAGCTTCGCCAATCACAATACATAAACAGGCCTAGTTAAAAGCCGCGGCATCACAGTGCCGTCTTTATGCTCTCACAAAGCTGCACGCAGCGTTAAGACCAACTACAAACTGAAACTAATGATTAAAACTACATTGGGTTTGCTTTCTTCTGCTTTAATTGCTGTTCGCTTTGCTCAAAGGGTAGAGATCTACGAATCCAGCACCTATCTTTGTGCTTCATCCCAGAAGCCCACCACACCAGCTGTTTGTTAGAAAATAGGGTTTCCTCAAGGCATGGAAGCCGCACAGGTCCATAAAACGTGGTCCTTCACCCTTGTACCATCGTCCTTACAACAGAGGTCCAACCGTGCTCTAACCTGTTCCAGAGGTATTTTTGATGAGAAGTAAAAAGGGAGAAGAGATTTCATTGAAAACTCTCATGCTCTTAAGAGCATTAATTCCAATTCAACAAGAAAAAAAAGAAACAAAGCCTGGTAACAAACTAATTTGTCTTCTTGATCCCCAACGTCTTTGTGTTTTAGTGTTTACATAAAACTACATTGTATGTGTTGGAGGCCAGACAGAAAAGTTGATGTCCACTGTCTAGACCTCATCTCACTCTTGGTTTTCATACCATATTTCTTGGCTGCCCACACTCATGCTAATCTGCTAAAATCACTTTACCCACTTGGAAGGCAACATATCACTTGTACTCAGTTCTATTATTCATCAGACAACCACGATGGCAGCTCCATGACTGACTGCTAATTATCCTTTCCCATTGGATGTCAGACAGTTGCATTTTCAGCAGCAATTTATTCTTCTTCCCATGGAGTCATGAGGTGGAAGCTGAGGCCTATTGAAGTCAGTGACAAAGGCCCCATTGACTTCAATTGTGTCGGGAATTCATCTTTTAATGGAAAGCGACCTGCTTAAGTGTTATTTAGTATATGATGTCAACACTTCGAGATAACAACTGACACGAGAACAACATGCACATTACCGATGGTGCCAGGATGGGACGCAACACTCAAAGGCTCTGCACACCATCAAATCCCTGTCACAGGACCAGACAGGATGGGGGCACGTTCACATTTCAGGTGCCTCCCACCACAGATGAGCCTTATGTCTGGTCAAACCCAGTGCACACAACATGGTCTGCAATAGCTGGGAAGAGCCGTACTTTGCCAGCGTGAAGGAGACATCTCACTTGCTTGGTGAGCTGGATCCATCCTGCAGCCTGTAGGGTGGCTTTCTCATATCCAGTGTCTAACAAGGAGATACAATCCCTGTCTACAAAAGCAGTTTGGAATAGAATCACAGAATTGTTTGGGTTGGAAGGGACCTCAAAGATCATCTATTCCAACCCCCCTGCCATGGGCAGGGACACCTCCCACCAGCCCAGGTTGCTCCAAGCCCCGTCCAACCTGGCCTTGAACATCTCCAGGGATGGGGCAGCCACAGCTTCTCTGGGCAACCTGGGCCAGGGGCTCACCACCCTCACAGTCAAAAATTTCTTCCTAATATCTAATCTAAATCTCCCCCCTTCCAGTTTGAAGCCATTCCCCCTCTTCCTATCACTACATGTCCTTGTAAAAAGTCCCTCCCCAGCTCTCCTGTAGACCCTTTAGGTACTGGAAGGCTGCAATAAGGTCTCCCCGGAGCCTTCTTTTCTCCAGGCTGAATAACCACAAGCTACGGTGTTACAAATTCCCAGCGTACACTGCACCTCAATTTCTTTAATAGAGGCAAGAGCTGAAAAGGCAATGAATGAGAAGGCAAAGGAATCTCGCCTTTCGCTGATTTCTTTTCTATTTCCCCCTCCTAGACATGCTGGCAAGAAGGATGGCAGCATTGTCCCAAATCCTCACTTCTTACAGGAAAAGTCATAGTTTTCATTTGGAGAGTGTTTCAAGTAAATGAAAAATGAGAGATAAAATCCAAGTGTTGACAAACACATACCTTCTAAATTACAACATACTTTAATGATAATTTTGCTGGTTTGGGCTCCCCCCCCGCCCTTCCAAATAAGCTATTCTGACTTGCCCTGTTGCTGAGCTAGTGAGCTCACGTGCATTAATCAGTGTTTCACTTTCACATCCTTTCACTCCCAGCTGGAGGACCCCCCCTTTGCCTCAACTCCCAGCCGCAATGATGGAGACCTGCTCCTCTTCCGCACCGCTCCTCCCTCCCTCCCTCCCTCGCTCCACCTCCTCCTCCTCCTCCTCCTTCATCCTACAGCAACAGGAGGTGTTTTAATAGTCCAAGACCACGCTAAGACAGTGGGTACCCAAACAACCACAAACACACACTCTTGGGACAGGACTGTTCTCTTACTTCTGCACAGTCTCCTCAGGCTGCATCTCTTCTGGCCGTCTCTGGATTCCCATGTTTCTTCCAGCTCACACCCAGCCCACGCTCACTCCCCACCTCCTATATTGTTTCAAGACTGTGCAGAAAGCTCTTTCAGCTTCTTGGATAACTCCTCCAGTTTACAGTAGCTGAGGGAGCCTGAGCAGGTGAGGGAAGGAGAATTGTCTCCCGAGGGCAGCAGCAATGACCAGCCAAGCTGGAGGCAGTATTTAGGAGCTGGTCGACGCCAGCCATCATTTTGGTGGCTGTCCTGCTGCAAAAGCAGCTGAAGAATATTCTGCGTAACTCCATCTTTCTCATGTGGCCAAACAACATACTAAGACAGAACTCTTCAGTTTGGGCGCACATTGCTTTAAAAGAACTTATCTTTATAAAGGAACCCCCAAATACATTTTTAAATCCCGTTCAAGCCAAATTCTCAACACAGCCTACGAGGTTTTATTCAAAAACATTTTTCTACGCTGCTGTATCGACTGACTGCCAGTTGCTGGTCCTTTGTTCTGCGTGAGGCTCATCTTCTCTTTGCTATTCCTGTACCAGCCAAACCAGCAAGCTGACCTCTGAGGACAAGGGAAATCCGCTCCCCTCATTCAGGATTGGTCTCTGGAGCATCTAAACCACAGAAGCCCTGTAAAATCTGGATTTGCTTTTCTGATGCATCCTTTTATTTGTGTTGTTTAAAAACACTTTATGCAAGAATTGCTTAAATGAGCAGCAATTCTTATATACAGAAGGACAAAAAGAAGAATGATAAAAAATAAATCCCGATTCCTACGTAATATGCGCTACAACAAAGTGGTGTAAGTAAAGATGGATTGTAAAAACTGTCTTACGATATGAAGCAGAATCCACGAGAGCAACACATCAGACTGAAAATAAATAAATAAATTAAAATCAATGTGCACTGTACTGGTTGGTTGCAAAATTAGACAATTAATTCTGTGTAAACTAACCTATCAGGAAACCACACTGTGGGGATTCTGATAGCTGTTATTGCAGTACACTATATTAAGAAAAGAGCGCTTTAATGAGATCCCCGGAGAGTCTCCACAGACTTGGATCTTCCTCTTGAAAAGACCATTTTTACCCCATTTAACTGCCAGTATGTTTCATCTCTGATACACATATGGAAAAAAAAAACCCAAACCAAAAAACACACCAGAAAAAAAAAAAAGCTATTAACACAATTATCAGTACCAATAAGCATTGTGCTTTTCAGGATCAAAAAAGACATTATGCCATTTTCAATATATAAGATCCATCAGAAATAACATCTCTATATTAAACCCCGCTGCACTTAAAACCACTTACAGACAGAATAGCAGCAGCACAAAGAAAGCTTTTACACAGGGGGGTGTAAAAAACCATAATAATAATAAAAAAAAAAAATCACATAGTGCTTACCAGAACAATCTGCAACCTGGCTTTTATTAATATTTTATTTTTCTATAAGTAAAGACCTAGTTTAGAACTTGCCAAATACAATAAATGCCCCAGTTTAACACGTGATTTTTCAAATGAGTACTGGAGAAAACCACCTTCAGCACCAAATCCAAAATGGCTGTATTTCACACCGATTGCTTGCTGTAAAATAACAGCTGTAAAATAGCGAGGCAGAACATTTTGATCAGAAGCTTAGTACCAGAGTTAGAAGCTGTCCGTCTATTTGCAGATTCTCTGCGAAAACATGTAGAAGCACATTTACATCTCAAATCTGAGGAATCAATAGTCTCAGGTTTCGAAAAGCTTTTCCAGTGAAGCCCGTGGATTTTTCTCATTGTATTATTTGTTTAACAGCAGTGGTTCTGCTAAACAATGCCTCAGATTATAGGGGGGAAAAAAAAAAATATTTTATTAATTGCACTTAACATGAAGTGCAAATAAATAAACAAGCCAGGAAATAAACTCTTATAAACCTTTAAGCCGCCCTGTACATTTAGATTAATTATTGCATTTCTTCTCCAGCTGTACTGTTAGACCTCAGGTAAGCACCAACTCTCTACATCACTGCTATAATGGACTGGACATTACTAATGTAATGGACCAGGCTGTGATACCAATGTTGATTGGCAACAGTTTCATACTTCAGCAAGTTAGCAGGTTAAAGAGTTAATGGGGTAAAGAGTTAACGGGAATACTCAGAGCTTGAGCAGTTAATGAATGCAAAACAACATGCTAGTATATGCTGAACTGGTACTGTGCTGCCATCATTTTACCTGGGCCAGCTTAGGTGATGTCATGGAAATGAGCTCCTACCTGGACCATCTGAGACACACCAACAGCAAAGTTGGAGGAAGCCAACCTGCAGGAGATCACCTACGGACAGTCACCACTGAAGTCAGCTCTCCACAGGGAAGCAGACTCCAGCATGTTTTAAGCATCCCTAATTGATTTTACAACGCTAGGAAACTGAAAAAGAGTTCAAATACAATCTTTAAGTCCTAATATTTACATGGGCAAACATCTGTTTGTCTGTCAGCTGTGTAATCTCAGGGCCTCTGTAGAGCCTGGGACAGCCTCTTAAGTAGCTTTCCCCAGTTTTGATTAGCTGACTCCATAGCCAGCCCTATAAATATTCTTAACATTTGCACCCAATGGACCAAGTATTTTGTTGAGCAGACTAATTGGTTCACAACCCCTGCTAAGTATCAGCCATATCATCCCTGACAGCCATAGGCTACTATCATCATTAGCCAAGTGACAATCTCCTAGAGAATTTTGGCTCTTTAATCTCCATTCTCCCTGAGGACATCAGGCTTATTACGGGTTAAAGCTATCAGAGTTCGCTCTTGCTCCTTTCCTACGCCGCATTCTCAGCACAGAAGGAACAACCTCGCGAACAAGGTGACACAAAGGACACTTATGGCCACATCTCCCTAAAGGGACCGTAAGATGCTACAGACCTTGGGGCTAACGCGTCCAAGGCAGAGGGACAGATCCTGCCTGCATACAAATTTCTACAGTTCCACTGATTTCCAAGAGAAGTATAAATTAACGGATCCCAGCTGAAGTCACACGTGGATGAAAGCAGTCCTTGATAAGCGCCATTCCTTTTACTGACACCGCGTTAACATCGAAACACCGTGGTCAGGATTGTCCCGGAGGCTGCAGAAACATCTCGTGCCCGAGGACACCTGCCCCAAGACCCAGCAGCTGGGGGATGAGTAAAACCAAAGAGGGAGAAGCAGAGAAAGAGATGAAACATGGGTTAAAAACTGGAACAAAAGGTGAAAAAGAGAATAAAGGTGGGAAGAATGAAAGAAAAACTCTGAGAAGACAAAATATCCTCAGAAAGTCAGAACCCACTCAAAGAGTACCAGCTTCAGACAATGCAAATCTGACCTTTGTTATGGCTGTGCCACAAATCTGGAGATTTAGGTGAGAAATGAGGGGTTTCTCTTTGCTTTGTTTCATTAGAAAGAAAAAGTTCTGCTCTTAAACTCCAGAAAAAAAATTTAAAATTTTGGAGATCTGGAGCATTATGGTCTCTTACTTCAAAAGACACACAGATCACAGACACCAATAGCTCATGGGGATGATATTCAGAACTATAAACGTTCCCTCCATTAGTTTTCCTGAAATAGGTTAAAAAAAAAAAAACAACCCACCACAATTAAGGAGGAATTCCTCTCCTCGTTGCCCCTCTCCCCATGTAAAAGGGGTAAAGCAATCATCTTGGTACAGACAAGAAGTCCTTGATGGGTCTGCAGCAGGAAGCACCCCCTGGATTGCCTGCTTGCAGACCACATTCTTTGTCCTCTTAAAAATGTCTTCTGCTCAGTGATGCTGGAGATTCACCTGACCATTTAAAACAAGTGGGGGAAATGAGGTTTTAAAGCACCAGCTGCCGTCCCAGCCGAGCTGAAGGTAGTGGGGAAAAACCAGCTGTGCCATGTTGGCCTTGACGAAGTTTACAGAGGAAAACGGTTGTTAAAGGAAGGAGGTCGAAGCAGCTCACTCATGGACACTGCCCCTCGTGTCCAAATCTGTAACGAGGCAATAAACTATGGGTTTCCAAACCAGAGCTATGCCACAGTAGCACCCTCCCACCGCAGCCACTGATCAGGATGCACAACACTTTTTTTCTTTGAGTCACGCTGAGAAATCTCTGCAATTTGTAGCTTTGGAAAGCCTCCACATTCACATTTAATTTGAAATGATATCCTCCCTGTCAAAACATGCCTGGGGGCAAGTCAGTTATGAAAAAGAAAAAAAAAAAGAAAGAAACAAAAAAAAAATCGAAATCTGCTTGTCTGCTCTGAGTCATAACATCTGCCACAGCGAGTGTCTGCAGCCAAGTACAGGAAGATGTAGTCTTCCTGTAGATGCTCCTTTCTCCTACAGAGGAGCCCCCAAATGAAACCAATACCCCAAAATGGAAAAAATCTGAATCACTTCTCAGTAGCTGTGGTAAGACCTAACTGTTAAATATTAGGAAGCATTAAACATTAGTACACAAGCTTTCCAGCACCCCTCATGTGCCTGCACAAGACAAAGATCTGCACTACATACATATTTGCATATATGCATATCTGCATATTTACAAATAGAAAGTATATGTGCACATGTATGTGTATAGTCATGCAAACACACGCATGATAGGTGTGTAATTTCAAGCTTCAAAATTCATGTCTCCAGAATAAATCTAAAAATTTGATATGCTCCATACTGAGCTGTTCCACTTTTGTTTGTTTCCCTTTCAGTCACATCAGATGCTGCTGGTACTCGGGTTATTTTCAGGGAGGATAAAGTAATATGAGATTCAAAAGCCCAAGGCAAAAGCTATTGCCTGTTGCACAAACTGGTTTAGGAAAATAAATAAATATATTTTTTATATATATATATCTCCCAAATGATCTTCTTTTTCCACGAACTGCCGTGACGGTTAAACAATTTCATGCAAAACCATACATATCTATTACGCAATTTAACTACTTGTGTGCTATATCTTATAGTGTATCATCTTAACACTTCATCCACTCAAACTACTACTATCTCTTAAAAAATGGCCAGGACACTCAGATCAAAAGAAACTGTGAAAAACCTTGCAGGGGACAGTTAAGGAATAATCTACCCAGGGAGGCATTAATTTCCGATCCCTATATTTAGAAACTGCCTATGATCTAAACCATCAGGCTTTCTCAGTCTCATAATAGGTTTGTTTCATTTTATTTAACCGAAGTTAAATTCACCAAATAGCCCCTGGCCTTCGGAAGGCTGCAAGAGAATAGAGTTTCTGTTGGCTTGTTTTCCTTCTGAAAAAAAAAAAAAAAAGGAATAATCACATCAATAGAAAGCATCTGCTCAACAGACCAAGGTGGTCAAGATGCAACCGAGATGGGAGGTTCTGTACGGGATGCATTAGAAAGGACTAAAAATAAGTGCGGTGCAAGAGTAGCAATTTTGATGTGTTGCTAATATACCCTTACCTTTGACGCTAAGTAGAACTGCGTTCAAAGGGCATTCAAAAAGTATAGAAAAAGAAAGGACTAAACGGGTCAAAAATAAGGAAAATATTAAAGGTCCCCTTAAGGAAGGAATGAAAAGAATTATCAGTATTTCATGTACAGATGAAGTGTTTCAAGGAATGAACATGACAGACATAAGTATTTATGAAAACAGGTGAAACAAGGTCAAAGAGTCGCTTTAACGATCACACTGGAATTAAGAGACAGCAAATTTAAAACGGGAGGAAAATCACAATAATTAACTTTGTGAACTCTCTGACACAAAAATGTTATTGATACAAAGGGCATAATGATTAAGAGAATGATTACATGTTTAAATTGCTAATAATAATACTTTCCCAAGCCAGGATAAGAATTTATAGGGGCTATTGATCTCATGCTTCAGGATGGAAGCCAAGCAGTAAGTGCTTGGAAAGAAGGGGGGGAAAAAAAAAGAAAAAGAAAAAGAAATCTTTCAGGGACACATTTTTCCTTAATTGTGGTAATGAGAGTTCAGGGGAGGAGGGAGGAAGGTGCGGGGTTGGTTTTTTTGGTGTTTGGGTGTTTTTTTTTCCCAGGGTGCTGAGTCATCTAGTATTAGTTACTAACAGAGATAGGATTCTAAGTTAATTGGATCTTTAATCGGATTGAATAGGGTAATTCCTCCCTCTCTGCCTTCCTAATGGATGTCACAATGTCATGAGTTAAACGCTGAAGTGCTGCTCTGATTTGAGAGCAGCTTCTAGGGAATCCTTAGGCAAAGACAATTATTCCGATGTCCACTGAGAAAGAAAATGATCATCAAGGTCAATATACTTCCCACAGTATTTTGGAATAATTACTGTCCGGTTAGTCTATCATTGCAGGTAGTGCAGACATTCTCGCGTGATTTTTTTTTTTCCTACAAGAAAATAGTTTATTATAATTTATCAGTCTTCCTAGTTCCAAGGAGAACATTACCATAGCAAGCCCAGGTTCTACTGCACTCTTGAAAACATCCACACTCCCACCCAGAAGTCAGAAAACTGCTATTCGGTATTGCTGGCAATGTAGAATGTTTGTGGCCATACGAGGCAGAAATAGTTGACCAATACAGAGCTGCAAGTAACTGGGTGCTCTAATCAATCACAAAGAGTTTATGTTTCTGTTAAATAGTCCAAAGGAAACACGTTGCCAATTTCCACTGCAAAGATCCTGAAATAACTGCTCTCTGCAAATCCAAAAACAACACAGCAAATGTTGCTAAACAAAGGTAATAGCTTTGGGATGGAGTTGTAGAAAATGACATGTGTGAGTTATTTCTCTCCACGTAACAATTACAGCAGTATTCGCTACCATAGACACAAGACAGTGCTTTTGAAAATTTTTCTGGAAAAGTGATTTTCAGTCCTGGCTAAAGAGCTTCTGTGACAGCAAAGTGACTTACAGTCCTTCGGGCATCTGTTTCACTTCCAGCATAACTGCAGATCCACGGGAAAAAACCAGCAGCAAATTCACCTGCACCACCATCTTGACTGAACCACTGCACTTCCCCACAGAAGAAACACAATATTACAAACTGGAAAAGGGGAGATTTAGATTACATATCAGGATGAAATTTTTCACTCTGAGGGTGGTGAGACGCTGGAACCAATTGCCCATGGAAGTTGTGGCTACCCCATCCCTGGAGGTGTTCAAGGCCAGGTTGGACGGGGCTTGGAGCAACCTGGGCTGGTGGGAGGTGTCCCTGCCCATGGTTGGGGGGTGGGAATGAGATGGTCTTTAAGGTCCCTTCCAACCTAAACCATTCTATGATTCTAAGATTACATTTAAATGAATCATGACCTGGTTATGAGGCACTGTGAGCACTTGAAATATAGTGTTTCTTCTTTGAAAAAAGAAGACAGCCACTGATGTGGTGAAACTGTTTCAAGAGGACAAATGCATACATAGAGCAGTCATCAAAAATAGCCAAGAACACAGAGGTCTCACTGCTGGATTTCCCAGAAATTCATTTTTAATGGTATAAATATAGGGTTCACAATTTCTTTTAAAACTTGTACATATAACAGTGGTGTCAATAAAGCGAAGGGCACACAGGAGATCACAGTGACAGCTCGCCACTGAAAAGGTAAGTCGTGCCATAGACCAGGCGATACCTGCCATGCCCTTGGCTTCTGGGGAATGTGGCATGGCTCTCGCGGTGGGACATAGCCCTCGGCTCCAGCACGCCTAAGCAGAGCTGATTGCGCTGTCTTCTCTCACAGCAGCGGAACAGGGAGCCAATGATGCCAAAAGTCCAAACTGCAAACAGGAGGTTTCTTCATCATCATTAGCAAAGCAGAGAATCCAAAATTGCTGTTTTGACTACGAAACAGATGACTCCAGCTCTGCCAACACTCAAGGTGTTTCCAATGCCAAAACTCACTTTGCGAGACATATGCTCCCATATGTAGAAGCAGAAGCTCCTTCTCCAGATGAAAGTCCTTTCTTTGCCCTTTTGGTGCTTCTATTTCTCCTTTTTCGCTTCCCAGGTATGTTCCTCCTTTTCCTTATCTTCTTCCTTTGATGGCCCTTTGAATGCACACAGATTTTAAGGCCTTTGCACCCTTCTGTATATGACAGGCTGCTGTGCTTTTCCCTGTTTCCTGCAAATCACACCCAGTAACTTGTGTTTGACTGATCATATCGCACAAGGTATCCAGTCTCAATTTGAACATCACAGTTCATTCCAGCGGTTAATCACAGACAAAAAAAAATTGTGTTTAATGTCTAATTTAAAATTGTCTGGCTCCAGCTTCCAGCTATTGGATCTTATTTTTCTTTTCTCTTCTTGATTAAAAAGCTGGATATGCTTTCCCCATGAAAATACTTGTCCCTGTAATCAAGTCCCCGCTCAATCCTCTTTTTGATGAGCTAAGCAGATTGAGCTCTGTAAATCTCTCACTGCAGGGAATTTTCTCCACTCTTCAAATCAATATTGTGGTTATTTTCTCGACTCTTCAGTTTTGTAAACTCTTTTTTCAGCTGTTGACACCAAATCTGGCCATAGCTTTCCAGCACGCTCATGCACTCGGGTAAAAACCCTGTGTCGAAGGATCCCACTTGTCCTTCAGCCGTAGCATCCCATTGGGAAGTCGTCTTCCTTTCTTTGTCCCCTGTGACCCTCCATGCACTCTCACGGGAACTCTTCTCAAGGATACCCTCTTCCAGTGCACTGGTTCAGGCACAGACTCTTGGGAGGAGAAGAGAAGAGGGAACATCTTGCCAGATGGTCAACCTGCTCCATATAACTTATTATTTCCACAGTACTGATATTGCCTCATCCACAACTTTGGGAGCAGTCACTTAATTTCTGTGTCCAGATTGTTGATAGAGATGTTAAACAGTTTCAAGACTAGTTCTCATTCTTGTAAGACTGCACTAGACCCACACATCTTTCAATGAAAAATCCCCATGGAAAAATACCTTTTCAGCTCTGTTAGCTAAATCTTAATCCATTAAAGACAACTGCTACTAACACTACATACTAACGTTGTGGGATTTGTTTGTTTTTAACTGAGATTTCATGGGTTACCAAATCTAACACCTGGAAAACTCTGCCACAACGCTTAGTTACCCATATCTATCAAACCTGTAACCCCATCAGGAATGGGGTCCCTTTTCAGAAAGCCATAGTGACTGGCCTTAATTATCTCTCTATTCTTTAACTCTATATTAATTCAGTCGTCTATCAACTTATCCATTATTTCTCTGGGATTGGTTCCAAGCTCTCCAGCCAGTCATCCCCTGCCTCCTTCTGCTTTCCCTCTTTGTACATGGGCTACTCCGGTATTCCTGCAGAACACTGAGATACATAGGATAACGGAGCCAAAAATACTTTGTCATCCTTGTATGATATATCACCCTATTTTTTCCAAAGATACTAAACAAGACTTTTTCCGATGGACATTTTATCCCTTTGATCAGTCTCTCCTCTCCCTCCCACCACCTCTCCTGTCCACCCACCTCAGTTTATCT
The DNA here is from genome assembly GCA_008711295.1 of Anarhynchus alexandrinus. Lineage (NCBI taxonomy): Eukaryota > Metazoa > Chordata > Aves > Charadriiformes > Charadriidae > Anarhynchus > Anarhynchus alexandrinus. The sequence goes on from VUYV01000159.1 coordinate 2,093,305, forward strand.
GTCGCACAGGTACAGAGGTGCCAAATCCAGAACAATACAGACCACAAAGGCTATTGCCACAGCCTGTGCGCGAAAGCTGTTTCAGAGACTTCAGCGTTACGTTTTACCTGTAAAATTTGATTTTTTGGAGAATTCAGCTTTGGCCTCTCTATATGATACTAACTCAGTCAGAAGTTGGGTTTTTTTTCCGGGGATGCCTGTTTCATCGCCCCGCAGCATCCTTTCGAGTCCCTGGTCTAGAAACGCATTTAGCACCACACGTTAATTGAACTTCCAAGCGCCAGCCCGGCGCTGGGTGATCCTAAGTGGACTGGACACCGTCTCCTCTCAAAGGTGCGCTGCAAATTGCCGGATTAGCGCCGCACAACCCTAATGCAGTCAAGCATTCGGAATATAAGCTGTCTTACATTATTTACCTGTAGCGAAGTTACAGTTCAATTACTGAAGTAATCTCTCATTCAGGCAGAACAAAGGAAAAAAAAAGTATGCAAATGCATGAATTTAAATTCACTTAATTTAAAGGCCTAAAATTTTTAAGGGTGCATTTGGGTTTGGGGATTATAAAATACAGAAAGCTATAAATGATTAAACGGATTGCAATTGCCTGAGCTTCAAAAGTTTGCATATTGCATACATTATTCTTTGCCGTGAGTGCGTTATGTAGTTAACGCTGCAAAATATAGTGCTCCTGCCTGTATCCTATCCTATGTGAGGATGAAAAGTTTGGTCTAACCACCTCCCGTTCCAAGGAGCTTTGTGCACAGACGAGCTTAGCGTACATTTTGGAGGATGGCAGTGGCAGAGGTTTGTGTGGAGAATGCTGCTTACCTGCTGAATACAAAGATTATTCCCATATATTTTGGCAATGTACATGATAAGATTTGTGAATAGCCCTTGATGGTTTTTGGTGGGGTTTTTTTGTTGTTTTGTTTTTTTTTTAAATAAACACTGAGGCATATTTCTTACACACCAAAGATGACATTTTCATCTTGCTATGCAGTTGGAATCATGTGAGGATTCAGTGCACAGGGATGTCTGACAGGGGGAATGGCTGACAGTGAAAATTTGCTGCACTGGCAGGATAATTAGGTACGATGCTCCGAAAGGCAGCATCCTGCACTCGTGGAAATAAATGGGAAAAACCTTCCTTTTCTTTCAGGGCTGCATAACCAGACCAGCTGTATGACGTGTGCCACCACGCTTGCTGCACTTCACCTTTAATAAAGCTTTGTGCTATAATACAACTCAAACAGCTCTCAATTTTCGGCGGTTCCCTGGGATGTGACACAAAGCTGAAAAGGCGAGTACGAGTGTTTCCCAGCGGGCAGGCATCGTCTGGGCAGGTATTAGCCGAAAAGCGGGGTGGGCAAAAATCACCGGCTGAGTGCTGCGCAGAGACAGACAGCGGGGATGCTGCAATTCAACACGAGACTCGGGGATAATAAAAATCCCAGATTTAGGCGAAAGCCTAAGTCAAACCTCCTACAGGCAATAACAGAAAGGTGCATTTGTCATGCAGGTGGTAAGCCCTGAGCAATTACTGTGGATTTCGGTGGTAACCCTGTAAATTTAATGAAGCAGATATGCCTTAGCTTTGTACAGCTGGGACAGTCCTTTAGTGACTGTTACTCTATAGCTTACAGGACGACATTGGTAATTTGTATGACTCAGAAAACAGCAATATTCATTACTGTTTCCTGGTTATTTGTTTCCTGTCAAAATATGAGACAAGAATATGCCACTTGATAGGAGACACCGTTCTAAAGCTCCTAACACGCCTGTTTGCAGCGAGCCCGAGCGTGCAGACTGCCACGACGTGCTTACTGATGGACACGGCGGGCCCGTGCCGACGTCGGACACGATTCTCCAGAAGCCCAGATGGCCTAAGTCAGTGTAACTCAATCATCCTCAGCCCAACCACAGTAATTTGTATCAGTCAAGGACCTGTGCCATTACGCCTATTTCTCAAACTGGTTAGGTTGTAAATTAGATTTTCATCACTCTTGGGACAAAAACCTGACTCTGCTGAGGTCAGTGGGAGTTTGACCATCTATTTCAGTGGCGCCATGACTTCACCAGTGGTTTTCATGTGCGATATTAATCCTGAAAGTCACCACAGTGTATCAGGCTTATTACTTTCCTAAAAATAGAATAAAATAAAATCCTCCATCAGTACTTCCAGATACTAGTAGTTCAGCTCTGTGTTATGTTCTTCTGCTCAAATGTAACAAAAGGAATATTTATCTTAAAGGATTTGGGATCTTAATTACCAAAATAGCTACAGTTTTGATTGATGCGTCAACAGAACTCATACAAAGTAAGCACCGAATACACGCTATCCAGCTGCAAAGCTGTCTCATGACCAAGAAGATCAGATGGGACCTTCTCTGAGTCATATTCAGGTCAAAATAGAAATCCTCTAAAATCTATTCCCTACAATGAAATTTTACTGGAACAAAGTCATTTGTGGAGTAACATGAAAGAATAAACTGTGAAAAATATAGCACGGGGCCCTTATCCAGTACAGCAGCTGAGAAGTAGCCCCAATGTGAGTTAACAAATTCACTGAAATCAACGAGCATATTCTGGCTTGGAGTATTTTACCTACAAAGAAGTAAACCAAACCAGTCAGGAGAACAGGCGTGGGTGCGAGCATGCACACAGACCTGAATCAACCACCACAAACCGCCCCAGTACCGCAGAGGGAAGGATTCTAGTGATGGGACAGACAGAACACACTGGGCTGTGAGAACACTCTTGAAGACATTTGTAGATGCTTCAAAATCTCCAGACAAATCTTTTATTATTAACAACCCTCTGATTTCAGTAAACTGTAAAAAAATAAAAGAAAAGGGTGTATTCTGTGAGTATGTCGCGAAAAGAAAAAAAAGCCATTGAGTTAATCACTCCCGTTAGCTGAAAGCATTGTTATGGTATTTTCTAACAGAAAAATTCTGCCCTGGAATAATAATTTTACTTTTCCTATAAGCAGAGCAATCTTTCATCAAGACTAATTTTATTTCAAGCACTGGGGATACGGCAATGGCACCAGCCATTTTTTACTGAAACGTTATTCCAGGCTTCCATCAGCTTTAATGCTGTAATACACACGCCATAACTGAGCGATGCATTTTTCAAAAATACTTTAAAGCTGTGGGAATACACCCCCTTAAAGGCAGTCCTCTCCTCTGCCTTTCAAGTGCCATACAAGCACAGCAGGCAGCATTCAAAGCCACCTCTTCGGTGTCAGCCAGCGGGAAAGGCTGACAGGGAATTGGTTGTGTCACACTCGAAAAGTCACCAAAGGAGACACAGACTGAAAGGTGGATGGGCCCGAGTCTGCAATTATTTTTTTTTTTCCCCTACTCCTCTTAGGAGATTACTGCCTAAGCAATTAATTTCAGCCGGGAGGCTGCCCTGAATAGCGACTGCCAACCTTTCACAGTCGTCTCTAGGGTCTCCCAAAAAATGGAGACATGTGAAATGAGGTTTTTAAAAGCACTAAAGTCATCCGACTAAATTATATTGAGAGGTGGGAGGACTTTACCTCACTGAAATGTTTAGATACGTGTCTCTGGAACTGGGGTCCTGTGCTTTCACCGCTTGGCTTGTTTCAAGTTAGATTTTCTATTGACCAGGGCAGCGAGACTTCCCAGAGGTTACAGACCCCTTCACATAGGTTCATCCCTGCGTGCCTCTAAAGAAAGACCAGCAGCCGTGAGCACTTGTGAATGCACAACCCGTGTACTGCCTTCCACACTGCCACGAGGAGGAGGAGGAGGAGGAAGAGGCAGCAGCGGGTGCAGCAGGAGCATCACCGGGCAGGCGAGAGCAGCGGAGGTGAGGTCCAGGCTGAAGACCAAAGCCCCCAGTGCCCATCTTGCTGCTGCGCTGGGGCAGCCCAGGGGAAAACAAAGTCCACGGCAGGTACACAAGGTTCACCGCTCCCCACCTCGTTGATGAGGATGAAACGGGGACGCTACGAGAAGCTCCGTTTTTGCCACAGCGAGAGTGGCTGTTTGGAGGTCTACCTGTCGGGAGCTCGGCGTGGGGCTGTCCCCGAGGCAGCCCAGCCTGGCCGACAGACCGGCTACTACAGCCACAGCCAGACCAGGAACCATCTGTTAAAAATGTCCTCAAAAGCAGCACTCTTACAGAAACAACCCTGCCCAGGCTCGACCGTTGGCTCCTTCTCCCCCAGCTGCTCAGGCCTCGATCCAGACATCTCTATTTCTTCCATGCTGGAGAACAGGAGTAAAGATGAGGATGAATCCAAGCAGGCTCATCCCTGTCCTCCCCAGTCTCCTCTTCGCCCTCCCCAGCCCTAGTCACAGCCCCACCACACCTCGAGTTTAATTCCATCTTGTTGCTGACTCAGCAAAAGGAGGGGGAAAAAAAAAAGAGAAATGGGCTATTTTCTCAATAAATGGAGAAAAGAGAAGGCTAGCAAGGGGCAAAAGAAATTATGACGACTTAAAAGCCCTAATGAAGAAAGCAACATAAATCTTGTCCTTCTTACATGGAGCGGGATCTGCACCCGGAGGTCACGCTCACAACAACTAGCACTAGTTCAGCTGTAACAAGAAACGCTAATTTTAATGATAAACTGTTTTCCATCTGCATTTTGTGGAGTTTTATACATTCAGGTGTAATGAAGGAAGAAGGAAACATCTGCTAGGGAATGCTGCAACCTCAGAAAATAACACATCGCCACGGCCATCACAGCTCCACACGGTGACTTTCACACGGGGTGCCTGGACGTGCTGGGAGGAGAAACCCAAGACACCAAATATTATCATGTACCTTCATCTATTTATAATGCAGAGGCAATCACTACGATGGCAAGCGCTAATCAGCATTTGGGTATGCAAATGCACTTACAGAAATCAATGCATAAAAAAGATAGAAGGAGAGTAGCTGGAAAAAAAAAATAAATATAACAACCTTGAGTTTTGGGCATTGACTTTGTTACACAGAAACAACAGCAAAAAAACCCCCATATCAAAATCAACCAACCTCACACGTAGCTAAATCTTTACCCAAGTCTGCCTAAGCCTAGAAAGGCAATTACAAGTACGCAGATTATGAACTATAATAATCTTAGCTGAGGAACACAGACAATGAGCTGAGATTTGGTTGACTGTGATCCCAATACGGCAGCAGTTACTATGGGCACTGCTACATCATCCCCTTCTAGTCCAACACGCCGGTAAATCATGCAATACCCAAGCTCTGTGTCTAGGCAAGAAGAGAAATACCTGGATTCCGTCTTCTCACCAAGAGGAAGAAATCTTCCGGAATGCCAACTACTATCTAGGTAAAATAAACGCCATGCCAGCCTGCAGTTCTCCTAGCCCTAGCATGCTTTTTCTTAGTTACAATTTTAGAAGGAAGGGGATATGTCCACATTAGCAAGTAGCAGAGCTCAAAAGGGCACAGATAAGTAGAGCAAAATGATGCTGAGACCCCCAAATCGACCCACACACACATTGCAAAGGCTCCGCTTCAGCTCGAGCTGGGAAGCCATGGGTGAAAAGCCCATTAACAGCTGAAGTGCTCAAAGTAAACTCCTGAAACAGATATTCTGGCTTAGGTTCAGCCGAAATTAATCCGGTTTGTGTGGTCTCCCCAGAACACAAACCAAAGCACAGCAAGTGGGGATGGGACACAAGCATGATTCCTTCCCGAGGTGTGCTCCAGAACTAAGGTGCCAGCCTGTGTGGACCCAAGGGGAACAATAAAGGGTTCACCAACACAAAAACGTAATTTGGCATATATGAACTGTACACAGGATGCCACGACCTGGTTAAAGCCAATACTGGTGCTTTGGATATATATAACCACAGTGACATTTATCTTCCTTCTGCTCTGAGTGCTGAATCTGTTATTTCCCTACACAAAATAGATCTGTTAAGAAACCAGCGTCTGCTATGAGGACAGCCTAGCAGCGATCTCCAGCCATATAGGCTATAGGGTGGGCCAGACTGCCCCCACATAATTCGGATAATGATCAAACCACAAGTTCCATGTTGCATTTCATTTACGCATAATGGAGCATGGGGTAACGCCACGAGACCTCGCGGGGTCTCACATGTCCAGGCAGCATGAGGGGAACTGTTCACAAAGTATTTGGCAGATGACTGTCTTTGTTAAGACTGACTTGTCCCACTAATGATTTTGGTTTTCGAGAAGAAGTCTAACTGAGAAAGGACAATTGAAACTTGTTAGGAAACACTGAGCACATCACCACCAGAACGTGGTTTACAAGTAAGATTCCTGCTCTTTTTTTCACACCCGTGCTGCTCCCCAGACTCCGTACTGAGGCATCATTTTTAATTACACATATTCTATAGTTGTTATAAGGTGGGCTTTGCGCTAGCAGCAACAAAATGATCTTTAACAAAACAGAATTTCTACTTTACTGGACAAATACGCCAAAAGAAATTGTGGCATCTTGGTGGGTTGCTAAGCAACCGAGAGCTCCAGTGTCACTTGTTTGTGATCAATTCAAGTCATTCATCAGGCTCTGAAGCACCAGCTCAGGAATTCCAACAAATCTCCGCCTTGGGAAAGCCACGGGGACTTCCTGCCACACAATAACACTTTCTTTCCTCCAAGATAAACTTTGTAGATGTTCTTTTGATCTGTGTGATATGTTAATTCATTATTCTTAACATACTGCTAATGGGAAAAGCTATAATTAACTAACTACAGCATTGTAACGCATGCAAGATAAACTGAACTAATTAGTAGTGTTTAAAGTAGTCCCTGTCCTTCCCACTGGGGAAAGGAGAGGATCCTTCCTTATCACAGAAGCAACTGTCCACAACATCTTTTTATGTAATGTACAGATACCTTTTTTTCATTTTTCCTTCCAAACATAAGTGATAAAGTATATTTTTATTAGTAAACAAGATGGCTACAGTCCAAGCCACTCGCGGTACACATACATGTTGTGAACAGCATAGTCTTTCATTTAAATGAAGGCTTATCTGCTGAGTTTCTTGGGATAAAGAAGCAGAATGTTAAATTTTCATTCATTAAGTTCAATTACTGAAGGAACACATACTAAATGTCCATAATAATTACATTCACTCACAATGAGAGCGAGTTAAATGTAATCAAAGCATATATAGCTGAGGTACAGTCTCTTTATGTCGCCCTCATATTCAGAATTCATTTTATTCCTATTTTGATAAAAATCAATAATACATTGCAAGAGTTTAGAGAACGAACTGGTTTAAAAGCTGGGTGTTGCATATGGCAAAACTTCTATAACTCTTGGATTGCTGACAGGGTTTTTTTACTAAAGATATTTAATGATACTTTCACGTATATTGTGCAATATTCCTGAAGGAACTCCATTACCTTCTGCAAACCTTGGTATCTTATCTGTAGCATCTTCTTTTAATGTAACCTAGTCTGGTCTTGTAGTTCTTCTGTAAGCCAGACTCCACAGACAGCAGATGCTCGGCCTAAGTATAGGCCACAGAAACTGGCTAACAAGAATTTTCTAACTTTTTAATGATCCACTGGGAGAGGTAATTCTTGGTGTGGGTTTGTTTGGTTTGGGGGTTTTTTTTTGAAAGACAAAAAAATTCATTACTTTTAAGCAGCAGAAAAGCATTAACACAGCAGTAGCTGTGCATTCTAATACTTCACGTCAGTAAAAGCCAAGCAGAGGATCACGGGAAGCAACGGGCAAAGTATCATGTGCACACGTGTGGTCACCAATGGGCAAAAATTACATATTCATTTTAAAATGCAGGTTTTTTCCCCCCATCTCCTTGACTCAGACCTGTAACTAAACTCATAATATTTACTATTTATTGCTTGTGGAACTGTATTTGGGAGAGCTACACAACACATATTTAACTCAGTCACATCAAATAAACCCTTGACAATCAAACAAAAATACCACCTGTCAAGTCTCTGGTGAAATTTTCCCAAACACGTTTCAAGCAAAACTATTCCCACGTAGCGCCGAGAATGAATTTACTTGCTTGCTATCTGTTGAGTTATGGTATGTTATCCAACATATCATAGTTTACCTTCTTTCTACCCAAAAAATAAGAAGCAAAGTAACATTAGTCATAGAAGTGATAGTAAATGTAAACAGACTTTTCATCTGTGTCTGACTATTGGCAAACAGAATCTCCTCGCAATTGGAAAACCTAAACCTAGCTGAGACCACTGATGCTCTGACCGTGCGACACGAATTAATAACACACAGCACCCGACACTGAGGTTTAAATGTTCTTACAGCTCTCCTGGAGTGCAACGCAATCACATGACTTCCCCAGAAAAAAAAAAAAAAAGGGGGGTGTGGGATGGGGTGTGGAAAATGGGGCCATTTGCAATTATTTAAGTATTGCAGGAAAATAAATAAATAAATAAAATACTCTCCAAAATCATTAAAAAGGACGGAAAGAAGAAACAAGTGTTTGCCACAGATGCACGCCATCCGCGCTTGCGAACTTGAACCCACCTAAAACAACATGCGGCTGAGAGCACTGTGCCCCAGCCAAGACCACCGCCACCGTGCCTTTGCCTCCCCGGAACCCCCTCACCGCCCCCTCAGCACCCCCCGGGGGGTTCCGCGGGGCTCCGCACCCCCCGGCAAACTTTCCCCGGGCAGCGGCTTCTCCGCCCGCCGCGCCGGGACCCGCTCCCGAGCCCCGGGGGAGCCCGGACCGCGCGGGGCGGGGGGGAACGGGGGATAGGGGGTGGCCAGGACCGGTGTCCCAGGGACCCCCCCGGGCTCCCCCTGGCGCTGCGCCCCGAGCCGCGGGCACCCGCTCGCCCCTCCGCGGGGCTGAGCCCATCTCGGCTTCCTCATTGCTTTGCGGGCGAAACCCGGCGCTTTGCGGTGCGGGACCGGGTGCGGTACAGGGAGGAGGAAGAAGAGATTAAATTAATAAAAATATTAATAATTAAAGAAGCTTTCGATAAAAAGACAGGGGGAGCGGAGGAGGCGGCGGCCGGGGCACCCGCGGTCCCAGCGCCCTGCACCGCCCGGC
>VUYV01000159.1:2102542-2231067 GCA_008711295.1 Anarhynchus alexandrinus
CCCGGTCCCGGTCCCGGTCCCGCTCGGCGGCTCCCACCTGCCCGATCCGACGCCCCCTCGGCCAGAGCCGGCAGCCCGCCGCGCTTCCCCGGGCGGCACCTGGGGATGGCGGGGAGGAGGGAAGGAGGGAGGGATGGAGGGAGGGGAGCCCCGGGGGGCCCGGCCCGGCCCGCCCGCACCTCCCGTCCCCGCCTCCCGCCCGGGGAGCTGGAGGGGGGGGAACGGGACTTCCCACCGGCAAGACCCTCTGCGGCTCTGGCTTCGTCGTGGTGGTGGGGGCCGCCAAAATCTGGTCAAGGATGGAACAGGCACTGCCGGGGAACCAAGCGAACTCCCCTCCCCCCCCCGCGTCCCGTCTCACCCCTCTCTCGGGGTGCAGAAGTGTCATTTCTCTTCAGAGGAAAGGATGAGGAATCAGAAAACCTCATATGGGGATGGTCCTCCCCACCCCGTCCGCCCCTGTGCTATCCCTTGCTAACAACCCATGCATTCATCCTTGCAACATCTAATGGTTTATATATTCAACCATTTCTTTTCCTCATTTTTTTTGCAAATGCCCCTCTGCTTAATTTTTGATGCATTTGCTCTACAGTGCACATGGCCACAAAACCAGATCAGGTTTGCGTGCGCGCTTCAGTACTTGGACTTTCTGCCTGTGTGGTTTACTTCTGTAATCCCTTTGTGGAACGGGCTAAATTTGTAAGTGATTGGTGAACACAGTCGTCATAAATCTGCCAGTCATTTTCCTAAGCACTCCATCCAGAGACACTGTGTGGAGGTGGTGAAGGTCAGACATAATCATTTTCATGAGGACTCGGACTCCTCAGACAATTTTCTGTCTCACTGCTGACCTTTGGGTGTTTTTCTTTTCTCTGAGCTTTGTCTAATGCCATGAACAATAATCATAAAGAAACATTCACGGACATTAAACCATAAAACCACCCTACCGAATCACAGTTAGCACTCATGGGGATTATTATCATTTGGGTTAAAGATTTTTCGGACAGTAGCAATCAGAATTTGTTGATGTACTGGGCAAACTCTTGTTGTTTGTCTCCAGCAGATCTAGGTAGGTGAGCAAATAAATAATTAAATTTAAAGGAAGGTGTTATAAACTAAAGATGGTAGTAAAAGAAAAAAAATCTGAAAACCAGTAGGGAAAAGGGTAGAATAATTTAATATACTTGTTCCATGTTAAGAAAGCAAATGCAATATTATGCTTGATATTTTAGTCGTGCAAAGTCTGGCAATTCGTAGATATAATTTTCATTTTAAACTACGTTTAAGTCAACTTGCGTCAATATAAATGCCAAACTTCTCACCAAATGTGTGGAGAAAAGCTTCTATCATGTAAGGAAAGTGTGCTGCGGTTGCTTAGAAAGCTCTGATGTTGGGGACTTCTGTGCAGCGGAGGCCCAGCCCAGAGCACACATAAGGGGACGAGAGTTTTCCCTTTGAATCCCGCTCTCATAGCCAAATCCTGAATTGACTTACTGTTCCGTCCAAAGACAGTAAAATGCTATATTTACAGCACATTGCTTTCCAAAGCAACCAACAGCTAAGCAACAGGACTGTGCCCCCACGCAGCGGAAACCTCTGAAAATAAATGGAAAAGGAGACAGCTGTAGAGGAATGTCTCGAGCGTGTCAGGGCTGCCGACGTATTGAAAAGCCATTTCACCCAGTATAAACATGGCCATCGGAGATCGAGTCAAAATCCAGAGATGACTGGAGATTTACTGAAGCGTTGGCAAAAACCAAAGACGCCAAGGGTGGGAAGCTGTGTCCTGCTCGTCTGGGAGCGGAGATAACAGAGCTGGCTGGAGAGCTGGGGGAGCTGGCATCGCCCCTCCTGCCATTGCCAAGAGGATGAAAAACATGGGCAATGACTCTTCCCCACTGCCGGCCCCTACTACCCACCTCCCGGGATGCCACAGCAGTACCAGGAGTTTCCAGGTTGATTTCTGCAGGGCTCTGACACAGAGAGACAACAATTTAATTACCTCCAGGGACTGCCTGAGGCAGGACTGCTGCCAAAGTCAACTTCCTAAGCTGCCCGTACGTACCTACGTTGCCGCATCCACTACCCAGATACGCCGCGCCGCAAACAGAAAGAAGCTGGGCTTGCAAAACGCAGCGACAGCTTAAAATTCCATTTCCCTGCCTAGCTGGCCCAACTTTTAGATCCTCCCCGGCAACACCATTTCCCCAGGATCTTCTCACATTTTCAGGTTTCGGCTCCTAATACAGAAACTATTAAATGGTTTTAATTTTTCGATGCAGACAGTTTTCCTTCCACTAGGAAGCCAGCTGATGGAAAAGTCGATGTACATCAGCTTACCAAAAGCTGCTCCACACTTCCAAAATAAAATGCGTTCATGTTCATAAGACGACACGGCACTAATCACATCTATTTCCGAGACTAGCGTTTGCTTTAAGTAAAGTGTAAATAGACATAATCCACTGTGCTTCAGATTTCACTGGGTAATGAAACAGGGCAAATGTCATAGCACTTAAGTCTGCACAGAACAAAACTAAAGACAGAGAAGCACAGTTCGGTCCTGTCCGTGTCTCCACAGAACTGCTCTTTATTTTGGGATTTCCTGCTGAAAATCAAGGAGCCTTTTCATCAAACCCGCTACTTGAAGTGAGAATGAGAGCACAACATTGCTAGAAACATTGGAAAATTTCATTTAATCTCTCTAGGCTGGTACTGATGACATATTTAAAATACACATTAAACACATAATATTGTCTCAGATCAAGCGTGAGAAAAAAAACCTCAGAATATTTATCTCAGGAATTGTCAAAAGAAATCAGAAGGAATAGAGGGTGTGTTTGTGCCTATTGCAACTTCAGCTTATTGTCTGATTCACTGAATGCACTCCCTCAAGAAACACCTGGCATTTTAAAATCAGTCCCAGAGTCCGATGGGAGGCTCAGAAGAGTTCCAATCTTACCCTAAAGTCCATTTAAGATACACAAAATACTTGGAACAAAAGAACAGATTGGCCAGAGTTTCTTCAGAGAAATTTCATTTTGCTTGTAATTGCCAGCACATATCCCACCACCACAGCTCGTTAATAAAGATGATGTAATTTTTTTAATAGGTCGATATGCAAAAATGTGAATGTACTTGAATATCAAGAGCCACAATTTGATATTGTTTTTTTTTAAAAAAAAGGATCAGTTTCTGGGGATCTTTGGTCCTGGACAAAACAAATGGTTAAAATAATTGACATCATGCTAATTAACATTTTTTCCATGTCAAAATTTGCTTTGGAAATCATGGCCTGCTGCAACATTTCACAGTGTTTTCATTAACTTTGGAATTTTTAGAATATTTAAATTATTCCAGCTGAGCTGTGTATTGAGAAGCACAAAGCTGCATTAGAAACTTTGAGCTCACTGGGAAAGATTTTAACTGTAAAGATGAGATAGAGAGTGATGCGTGTCTCGCTAATGGCTTATTAAACATGTATCTGAGTACAGATCATCAATGTTTAGCTTTGAAACGTTGAAAGTTAGATGGGTCTTGACCAGAGCAGAGAAGCTACAGACGTGCTAGAAAATGCTAATCTATTCCTTCATAATGAGAAGGCAGGAAAACTCCACGTGATCAAAGGACAGCAAATTTTAAATGAATTAAAGGAACTACCACTTTTCCCAGTGTGAATCAATCCCAGGAATTTAGGCTTTGAAGAACCTGGAGTGAAATGTTGGGATTTTCTTCTTAATATAATTTTTTTAAAGGCTGGATAATTTTATGACTGCTAATAACATTTGTAACTATGCAAGCTAAGATAGTAACAATGGTAATCAAATCTCATGCTTCAGGGCATAAATTGATTGCTTGAAGGGGCTATGGAGGTTTCTCTTTTTTTCCCACCACTGAGTACACGATTTCACAACTGACTAAGTGCATTACAAGGGGAGTGTTTGCTACCATAGCTAGACAATTGATCTAATCCGTAATAACAAATACGACACCAAAATATAGTGAGCTGCCTATCTGCATTGCAAACACTAATAGATTTAGGATCAAATTCAGTGAAATATTTGGTTCTTATTTTCCAGTTAGTTTCCTCAAGTCCTTTTGAAGGAAAGCAGTAAGGTCTAGATTTAAAAAGCAAACAAAAAACCCCACCAAAAGCAAAAACCAAACCATCCCACAAAACTTAGGAGCAGGAATCTCACAATTAATCTTAAAGACCTGAGTTAGGCAAGTGAGCTTCTCGATAGTGGGATTCAGATCCAAAGATCAGGATCGAAAACAACCAATTCATAGAGTATCAAGTCACCCATACATCTCCTATGGCCAGCTTGTAAGAACTTGCTTTTGAAGACACCCGTCTGTCTCCAGCAAAAAACAGAGGCCGTGGTCTCCTTTCTTGAAAAAACAGGCACAGCAAGAGATGAGAGAGCTCCGCCTGAAGATGGGGATTCAGGTTTAATTCCCAGCTGTACCAGAAAGCTCCACACAAGTTTGCACTCTGCTCCAGGACAGACAGAAATTGAGCTCTGTAGAACGTATTTCATCAAACAGAAATTAATTAAAGATTCAGCGGACCCAACCTGGAGCAAAACTGCGCCTCATCTTTGTTAGGGCATCTGTGGAAGGAAGGCTTGAGCTCCACTGGTGCCACAACAGACCTTCAAGCATTCACTAAAGATCCTAGAACCTGTCCAGAAAGCTTCTTCATGAATGAAAACATAACATAACATAACATAACATAACATAACATAACATAACATAACATAACATAACATAACATAACATAACTTTGTAATTTGCCATATCTATGTCATTGATTATTAAGTGAGACCTTTATCATTCCAGGTTTCAGGTTTGGGTTGGTTTGGGTTTTTTTTCTTGCACTGCGTAGGAGTGACATTCCCAGATACAACACTTCGAAGCAGAACTCCATAGCACAGGTTTCAAGTACATGTATTGAAAGTAGAGATCTCCCATGTCAAGTCTAGTTGGCCACTCCACCATAGACACCTTCTGCTTCGGTCATCTGCCCAGTTACCTGGTTGGCATGTGCCAGTTTCTGGGATGAAGCTACAAAACTGTAAGTGAAAGGGAGAGGCTGTGCCTGAACGGCAGACCAACGCACGCCCAGTCATCCACCACACAGTGGGACAAGTGCATTTATAAAGGAAAGCAAGTACCATACTCACAAAAAAATGCCATCTGAAAATGTATCTTTGGTCTGTGCGCAGAACTGGCACGAAGCCCAGAAAGAGCAAGCCACAATATTTAGAGAAATGGAATCGTGACTCACATCGGACAATGGCATTGATCTCATTCATTCGTGGAAAAGATTAAAGAGGCCTAGGAATAAAGATTTTCTATTTCCTGAACAATAACTGCTAGTCACTGGACAAAACGTCAGCAACAAGTTCCCCATGGTTGTTCTTATTCTTGCCCAGTGTGGAGGTGGGATACGTCGAACGAAGCCTTTTCCTGGATAACCCATGAACACAGTCACAGCGTGTTCAGTGATGTCGATGAGACCTATCGCTCACCAACTACTGAATAAAATGTTTTCATTTTGCTTTCCGTGAAGGCCAACTGGCATAATTTGCACAAAATGTCTACTGCGCAAACCCTACATTGATGTAACACAATCTGATTTTCTATAGTCCCCTATACAAAAAGAAAACCCAAGTATGTAAAGAAATGGTTTGTGCACATTCGTCTGCTGAGAGTCAACCCCACTTGGGTTATAATAACAGGTAGCGTTTACAGGATTATTGTGGCTACCCTTGAAACCGAGCAGTCACAGTTGTGAGCGTAAACAGCTAATTCAGAATTACCAGCACCCCCCCCCCCCCAGGTTCTGCAGACAGGTGAACGAGATGATTACTGAGGGCTTCATTTGGTTTTCATGAGGAAAGAAGAAATGACACTGATCTCCTAAGACAGGGACAAACAGTGGTCTTGGCTAATGCTGTCATTTGTATGCTTTCATTTTTTACGTCCATCTAGTGTACTGATTTTATTAAAATAACCTACATTAAAGTCCAAATCAAAAACAAAACCCTAGATGGGTTGCTGCTGAACCATTTGGTGCTCCCTGCGTTCCTTCACCAATTTATTCTGACTGGTGGGTTGCAGGGTGTTCAATAGGTCACCTGCATCAGCAATTTCAGTCCAGGCACTTTGCTTCTAAATGCTACATGGTGTGATACACATTTTCCAATTACATTTCAAACTGCTTTTAAATTCTACCAGACAGACAAAGTTATATGGAGAATAAGAGGCTCAGGAAACAACAGCAGATGAATAACTGTATATTAAAACAAATTTTTTTGTACAGTCAAGCTATAGCAGTTATACAAAATTATTAATGCAAGCAGGGAAGCAATAGTTTGATCATCAACATAAGGCTTCTTTTAAAAATTTTGGCAACTCTCATGTAACAGAGTACATAAATGATTTATCCCTCTTCAGTGTCCTTCAGACATGACATTCAAGGAGAGAAAAAATAGTACTGTGAATATCAGATACAATAATTGGAAAAACACTCTGTAAAAAAGAGCATACTTCTGTCTTACCCTTCAACCTTATACATACATGTATACTTTTTTATGTAAATATATATTATATATATATAAGTTGATGTTATGGAAACCCAGAACATTCCATTAGAAATAAGCATCACTTATTAAATACTGGAAATATTGTCACTCATCATGTGATGAGTATAAGCCAAAAATGACATTCTTACTATAATAAATAAGAATAAATAATAAATAGAATAAAACTAAGGATTCCCTTTAAAGCCTGGGGATTACCAAAATGGTCAGAATTATACTTGTAAGGTTCAGTAGACCGTGCAGGCAATAATTAGCATTTTTTTTCAGTATCTAAACTAAAAGGATAAATACTTCCAAAACTTTCAAATCAAAACTAACGGTAAATGCAGGTCCATGGTGCAGGGTGACCTTGACCTTTTAGTGAGCTGGCTGTAAGCAAAGAACACGCTTTTTCAGAACAGCCAGTAAATGCAATGGGGAACAAGGAATGCAAGTTATAGAATTAGGATTCCTTTGGAGAACCTCTACACTGAGTGGAACATAAGTCTGAGAGTGATTTCAGAACCATAGGCTGAACCTTATCTGTTTGGAGGGCTACAAAATCCACAGCTGTATGAGTAGAGGATATTAAGTAGGTAGAAAAAGTCTCTATGGCTTTTGTATCTCGTGCTAGTATGTATTTTGGAATTCGAGTGCCTAGTTCTGCCATCTGCAGCTCAGGATGGACAACAAAGTACTTTTTAGGACTCAGAAAGGAGTCAGGCAAACAACTGCAGCGTTGGAAAGTACATTTTAGAGTGAGCAACGTGGACTCATCCAGCAGCATGTGAAGAGGTGATTAGATCCCAGTCTGTGGTTCCAGAGGGAATAAGTATTTTGTAATGGAGGGCTCCTCTATACAGCTGACAAAGTACAGCAAGATCTAATATGAGTGGCAGATGAGAAAATTAATTATTTTTTTTTTCCTAAACAGTGAGTTTAATTAACCCTTTGGCAAAGTGTTCCTAGCTGTGGTAAATTATGCACAATGGGCCATTCTAACATGAAGACTACATATTTTTCTTAAAAATACTTTTTAGTTCAAGAAAAAAAGATCAAATCAGGAAGGCAGAATATAAGAAACTCATGTTAGCTGACCACAATGGTTGTACTGCAGCCCGTGCTGATGCCCAGCAGTGACAAAAGCACAACTAACTGGGCCAAGAGGACCCTGAAATGAACCGAGGCTGTGAAGATGACCTCAAAAGAAACCCATTAATCCAAGTCCTGTCAGCAAAAAGAAACTGTTTTTGAGACCCGTCTAGCTGTGAAGCGGCTCCAGCTGCAGCAGACTACGCAGGATTTCTCCACTCTGTCATCCTCCTACTCTGTGCGTACTAGTTTGGGTAAACATTAAATCCAGCACTGAAGGGAAACAATAACAGAGAAAAAAAGCTGTTAAATTCACCTGTATTTAGATTCATGCGGGTGTGCTATGCTACACACTGATTTAATGGTATAGAATTATCATAGTTTCACTTCAAGTTCAAGCTGAGCTGACTTCCAGCTCCTTGAAGTTGATATAGCTGTGACACTTTCCATCAACTGAAAATTTATCCTATATACTTTTCTAAATATATCTGTCATCTCTAACAGCTCCCAAATCTCAACTTCGTTGAAACCGCTTTCTCAGTCCTTCTGCCATCTGCTTTTTTGCTGGGCTCACATGTGTTTCTCTGGCAGTGACTCTGTCGAACATACTAAAGCAGTGAAAAGCACAACGGGAAGTATATTTTTAAAGTGTCTTGCCTCATTCGGGAGTTAAATGCACTTATATCACAAAGGCATAATGATTAAAAAAATAGCAAAAGCCAATACATCTGCATTTGGGTATAAACTTCTCTACAAAGTATTCACTGACTGCTGACAAAACCGACCTCTTGCGAGGTCCGTGCACACAGCTTAGGATGTACTCCACACTCGAGGAGTCGCACACATCCCTTATACAACCACTGAAGAAAGAAATCCCCATGCCAACATTCAAACTCTGGAGAGGAATGCAAGTCAGGCATCATTTTGCCGTGATGACAGGAATCACCAATGTACAAAAGGAGCTTTTCTAAAAGGAATTGTTTCTAGAAAGCTGTATTCAATCCTCTGGCCAAGTTGTGAACACCTGGACATTTATATTTCTCTCATCTCTGCTAGAAAGGGGCTCCTTCCCCTGCGCCATCCATGATGCCCTGAAATGCATTGAAAGGCTTACACGCTTTCGTGATAGAGGGAGCAGGAAGGGAGAAGTTACCATTTTCTTTCAAACCATAAAAAAAACCCCACAAAACTGTTTCAAATTTTACTTCTTCCTATGTGACTACATCTCATTCCAGCCTATATAGTTATCTGCTGGATTCATTTGTTAATTTACCCTCTAATTTGTAGAAGGGACTGTATTTTCTTTTCTTGCAATAGTCAGTAGGTATAATCTTATGCATTTGTTGAAAATGGATGATTTTGTTCTCCACCCATATTGCCAAGAGATTGGACTGACCAAAAATAAAGAGAGGGATGTTAAACAACACAACTACAACGAAAGTAAAGCCAAAAAAAACCTAACACAAGCCATTAAAAAAAGGAAATCCTTATAAAATAACCTGTCTATCCAAGGCGGGAGTAAGCAGGGATGGAAAGACAAAAGAAGACTTCAAAATAGGTGCAACTTCCTCTGATCTGAGTTTTCGCGCTCATAAAAGTTTTAATTCTACATGAAGATGCATTTCTTCAGGCACAGCGGTCGAAATATAACGGGGCCCTTGGGTGGAAAATTAGAATATAAAGGCTATCAACTGCCAATTAATCTTGTGAGGTCAATGGGAAACAGCCAGAATTGCTGTTTCCAGATGGGCGAAAGGACGCTGTGGAATTTAATTTATCCTGTTACCAATGCGCTCTGGCAGATCTCCGAGCCCCCACTCTCAAAAAAGGAACTGAAAGACGAGTGAGTTGGCGAGATTTGGGGTCTTACGTGTCACCTTCTTATAGTGCCCGGGCCGGAGATGTAAATTCATCCTCCAAGTGGATAGATGGGACATGTTGCTGTGCGGTCCTTATCTCTTAATTTAGAGCGGCCTGTGATGGCTGTCCTCCTGTGTCCAACGCTGATGCGTGGATTGTGCTTATTGCATATAGCCCAGGAGATGCACAGGAGAATGATTTGCTGTTTAATAACATTAGACTGCTAATTTAAATATTGATAGTGCTGGTTAAAAATCTCTAAAATGTTAAAAAAGTAGTCACATTTTAGATCTGGTTATATATTTAAAGAAAAGACAGTATTGACTTACCATAAACAGTTGAGCACTTTTAAAGTTCAGTGTTGAAATGTAGAATGGGCCAGCAAGTTGTATTTGTCAAGAGCAGCTGCGAGATATTAAAATCAAAAAAAGATCATGTCTTCAAATAAAAAAATCACTGAAATCTTCAGAGCAATGGCTGAAGGTGTGACTGCAGTCACTGGTTCATGCAGCTTGGTGTTTCACTGGGGAAAAAAAAACCCAGTGAGAAATATTTGTATTACTGTGTGAAACTCACGTTTTCTCATCAAAAGATGTTATTTGAACTTAAATTACTGAGCGAGCAGCAGCGTATTTACGGCTGTGGATCTCCAGAGAGAGTTTTGAATACTGTGATGAGCCCTGTGCTGACAAAGCCTCTTTTAAGCCACAGCTGATGTAGATCTGGCCACAGACTGCTCAGCCAACACTGATTTTAAATACCTCTGTAGTAAAGTCAAGTACACCAGATAACCCCTGTGGGCATCTATTATGCTTACTAACATATTAATTAACTAATGTAGTTAAAAAATGGAATAGTCTTAAATATGAAATGTTGTCTCTTTAACATACGCTGTGGTTTGTGTTAGGTCATTATAAATGGCATTAATATAATACTGATAACAGACAATGGTATAGATGAAATAACATATTTTCCCTATGGTATCAATTTATGGCAAGTATTTATCCTTCAAGATGCACAATTAATCTTTATCCTAAACATATTACCCTTCATGACAAGGGCAACTTTGCCTATGTGTTTCCCAGAAAATGCTACTTCAGTCCCCCAAAGAAGATAAGGTTATTAGGTGGAAAAGTGAGAGGCCACAGATTTCCACTAGCTCTGCGGGTCAACCAAAGTTTTTCTCAGCTGGAAAGTCAGCGTGAGAAGTTGTGCAAGGCAATGGAGAAATTCATGTCGAGAGTTCAGCACGCAAACCACCAAAAGGCAAGAGAAAGTAAAATATGGCTTAAACTGCGATGAAGAGGATAAGAAAGGCTTACGGGTGTTTATGCTGATTAGGTTAGTGGCTTGGACTGTGACCCAAAGAGTGGATAAGATGGATTGCTCTAATGGTGTTGTCTCTATCATCTCCTGTAGGAATGACAATGAATAACAGGGCTTTAATTGGCAGCTGCCTTTTTCACCTGTACTGCGTAAGTGCTCTCACTTGTGCCTGCTGGAGTTATGGATCCCAAAAAGGGCAAAGACAAGCTGGAATTAATTAAAAAATGACAACAGAGTAAGAGAAAAGCACATTTTGACTGCTGGTCTAAATCAGGAGTAAAGCCAATGAGCAATGGAGTGACACCTCTGTGAAACAGGAGCAAATGTGATCAGAATGAGACCCCTTCTCATTAAGTGAACAAGTCACTTCTGAATCAGGACAGAAGGATAATAATGCCTTAAATTAAAGCTGTTTGAGAAACAACTTTTGCTATTGAATTGGCACAAGATTTGTTTTGCTCACAGAATAATTTATCATTATTTCTATTGCGGTAATGACTACGAGTTCAGTGTTACATTAGGCTGTGCGCGCACTCCTGAGATAACATTCAAAAAAGCAGAAATCAGACAGAATGGCACAAACAATGACAATGTAATGTCATTTTAATGTAATTTTGGCAATAGGGCCATATACTTCATAGACTAATGTTCTTTTTACATTTCTTTTTTAAACATGAAGTTTTTTCATCCTTTCATACTGTAGCATTATAATGACTGTTTTGGACTATTTCCTCTAACGGAGGGGAACTCAGGGGACAGGAGGGGAAGGGCTCTCTTGAAGTGAAAAAAAATAAAAATGAAGAGGAGTGTGGAGAGAAAAAGGGTAAAACAGCAGCAGGGCAGGGGTGGATGACAAGTGAGTGCCGGCGGGCACACCTCCTGGGCCAACATCATGCTGTCCCACCACAGCCGGGGGAAGCTGGGGGTAGGGACAGGCCCCAGGACAGGTCCAGGGTGAGATGGTGGGTCAGGCCTGGGGCATCCAGAAGGTTCAGTCTGGACCAGCAAGAGATGGGGTCAAGGACAAGACTGGATGTGGCTACCCAGAGGGTGACCATCCTCAGGGTGCCCATAGCACAGACCCAGGGCTCACCGGTCCGTGAGGCAGGTCCATGGGAGATGGAGCAGGGCACAAACACCTTCTGGGTGCCCAGGGCTGAGCTTAAATGTGGCTCCTGGGTCCTTAGGGAGAAGGTGTGAGAACAGAGGTCCTGGTGAGTCCGCTCAGGGCAATTAAGCCTGTTAGTGCCCATGGGAGGTGGGGTGAAAGAGGATGCACAGCAAAAGGATAACGGATAAAAATTAACTGACTGATAGAGCAGAAAGACTCTTGTGTGATGGGGTGGATCTGCATTGCAGAGCTGAGTTTCCCGTTTCAGTTCAGGTGATAACAGAATATGTTTCCTTCAGGGGAGCTGAGGGGTTGGTTTCTCTCTTCAGAAGACATTGCAGCCTGGGGAAGAAGGGAAGTATCTGGGGTCTCCTCTGAGCTTGGGGGAAGCTGTGAGGTTCAGGAGGCCTGATGAACCTCCGGAGGCCACACCGACCAGCCTGGCAGGCAGCTACAGACTACTTCTCAGGCTTTTTTCTCTTCTGTTGTTATGGAAACAGCCTGTTGGGCTGCTGAGGTTCTGAATCCTGGATGTGCAATGAGGGCAGGTAGATAGGGGATCACTATGTGTAGTTCCAAAGCTAAATAAAGATGTGGATATTATTTTACATATATATTAAATAAACACAATAGTCAAAGCCCTAACATGGAGGCATTTCAAGGATGTGCATGTCCATAAGAAAACTTGCTGGTGTGAATTTCTGTAACCAGGCATGCAGGCATGTACAGCATCACTGTGCTGAATGCCAAAGGTTTTACCTAAGGAGATGCCTGATTACACCCAGAGGCAATTGCACGTGGTGCAAACTTCATTAAGAGATTCCTTATGTTTCTCCAATTAATTTCAAAGCTGTATCCAGCTTGAAATTGCAGGAGCAAAGACCTGAAGATATAAAACCATGCCAGGATAACAGTGGTGATTTGGAGATAGGAGGAGGTCTGACACCTGAGATAATTCAGCAACTCTCGATGCTCTAAGGCTGGAGATAATCATTCCAAGTGTGTTATTTCATCTGGGATAACATGCATCATCCAAGCCACTGCCTCTAATTCCTTGCTTGGCAAACCAGACTGGTTTTTTGGACCTACAGTCCTTTGTATACTCAATCTGATGCTCTCAGCCTTTGAGCCAAGACAGTTTTCTCTGAGAGACTCAATTACTTCCTTCAAGAATGAACTTGCAAGAGGCAGCTGCTAGATGCATGCACCCGTGTGATCATGCCAGGGAAATGTGTCTGATTGCAAAAAGGTCAAAAGAGATGACTAGTCCCTCCGCGGGCTTTCTATCCTACCTTCTCTGCAGGCCGTCAATGGAAGAAAGCTCCTTTCTGCTGCTCCCCCGAGCACGCTTGGTTCACTCGCAGCTCGCTCTCTATTTATTCAGCTGCGCAATCTGCCTAAGACTATTCAAAGTCTGTAAATCAGACAGCAATATTTAAGCACAGAACAAAACCATCACAAGCCAATTCACACAGTCTCCACGGGATGAAAGAGGAAAGACAAATTCTCCAACACTGTTTCACTAATGAACCTCACACCTTTGTAGTAAAAGTGAGATTGTCTGCAGTTCACTCTCCCAATTATATCTTCAGCTCTTTGCTAAAGCTGCTAATCAATGTACCAGTTAATGCCAGCTCTGAATGTCATTCTCTATACGAATATTTGTCCATTCAGTATTGCCTGGAGAAAAATTTAACTCACAAAGGGCGCTGCAAGCTCTCGTAGGTAAAAACCACGGTCTTTCCAAGTTAGACCATGAGGTATCGCTGAACCTGGGAACAAAGGAATGAGTCCAGAAGAGAAAGAGTTGCATTGTAGGCAACTTCATCCCATCCACTTCCAGTCCTGGGGCACAGTAGAATAGAGTCAGGGCTTCTGGTGCCCTCTCCTGGTGCCATAGCATCACGAGCTCCTCCATAGCAGTGGAACCACCAGTATGGTTTACTGATAGTAGACTGACACTAGATACTACTATTTATTTACTCGTGTCTATGATAATCTCCAAATTCAAATCAGCAAACCTCATGCACTGTGAGAGAAGGAACTTAAGCAAAGACATGAGGTCCTTCACCATGCCAAGGCTGTCCCGTCAAACAAACGATTCTGAAGTGACACACAGGTGGTGTCATTTGCTTTTGGAAGTACCATAACCATATGTTCAGGTCCATGAAACAATCCCAGATTTTTAGCTAAGATAAGCTCTTTTGATCTGAAGCTGGTTTCCTCAAGGCAAGCTTTGCGTTTCTCTGCACCGCCTAATGCGGATAAGACCAGAACCCTTTCCTACCCATAGGTCTTGGGGAAGGGACTGCTTGTGTAAGGAGTCTCAAAAACAGCAGGCACAGGCTTGCAGTCCTGGCTACTGTCAATGTGGGAGGAGGTACCCAAATAAATTAACCCACGTGTGTCAGACCTTTAGTGTAGATGTGAGTGACAGAGGGGTCTTGTGGGCACAAAAGAAAACATAGACAAGTTACTTCACAAAGATTAGATGCTGCCAACTTCTGTCCTTACCTACAGGATACACAAGCTCTGTCCTCCAGTGGTGTTCTCATTCCTGAGAAGACACAAAGATTTGGTGTGATGAGCTAAGAACATGACTATAACTACCGAAATCTCAAGAAAAGCATTATGATACTACAGTACAAATGACAGAACAAAAGCTTGTGATGCATAGACAGCTTTTTATCACCTAATGGTATGTCAGACCTTGAATTTCAGCACAGAAATGGTGAAATCTGGTGTTCTACAGTCTGCCCCTACATTATTGCCTCCATCTGAAAAGGGAATCACATCGTATTTTTCCATCAGTATTTGCTCCTGAAAGTTAGTCTGAACTAAACTGAAGGATCAGCTCTCCTGAAAGCGCTCTTCTCGGAGCAGGCAGCAGCTTGGAGAAAAGATTATCATGCAGGAGCAAGATTGCACTAATTGGAGAAATCGGTGTTTCAGCTGCTGCTGTTTTGGAGTATTGGAATGAATTAAAACAAATGAAGCTGACATTAAATAGGTATTGAGAAAAAGTACCACAGACTGGCAAAGCAGAGCTGTGTGCAAGACGAGGAGGTGTTTTATTAACGTGCGGTGTTTTATAAATTCATAGCTGTTTGTTACACTGATTGCCCAAAGTGACCTGTGTCTGTAGGACATAGAAGAAGTGTCCCACCGTCAATGTGCAGCAGATGCCGGGGGACACGCACCGCTCGGCAGGTCAGCGAGACACCTGGAAGAGAGCAGAGTCTCGTCCCCTCCCCACGGCTCGTGCTGCCTCCTCAGGTCTTCCTCACACAAACTCACCCCTCAGTTTCCATGAGGAAGTCTCTTCAATGTGAACACATATCATGTATTTACTGGGTTTTTTTCTACTTCTTCAGGGCAGTACATCAGTATTCAACAGGTACAGCCTCCTGTGCCCCGGTCAGTAGATGCAACGAGAGCCTCTAGTTTACAGCTGCACCAGCAAAAGCTCTTTGAATGCAGAAAAGAAAGAACTTGCCAAAGGAGAAAGACAAGATGACACAGGGCATTATTCCCTTCCACAGGGCTCTACAAGGCCATGAGTACTAGGTAGTATTTTCTAACAAACATACTTTTTTTCTTTTATTAATTGGACTAAAACCAAAACAGATACACAAACTAGTGTTGCGTGTGAAACCCTTTTTCTATTTATTCCATGTGAGCATTTTCCAGAAAATACTGATAAATAAAAATGTCCTCAGGGAACCGTATACCATTTCTTCAGCTGCTCATTAAATAGCTTGCTCTAACAGTTCATCAGACTGAATATTGTATCCCAGGTGCTGATGAGGACAGAAACCTTTTACCTAAAAACAACTGTTTTGAAAATTTTCTGGGCACTGATTTTATCAGTGTGCAACGTTTGGGAGACTTAGTGAGGTAAAGGCAGAACCAGATCCACGCAGGTCGAAAGGTGTTACATGAAAATATTCAGAGGATAAATCGTTAATTAGGATGGGGAGAGGTGCTGTTCTTGGGCATTCTTGCTTATAATCTTTCATTTACATAGTGGAATAGTCTTCAAAATAGGGATTATCATAATGTCTGAATGCCTAATTGAAAGAAGGTGCTGCAGTTAACTCAGGAACCGCTTAATTTCAAACCCCTTATCATCCTTAAATGTGAATCCACATTTAAACATGGAGGAAAAATACATGGTGTATTCAGGAACAAACAAAGGTATTGTCTGACATAAGGAGCTTATGTAAATGTAGGATGGCAGAGCTCCTTTTTCAGTAAACCTTTCAAATACCTCCATAAATCATGAAGAACAAAAAAAAATATCTTTCTTTTAAGGAGGCTTGCAATGGGATTTCACCTGCCCAGGACTGATGAGGGACAGCACTGTTCAGGGGAAAAAAGAGCTTTGCTAGCATCTTCCTAAGCAGCAAATTGCAAATAAATAACAATTTTTGTGTCCATGGACTTGTGTGAGAAGGCTTCCATTATGTATCCACTGACAATTCGCTAATTTTAAAACAGAGGTGACATCATGCAGGGATGGAGGCACCTGCAGTAGTGTTTTACATCCTTTCAGTCCCCTTTACAAGCCAGTAGATTTATTTAAAAAAAAAAAAAATTAAAAGGTGCCTGTAATACAGTGGCTTGAAAAGACTTTGGATGTGATAGAGTGGATAAAATGTGGGACCAGAGACTGTGGGTATTTTTGTTGTACCCAGTGCAGTCACTGTCCTGCCATATTATCTCAGCAAACTACTTCACCTGCTTCTTTCGCTCTTGCTGTTCTTACCTTTTAATTTTCCATTTAGACTGGAAGCACTTTGGAGAAGGAACTGTCTCCTACTACACATCTATAGAGTCCTTTAGTTCGCAGTGTTCTGCTCTCAGTTGTTCTTGGAAGACCAACAATTATAATTACATGAAGGCAGGATGCATGTGGATGCAACATTACTTTGTTCAGGCTAATCAGCTCAATTCTACCAGTGAAATCTCTCTCAATTATAGGACAATCCATGTGTGCGACCGAGACAGCAGAAATCAATCCTAATTACTCCCCACTGCCTGCACAATTCTCCTGTGCAAATAGAGGAGAAGGGACATGAGGTGTTCCCAACATAGGCGGTGGTCGTTGCAAATTTCTTCTTGTAGGAACCTGTTACTGTCCTGTTAGGAAATGCTTATGCTACGCCAAGCGAGAATACCAGAAGTATTTCTGTCAACAATATCAACAAAACGGCTGCTTCAAGGAGAAAAACAGTCATAAAACTCATAACAGGCCCTTTCTAGAGAGAGCAGCGTGACAACCTGCCTGCCTTCCACCAGGACGTTCTGAGCAATGAATTCAACACCTTGCCTAAGAAAAAATAGAGATATCCCTATGTTTTATGGCCGGTGAGAACTCCATAAAATAATTTCCTTGTCCTAATGTCATGGTTTGGGATAATTAGCTAAATTAATTAGCTAAATGCTAACTTTTCTATTCTTGGTAAATCCTCTTTATCCTGCTGTAGGCTCACAAATCTGTCTTAAACCCAAATTCATCTATGGATGACCGTTGGGTTTACCTACCAGCCCTCACGAGGTGTGCAGCAGCAGAGACCTGGGTAAGCTCTGTGTCGGAGGGGACAGGGATAGAACCGGGCACCAAAATTTGCCCACAGATCAATTGGCTGAGCTGTTGGCCCATTCTTCAGCCACCTCCAGACTGCCCAGAGGTGAACTAGGAGGTGGTTTGTTCCCAACAGCATCAATGACAAGCTCAGGCAATTTCACAGCTGCTCTGAGTACCCCTTGAGCATCCCTGGCAATCAAGCTTCACGTCTATGTGTACTATTACAAAATGAGGGAGTGAGTGGGCTGCGGTGTTTCATTTAATCAGCTTTATTTTTATGTTAGGCTCCTGAATATGCTCCTTCACACACATAAGTCAATTTGAGTTACGAAAGACATTGAGCATTGCCTACCCAAAGCGGTTGTAAAACGGGAGCGAGCGCAGGCAGCCGCGCTCAGGGCTGCAGTGCCGTTTCGGTCAGGTTGCTCGACTCAGGGCACAAACCTGCTTTTATTTTTATCCAGCGAGACCCGAGTGCCCGTGTTTTGAAATGTCTGCTGTAAAACCACATGGCAGCCACACAGGAGTTGGAAAGCTGCTGCGTCTCAGCAAATAATTTTTGTCCACAGTGTTTACACAAATCAGAAACGAATGAAATTATTCAGCAGAGTTGAAAAGTCAGGACAAGGCACTGTGGTGAAGCAAAACAGAGCGATACCCAAACCCCTCCTGCAGCACAACATCCTCCCTTCATTTGACGGAAAGACACAATGCTGCTTCTTCCTGGCATGAATTGCACCTCCAGAGGTTACACCCGTACATCGGAGAAGACAGAAAGAAATATAAAATGAAATTAGAGGAGACAATCAGCAAGATTTTGTTTTAAACTTACAGCCTGCAGATCAAAAGGTCAACTTCAAGTTTCCAGCTCTTCTTGTAGTAATGGTAGGCTGAATTATGCCGCTCTTCTCCAGGGCGAGATTTGGAAATTACATACGTTCTTTGTTATAATTTGACTTTGCAATGATCTGCCACAATAGGGATTATGGTGTTGTTAGAAGATTATTCTGCACCTGTTTCCATGACATTTGTCCCTCACAGAGGAAGTGTAAATACTGGTGACATCTACCCTCAGCGACGCCTTGTCACTCCTGTTGAGACATAGCTGGGAAGCAAAGAGAAAGAACAAGGAAAAGGGTAATGAAATTAAAATAGAAGCAGAAACTGGAAAGGAGTCTGACTTTTCCCCCATCAACCACTCCTACCAACAAAGCAGAACAAAAAAGATGCACAGGAAAAATCAGTACAAGTTAGTAAAGAGAAAAACATGTTGGAAACATACAGAGGAAGATGCTGGAACACCCAGACATTTATACGAAAGTCATATTAAAAACTATATGTCTCTCTCAAATATTGGGAAGCCCTGGATAAAACACGTCTGTATAAAGGATTGCTCAGATTGAACTGACAATATCCAGGGGGAAAAAAGACAGATGAAAAACAGGCTATTGCAGCTGGATGTCTGACTCAAGTTAGACATCTCTTAGCGGGAGAGAAATATAATAACTTTGGAAAGAAAATGAAATAAAGTTCAAAAATGTCCTCTACAGAATGAGTGAAAGACTGGCATCACAAGTGCTGAAAACAAAGCTTGAAACAAGCTTGAAACCCCAGTTTTCAGGAGGTGCAAAGCTCTCCCTCTGGTCCCTGTTAACCTTCCGCTAATCACAAACGGGATAAAAGGGCCAAATAAAGTTATTACCTTTTATTGTTTTTAAAACCTCTACTTTTGTACAGACAAGCTGTTCTGGGCTTCTGGTCCCACGATATTAAGTTCCTTCATCCCTTGGCTGTTGATGGGAAATGGGAAAATCTCATTCTGACTCTGTATCACTGATATATGTTGCCTTTGGTACGGATCACATCTGTAACTCTCAGAAAAGGAGCTTTCCTATCAAAATTTTTTTTTTTATTTACTGAACAACATAGTCTGTCACAAAAAAAAATCTCAAGATTAAAAATCTAAGAAGGACACCTTTCTGTTAAATAACCTTGAATGTTTTAATCCCACCTTACTTAACGGCAATATGAAAAGAAATAAATCTGAGTTTCGTAGCTATGTGACACCAAAATCTGACTGATTTCAGCTAGACCATAAACACATCAGTGTCCCAAATTCCTGTTTCTGTAAAGACAGGTTGAGATTTAATTTACAAAAACATAAGGTATTTTTAAAAAAATCACCAGTTTTTCATCTTCATTCATTCTAATGCACATATTTAAACAGTTTCCAGTATTTCAGTTTTCTTGGCCAAGCAGAAATATTTATTATACTTGTTAAAGTTTATATTACCCTGTAGCAAAGCAATTTATCACTACTATACATGGGTGACTTTCTTGATTATTAAAATACTATTAAAGTGAAAACTGTTCAGCTCTCACCACACTTCTCTCTAATTTATTCTTATTGTTTGACTTCAAGTGTAATATAACCGCAAAATAATACATTTGATCTAGAAATTGAGACATGGGATGGGTAATCGGAAAAGTGAGAAGTGTCCTATTGAGAAGGCTGAGCGCATCTTTATGTTTTGTACAGATATAGTCAAGGGTCCCAGACTGTCACCGGGGCCACATGGCCATGAAAGGTTGATTTTGCCACAGTAGATCTGCTTCAGAACGGCATTAGTAGTGCCATACACCCTTCAACTGAGGGTGGCATGTGCTGAGAAATTCCCAGCAGGGAATCCACCTGCACTAAATACACTTGGTACAGACTTTTCCTTTGCCCCCTGCTGGAGTGTCATTGCCTGCTCACAGGTTGGTTGCATCCTTAAGAAATTACACTGGTCTGGTAGAGAAAATATACATGTAACTTTTTAAGTGCTAAAATTGTTGCAGGAATCGCCTCCTATGCTTTACTGAAGCCACCACTCTGTGAATCCTTATGAAGAAACATGCATTTGCCATCTACATTTGCCTTCAATCAGTTCCCATGTCTGTATCTTAGAATGTGCATAAACGTATTGAGGAAAAGGATTTAGCACTGTTCATAGCAAGTCACGGTGCTAATATGACTAGTTTGATAAGCAGCAGCATCTGAAATACACTGGAAGCCCATCAGCGATGCAGAAATATAAGCTAAAAAAATTAGTTTCAACAAAGTAAGGATTAGATTAGAGACGTGATAGGAAGGACGGTAAACAAGCAAAGGGATGAGTCTGGAAGGCTACACTGGAGTCCTTGGAGTTCCACTGGTGCTGGACTACCTGAGGATCTGCTGCACTGTACCAGGCTCAAGGGACCGAAACTATTCCCCAAGATTAGAGTTTGACTGTCAGTGTGTATCACGTTCTCACAGGCGTAACAGAGAAGGTGAACATCACCCATGGAAAAGATAAGAAGGCATCTTTCTTAAATATCATCACCTGACCTGTCTGACAGGTAATCACAGTCTGAAAACATTACTTCTGAATCCTTCTTGGATCAAAATGGAATGGGAACTGAGTGAACTTCTGCTCGTGGCCCTGAGGACAAGAATGATGGACTTTCTGTTCCAGCTGAACTAGCTGGTAGTTTATACTGTCCACTCCTGCACTATAGGAAACCTTCCATAACAAGTGTGCATATACGGTTTGCAATTAGAACTATGTGCAGCTTTTATCGTAAGAGCTGGTTCCTATCTACAAATCCTGGCTTTTGCACAGTGCTCCTCATTGAAGGCACTTGCAAAGTAAGTAAATATCAACCACGTTTTACAGATGTTTACTTTGGGGTATGGGGAAGCAAAACAATTTGCTCAGAGTTAAACTTGTGGGAGAACCAGTATTAGTGAAACAGCAAAACAGTGAGAGAGCTGGGAACTCAGACCAAATTACCCCAGATCCTGCCTCCTGTCCACTGGACCGCATGAGGCCTTCACAGAAGAAATGCTGAGATCAAGAAGCACCTCCAAAATCTGCAGAGAAAAGGACCTGAAATCTGTTATTAGCGAGCATGAAATGACTTCACTATGCAATAAGGTTTTTACCCGCCCTGTCCCTTTTGGTTAAGGATAGGTTTATGTCCAGAAGCACCATGGTCCAAAAATCCCTGACCCCTCTTCATGAGGATGTTGGGAATTTGTGGTGATATTAAGTTGTTCTGACAGTGTTTGGAAGCAGTTAGAAACGGCCCACGGGAAAAGTTGACCAGGGAGCGGGGAGCAAGCCAGGGCTCCACTGCAAACACGCTGCGGCCATGAGGGGTTCCTTTATTTCTTCCCCACTGAGTCCGGAGAAGGTTTTGGAGAAAGAAGAGTCATTTTTAACAATGCCCTGGGAGGAACTTCAGGTTCCAAGTGTATAAAGAAGAAAATTAGATGAATGTTGTAGATAATTTTTCAAATCCAATAAAAATGTTTTGTTAGGTTCAGACATTCCCATTGAATGAAAGTGAGAAATTTTTTTTTGTTTTTGTTGGTCAAAATACCTCCTTTACATATCATTTTACAGACCCTATGACTGTATTCCAGTGAGAATTTTGCATACTAGATTTCCAGCTAACAGTGATTATTTATGGCTGAGTCGTCAACTTCTGTATGCAAGGAACCGCGATGGCAATGCTGACAGAGAACAGCCCATAAAAGCTACAACGGGTTCTGCTATAAGTTTTGCATTCTTTTTTTTAAGCATAAAGCCTCCTTCAGTCTTTGTGAGAATCTTGTAAAATTAAAACGTAACAATATTCAAATGCTCGTAGGCAGATAAGAGCACTGAACTCATTATAGCTGTGCTTTTCATTCAGCAGCAGTTACATTTTTCTCTATCGTTTGCTGTCTTTGTAGTGATAACTCACATCATTTTAGAGCTGTCATGAAATGAGATTTTCAACAAAACATTTATTTTTCAATCTGAATTCACCATGTTTTAGGTAATATTTCTGCATCCTTTCTTCTGAAACTGAAACTCAGGTCAAGTTGTAGACTGTTCTCTGCTGGCAACAAACAATTGCACGAATCAGAGTATATGATTTACTTCTTAATGAGCTGGTTTTTTTTTCTATTTCTTCCTCTGCGTTATCTTAAAATGCAGAAGATGGTAATTTAGTTTGCTCTACAGAAAATCCCCTCCAGTAAAAAATACACTCTTCTGAAGCTGTAGTGACCAATAGCAAATAAAGTTCAGTTCTTTGGGTGATGTCAAAACAATGCCTGATAGTAACAAAGCCAGCTGCTTTGATTTATATTGCCTTCCTCCAGCAATACAAGCGAGCGTTCTGCCTGCCCTTTTCACTGCAGTTGCACATTAAGCTGAATGCTTTAGAGATTTTCTACAACAACTCCCAGATCTCTTTCCTAATCAGTATTCGACACATCTTTGCTTTTAGCAGATGCGCTATTTTTTCCCTTTGTTCCAAGATTCATTGTTCTCCATTAACTGCAGTTGCCATTTATTAGTCCAGATGCAGAAATGATCCAACGACCCCTTACGAGTCGATGTGTTTACACCCACCCACACGTCTGTGCGCCAGCATGCAATAGGCCCTTGGATCATCATATATTTAAATATATGCACTGAAACTATAGGCTGCTTACGTGAGATTTATGATGTTTCTCAAATGTGCATATGATAATGAAATGTGATTTTGAACGGCTAAAAGTGAACCAGCTTCAAAGGTAGTTTCTGAAGATGTGCTCTTCTGGGCTTCGAGAATAACATAAAAATACGTAGAAGCAGATCCTCAGCTGGTGAAAAATCTTGTTAGAATTAATGTCGCTGTGTTGATTTACACCAGGTAAGAGTGCGATCAATTAAATCTGTGCTGTGAACTATATAATTTTTTAATGAAAATTTATATGTAATCTTGCTAGGCCACAATGTTCATTTTGGAGAGAAAAAGGAGAAAAAAAAATTAAGTATGGAAACACTAGGAGAAACCATTCTTGAAATACAGACAAATTGGTAGGAAATGGAGTGTGTAATGCTTAAATATTCAAACTACTGATAATATAAACAGGTGGCAACCATATAATATAAAGTACATTAACTTGGAATTCTGTAGACACTTGGAAGATAGGAAAATAGGATTTCACATCGCATTAGTTCACTGGTCCATGAAATCCTATATCCTTCTTTCAACATTGGCTAGTAGATAATTCTTCAGTGGAAGACAATCCTGCCCCTCATAATGCATCTCAGAAATACAAAATGCTGTAAGACAGAAGCAGCAGGAAAATAAAGGACAAGGCAGTCATCAAAAAATTTGGGAAAAGCCAAAATATAAGAGCTCATAGCTTTAATAAAGGGAAAGATTCATTGTCTTAAAACCAAGCTCAGTTGGGTATTGGATAGCTAGAAGTATGCAGTGCCTTCTACCCTTGGGTTACTAACTCAGCTCATCTCCCCCATCAACACTGCCTAAAATTTATGATCACAGTGCCCTTTGTGAATAAAGATGTTTCCACTTCATAAAATCAATGGTGTTATTAGCACTCACTCTTCTGCTTCTCCTACCAGGGGCAGCAAGGATGGCAACCCAGTGAACCTCCCTTTGTGACAGTCCCTCCAAAATGGCACTATTAGGGAAAGGTTGGGAAGCTAATATCAAACTCGGTGAAATATTGTCTCAGCTACCATACAAATAAGTCTGAGTTTCAATTAAATTACATATTGCAGGACATTCTGACAGCTAATACTTGCAGTTGCCAGTGGGTTGTGAAAAAAATACCCAAACAACAATTCTGCAGTCTTGTTTTCCCACTAGAAACTCCTGTTTAAAACAGTTAGGATAGCCACAACCATCCACTGTGGCACTGTCTTTACGCTGTTGACAGTGATACCCAGCTCAGAAGCTCTGCCCTCTGATATCAGTTGTGTCCAAGCACAGAGTAGTAGCAAAGTGTCTCAGCTAAATATTACCAAAGGTGATTATGGAGACGAGCAGGAGCTAATGTGACCTGGCCTTAAATCAGCCCAGCAATTAAAACCACACGCAGAATCAGAGACTATCTGCACAGAAAACTCTTGCAAAGTCAGGTATGATGAACGACACAAATCAAATGTTGCCCATCAGAAAACTCTTTCCATCCCTCATTTCTAAAATCTACCTGTCCGTTTTCTCTCCTGAGCAGGTTCACTTTGTGCCGTCTCTCTCAGGGCACTGATAGCCCCTTTGCAAACATCTTTCCAGGCTTAGAGGAATTACCGCAAGAGCAGCAGCTCCTGCTTCACTAACCGAAGTGCCTTCCTGGGGGTCCAGCCCTCGGGGGATGCGCAAGACAAGGAGGGGCAAGGGTAGGGAACTGAACCCTGCAGGGAATTAACACAAGCCTTTACAAAACCCATCAACTTCATTCTCTAAGAACCAGGAGAGAAGAGAACGGGGAGAAGGGAAAAGGAAGAAGGAGCTGATCTGGGGCTATTGATATTAATGGCAGACATTCTGCTTCCTAATGAACGTTTAGCCAGGCCAGTGAAGACATTTCTTTGGCATTTTTCTCCCTTACGACCCTCTTTGAAGTAGTTATATTTCAAGTCCCTTGCAATTGTTAGACAGTAAAAGACATAGCACAGACAACAGTGCGTAGGTGTGGGGGTGTGAGTGTGTGTCTCTAGAGACAAGCAATACTGAAGGGTGACCGAGAGTAAGGTCAATGATCAAAATGGTGGGAGAAGGCCACATACCATATATACAAAAGGAGTTACCATTATACCTGAATTCATGACTTCCAAGGGTTTTGCTTACTTCCAAATTTTCTGAAAATTTTATTTTTCTTTTCTCAGAATTTTAATACAATTGTCAAACCTCCTAACTTCTTAATTCTTATCAATCCCCTGGGCTGCAGCTGCCACCTGCGACACCCCCAGGCACTCAGCTTGTCTTATCTTCCTCTCCTTTTGGCCTCCTTCCCAACCTGGCAACTGTGCTCAGTCATCACCCAGCTCAGTGAGAAGGATCTCTCTCGTCTCCATACGTATGGGGAATCAAAAGATATAGGTCACAACGGGAATCTCTGACTCACAGTGCACACATGTGCTTGTCAGGAGGCATCAGGGATGCACTGATTCAGCTGCAAGTGAGCAATGGTACTCACCGACCCGGCGAAACCTTTCCTGATCTCTCAGGGGCTCTGTCGGCATTCAGAAATCCCCCTGAGCGGTGCAGGAATATTCCCTCTCCATGTCTGGTCCCAGACTGTTTTCTACTTCACTTTTGTAAAAACAGAAAAAAAACCCAAACAAATTAAGGTGTCCTTGAAGTTTAATACAGACACTTAATTAGCTCTGATCCTGGCTTGAGCTGTGCAGAGAAAGAAAATGAGGAACTCCGTTCCATGTGCTTTCAAAAGGTCTGGAGCAACCCGCTTGCTCTGCTTCAGCCCAGGAAAGAAAAAATATAGATAAATACCTTCGTATGCTACAAAGACTTAAAGTTGCCTTTTACTGCCATGGAACCATGTGGAAAGAGAACATACTGCAACTCAGATCACATTAGTCCCCGGAGAGCTGCTATAAGGGGCTTAATCAGGAACATTCAAATAATGCCGTTTACTCTCATGAGTCTGAGGCAGCCCACGCCGAGTACCCTGAGCGCTGAGGTTATGGATGGCCGTGTTAGGTTGTCCCAAGGAGCTGAGTACAAGCAGAGCATTGCACCCCGTCTTCATCACTTTTAAAAATGAGTTGACACTGAGAAATAAGCCTGGAGCACGGTCAGCATGGCAGAAGGGGGCAGGTCCTGGCTTGGGGCAGACACCCCACTGCAGTGCTGCCACATCGTGCCACCACCCTGCACCCGCCTTCCCCCCCACACCCCCAATTTTGGTTTTCTCCCCTCTTGGAGAGGTAGCAGAGAGAAAACCCTCCCAGCAGTCAGGGGAAGCGTCTCAATAACCAACACAAAATTATATTTTTGTACGTAAACTGAAACGGCACCATTTTCCTGCTAGATCTCAGTACGGATCCTGCTAAACAGCATGGTCACTTCTTTCCTTTGTTCCCAAACGATTATTTCACTAACAAACACCAATAAAACGACAACTTACAATGAAGTGGTTTCAGAACTGTAAACCATTCTACAAGCTGAATGCAGGCAGAAGCTAATGATGCAGTAGATTTACTAAGCCAGATCTAAGCATACGAGGGTGATAGGAAAAAATATAGTCTGATACTTTTTTTAATACACTTTGGATAAAAACAGTAGACACAGCAGCATCATTTAATATATTAAATGATCCATCTTGTCATGTTATGGCTTCATCTGAGATGATCTATTACTTTACAGCACACTATTATGCATATATAAAAAAACTAGCTTGTAATAAATTATCACAGCATCTATTTACTTTGCAATATCTATTTACTTTCACATTTAACCTATGCCAATGCAAGATCATTTATAAAAACACAGGTCCATTTCCTCATCCTTGGAAGCTCTTTAGAGGCATGGACCACAAGATCTTGTGATATCTCTCCTGGATAGCAAATGTTTGAACCACTAGTCCTGAAGTCTTACTGATGCACACTGCCATTAATCAGAATCTTGATCCATCTTTGAAGATGATGAGCAGGTCAAATGCTACAGCTACCAGGAAGGGAACAAAACCCCTGGGAGATGCAGTCCTAATTCCCTCTTGTGTTTTGAAAAGATTCTTCCATAATACTTGTCCTACCCTTGAAATACCTGCTTAATAAAGAGCTCAAATCTAAATCCTACTCGTGGTCTTTGTGCCATTCCTACAGCGTGATGTTGCCAAGTGCAGATGTGTTTTCCAAGATGAACATTACTCTTTCACGTGTTATAGCGAAGAGGTTGACCCTGGGAGTCATAGCTGGGCAGGCATAGTTTAAAGGAGATCTGGAGATGCTCTAAAAATGACGGATCCCACAGAACTGCAAGAATAGGGCAGACAACAAACACTTCCTAATTCATGTAGCAACAAGCTGTTCTCCAATTCAGGTGCAGATATGAGCATAGTTCCAGATCAAGACTAAAATCTCTTACGTTTGTCAGACTGGAATTCTTAAACAGCCTTCCCACTCCCATTGTAAATGACATCTTTTGATATGTGTTATCGCATTTTTTCATACAAATTCCATTGAAAGAGTAAAACAGCATAACAAAACACCAAATTATTCCTGCTAGATTCAGCAGCTAAAATTAAAGAGTTTTTCTTCTACTTGATCATAATTGTAATATTTCAGATTCCTTCTACAAAGAGGAGAATTTAATGGCTGTTATGGATTTTTCACCCCCTTAGAGAATTTCTGCAAAATTCAATTATTTTTGGAGACTGCTTGACTTTATATCTCACAGCGATGATGAATTACCTATTGTACTGGCCGACTTAAAAACAATACACAAAAATCAATTCTTTGACAAAAGGAAAGACACAGAGAATCCAAGATTGGCACACACTCTCTTTGCCCTGAGTTTAAAAATGAGCTAATTTCAATCACTTTGCCTTTTTAAACCACTTTCTGTAGCAGCATCTGATTACATTTCAGCTGTTTAGGTTTCCTATAGAGATTGACTTTGCCAACAAGACGATTTACCATCAAGAAATTGTAATTAACTTGATGAACTCTGTCTTTTAAACAGTTGGAGATTTTAGAGCTAAGAGTAATGATTATCACAAGTATCAAAGAGTTTTCTTTTAAACATACATATTCAGTGCCAGATATAAGCAATTTGCATGTTAACATTTTCATGCTTAGATTTGACAGTGGTATTTAGGATTCCTGACTGTCTAAAGTAAGAATAATATTATACGTCCAATAACAGCATTAGAAATAGCAATAAATAACACTGAAAATGGAATTTAAGTAATGTCTCTTATAACCAAGAGTTTTACAGTTCAAATCTGCCAATAAAAGAAAACCATTGCACCAGACCAGAGCAAGCATCCTTCCGTGAAGCCCTGAGATATAGTTTGAAGCCAACTTTTCATTCTGTCCATGGATCTACAAAGAGATTATAACATATACTTTGGGTTGAGTAGCATATAAATTGTCAAGAAAAAATATAGGTAGCCTGAAGCTACCAATAAAAATTTTTGCTGCCAAATGCTCTGGCTTTGAGAACCAGCTGATCTTCCCCTCTACAAGTATTTTCATATTAATATCATGCTAAACAAATCAAAAAGTATTGCACTGGTAAAAATCTAACTTTGTGTAGTGCTGTGATTTTACGCAGCAAACACTCAACCTGTTCTCATCCCTAGA
Source organism: Anarhynchus alexandrinus (assembly GCA_008711295.1). NCBI lineage: Eukaryota > Metazoa > Chordata > Aves > Charadriiformes > Charadriidae > Anarhynchus > Anarhynchus alexandrinus. The sequence goes on from VUYV01000159.1 coordinate 2,131,250, forward strand.
CGACCAGATGTTATGGTTTGGGGCTTTTTGCCATAAACTTCTCAGCAGCCTTGAACAAAACCAGGACATTTCATGGGGAGCGATATTGAGCAGCGACCATGGAAATACTACTGTAACAAAGACGTGCAGCATGCTCTCCCTCCGAGAAAGGCTGATAATATTGTCCACAAGAGACCCAGATCTTTGTCTCTAAACTTCATTAAGAGGAACACCGTCTCTGAACACGATTCCCTATACAATACAGCCAGCACAAAAAGAATACCATAAATATTTAACATCCATCTTCTTGAGAAAGTGGCCACTGTACCTTTTTCCCATTGGTGGGTAGACACAACCCTATTAGCTAGATGTGTAATTTATCCTGCCTTAGAAAAGTAGTGTACAAGGCCATCTCAGCAGTATAGCCCATGTACCTCCACGCCACTCTGAGGCAGATGTGACCCTCATCGCCTGCCTGGGCATCACCTTTCCACCGAGAAAAAAAAAAACAAACCTGAGGAAGAGTGAACGATTCATCTCTGAGCTCAAAGTAAGGCATGCGTGGTGTGCATTGAAATTACGGTGCCAGCTTACCAATTTTAATGGGTGACCTCATCTCAGGCACTTTGAAAAGACTGTTTTAAAAAGGCAATCAACATTTCCTGAGAAAAAATCAGTTTCCTGGCAAGGGGTTCATGCTGAGTATCTCTCAAGAAAGAGCTACCTCGCATGGCTTTGGTGAACAGAGTTGTCAAAAAACATGTGGGGTTTTTTAACTTGATGTCAGCATTTATTACTTTTCTGGTTTGGGGTTTTTTAATTATTATTTCTAAGATATTTTCAGTCTAGGAAAAAATGTTGCTGTTTTGAATGTCACTCCATGGATCTCCTGCCAAAACACACATACAATTATATTATCACTGAAAAGCTCTTACTCACTTGAGTAACTCTTGAAGCTGTTACTCACTTGAGTAATCTCACTGAACAAAAGCGGTGGGATCAAGCTCCTAATTACCTATCCCTGAAAAGCATTTTGCTGTAATGCTCCTGAACATCTCCACTGAGGACCCTCCATGACCCTCTCATGTTATAAGAGCTTTGCAATAACTCATGAAAACACTATAGCTCTGCAGACACGCTGCACAGAGCGTGGGGTTTCAGTTTTCTTCCTTCCTGCAGAGGTGAACTAAAAGCCACCGCTGAGAGTCACCATGCAGCGACCACACTGCTCTCCAGCTACTTATAGCCGAAAATTTCCCCAGCAGTTTTCACACTGGTGAGTTACAAAAGGGAAGCACTGAGCAATTCCTAAACTCGCCAAAGGTAGAAACAAAAGTTTTCTCAGTGTCTACCGCTGCTGCAGGATTGGGATCAGACCACAGATTGTAGATTAAATCGTGTGCATGAATGCATGAAAGTCTGGTGATTGTATTCACTCATCATTTCTACGTAAGGGCTGTCTAAACTACAAAACCATCCTAAAATGCCTTCATAGCAGAGGCATGGCTCATCCCAGCAAACAACTTCAGTTTAGGTAGCTTTGGCTGCCCAAATTAAGTTTTACTAAAGAATAACTGCATCCACATGAAGGCTTTTGCCAGGACAAGCATGCAAATTTACACATGTCCTCATGTATGTGTCACAGAGCCAATCTCCAATTTCCTTGGGATTTCTGTAGTAGGTGGAATTAAAGCTTACGTAAACTTCTGCAAGACTATGACTGCACTAAGTCTGTTCCCCACCTCTGGAACTGCAGTAGCACTAATGTTAAAATAAAAACACAGGAACGTACAGCCTAATGGCAAGGGAAGTCTGTATCAATCCTATTTAACCAACAGTGGCAGTAGAGCCCACCTCCATAACACAACAGAAGCAAAGGGAAAGGCACTACTATGGGTAGGAAAAGCAAAGAAAAAGCAACAGGATTGATGAGTCAGCTGTCAGAGACCAGACGAAGAGGAAGGGGGGAGGAAACAGCAAATATACTCAACAAAAAGCCACCTGCGAATAAAAGCACCACCACACGTGACCAAGTTTGTCTCAGCAGCAGAGGCAGTGAATAGCTGATGGTACCACAGGACATCAAGAGGTCACCCGGTGTCAGCAGGTTCATTCAAACCTAAACTCGACTGCCACACGGTCACAGCTCAGCTCCAAAATACCCGACATCTACAGGCTTGGTCTGGGCTTAGGCAACATTGTCTTTGTTGCGATCTTCAAAAAAAAAATCCCAAACCCAAAACAACAATGAACCAAACTACCGTTTGTGAGACAAAACAAATTATTCTCTATCCTGTTTTAAAAAACACACACACGCACACGCCCACACACAGGCACATTATTTGGGGGAATGAAGACAAATCCTGTCATTGCAAAGTGCAACCAGCTGACAATATTTCCTGACAAGTACCTTGAGGGCAGAAATCAGTTACAGCGGCTGGGCAAGCTTCCCCTGCTATTACTCACCTATGCTGATGAGCCGTCCTGCCAGGAGCACTGTGCAGCTACTCCTGGGCGTACTCATACTACATATTTCAACTGCTTTCATTTTTATGGAATTCTAACTGCGAATGCCATGGCTCGGTTACTTTCTGTAAGGCTTTCTGAAAAGCAGGACGCCTTTGATGATCACCGTGCTTCTGGTCTAGAGCCGTTGTTAAGGGCATGTACTTCTTTGCCTTTTCCTAAAACACAATTACTGAGAAAATGACTGGTACGGATATAATTTATGTGGGCAAGCAAATGCATTGCAATGCAGCAACATTATGAGACAGGCTCCGCACCTCCATGTGCTGAAATAGGAAAGATCAAGAGTTATTATGCTCAAGAGGAGGAGGACAACATTGTCACCATTCAGCATCATTCCCCTACATTGCCAGGGGCAGACACATTTCCATACAGCTGGTAACATTAATTAAGGTTGCCTTTTAGGGAATTCCTTAAGGGACCCATACTATCCCCTAAGTTAAGCGCTGCATAAGCAGAAACATGCAAACAGAGCAGTTTTTAAATCAGTGAGGCAAAACAACATCCCACCTACACCAAAATAATAGATAATAGAGATGAAAGAGAAGAAACAAAGCCACAGAGTGAAGAAATGCAAAAATCTTGTTCTTTTGGTGCCATATTTACAGTGCATACCACCTTTATAGTGCATAGAAATGCTCCAGCGTGTACCTACCCACCTGTTTCAATTGAACCCTTGATTTTTCCATTAAGTGAACCAGAGCATAATTCTGAAAATAACAGTAAACCAGACATGAGTGAGGTCAGGGGTTGCCCTGCAAACAGCATCCTCCCAAGACGGATGATGCCTTCGGATGCTGCCACATTTCAGTCTGCAGCCCTCCACGTCTTCCTTCTTTCTGTTTCTCACAGAGGTTTTGACGCTCCGTTACTTTTTAGTTACTCATTGTTCTCATCAAACTCATTTTTGGCAAAAATTGCAGTCCAAGTCTGTAGCGAAGGAACTGTTCTCCTGACCTGCCATTTTCTACTTCTGTAATAACGGGGGATGAGGGGAGAAGGATACATGTAAAAGCAGGACTGATAGAATCCAATGCCTCCATTAGGGGTGTTCCTCTAGTTTTCTAAATCCTTCACCAAGTTTTAGTAAAACAAGTGTTACAGATGGGTCATGGGCAGGTGACAGGGCTGGCGGGATGGAGACATCTGCATAACCTCAGGGCTACCTTGTGTGCACTAGGGCAGGAAAGCACGCTCGGAAATTAAAGAAAGCGCTGTGGTCTACTGGGCTTTGCTCGAGTTTGTCCCAATTTCTTCCCATTGTTGGAAGCTTGAATTTTCCACTGGCTTTGCACGCACAAGAAAAACAGCTCACCAACTTCAGGAAGCGCCCGCAGAGACTCATAAACAGTTAGCTGCAGCTGTCATTTTACACAAATGTTTCTCGCTGTGATGAACTGGAAATGCAATGTGTTCCTCATCAAAATCATACTTAATTGCAGCTAATTCCACTGCTATCAGAGGAAGTGTTCGCACATTTGCTTATCGCAGCCCCACTGGCTGACACTTATACTGGTTTCCCATTTATTGCATACCCAGTTCAAAGCTGCCTGCCTTAAAATTCTCCACGGACCATTTCCAGTCATCTTCACAGATCTCGTGCCCGTGCTAGGTTTCATTGAAGTCACTGGGAAAATCTCCATTGATTTTAATTGCACAGGCTGTTTAGCTTTTCTTTTTCCCCTCTGGCAATGAAACATTCCAACCAAAAAATTCAAGACCGTGTGACTGCGGGTCTCTTATTTTTACGGCAAAACTGAAAATCAGCTCATGTCCATCCCAGGTTTTACTGAGATGTACAAATAGGAACCATTTTGTGTATTTTCCTCTTGAAATGCACACCAGTTGTGTAATTGCTCTGCATGTGACATTGTTCTGAATTACGCATTGAGATTTGCTTAAACAGGACTTTTGAAAACAAAAATTATTTTGCATTATATGTTATAATGTCAGTTTTCTTAATTAGTTTGTCTGTTGTTTTCTTTTTTTCCTAGGAAAAATACCATCATTTCCACATAATTACTAAAATATTAGACCATAACATGTTTTGAAATAAGATTTCAGGCACGGAAAAATTATTCCTGTCTATTTCATGACTGTTTTCCAAAGTACCAGAGTATCTGAGCCCCCAGATTTGTTTGCTCTGCAAAGGAGAACTACAGAAAGATGAAAAGAGGCCATTTGCCACGGTCCTCACCCTCTTTGAGCTGACTGGAAAGAAAAGAACAGGTTGTGGAGACAGCTGGAGAAGACCTGTGGGGTGGCAGTGGTGAAGGAGGCTCGCTAACTCCCTAAATAATTGTGCCGCCACGCTAGGCATCTCCCGGGGCTGGCACTCCCCTCCTGCCTTTCCTCACTCTTGGGAAGGAAGATTCCTTATCCTTGTCAAATTCTATGAATATTTCGCTCCCAGTGTTAACAAAGGTCTGACTCCACTCAAGCGCTGTGACGGAGCCTATTCAGGGTGGTTATTATGACTGCAGGAGCGTACGCCAACAGTAAGATGCCTTCCATGGTAATGAAAAGAAATCCACAACAAAAGAAGTCCAGAAAGTTCAAGTCTACCTCAGGTTCACTGGTTTCTGTGCTATTCTTTCATGCTATTCATTTACCCACAATGAAGTACTGCAGAATTTAAACACATTTTCTCTATGCTTCTTTTGCTATACAACACAAGGTTGATTCAATTAAAAAAAAAATAAGAAAACCAAACCACCCCCACAAAAAAAAAACCACCCAAAACCAACCATCAAACAAACAAACAAAAAAAAATACAACAAAAAAACCCCAAAGCAAACCCCCCAAAACCAAAGCCAAGCTGTCTCTTTTGGACTCAGGTATCCTAACACAGAGAGTACCCACACCAATAGCTTAGTGAAATCCATTAATTACCTTAATTGCTCACAAAACTAAATCCTAACAACACCAAGTTCCAAAATTTTTGTCTCTGTCAGAGCAAAAAGCAACCCCGCTCCTGTGTTTGGCCCGGAAAAACTGGCACTACTTAATAATTGATATCCCCCTCCACCCAACACAATGTTTATTGCATGGATTCTGTTGTGACATGAACAGGAAGAACCAGATTAAAAAAACAAGTCATCTGTAAACTGAGCCAATGATTTAAATGGGAAGAAAATAAAGGCTAACAATTTTGTGGTGAAGTGCACCAAAATGTTAATTGCTTATAGTCACATCCTTCTGAACTAGAGGAGAGGATGATGAAGATAAGGTCTAATAGAATGTCTTTCCAGACAGCAGAAGTTCTAGTCCTTGGCTATTCTGCAATAGAAATATATGGGTAAAACGAGGCATATTTGCAACTGCGTGGACTTAGCATTTAGAATGAGTTCCAAAATAGTGAATCTGTTTTGCCTTTCATTTTTATCATCATTTACATCTATGCAAAGTGAGGGCAGAGCAGATATAAACATTTCCATTCCAACTTGGAAGCTGTTCTTCAGGCAAGGTACTCCAGTTCAGCCAAGCAGAGCCAACATAACTGCCAAACACGGCTTGACACCACTTTACTGTTCTCGTAACTGGTTTCTGCACATATCACAGTTTCGAGCGGTCTCAGACCAACATTAGCTGTATACTACAGTGTACACCTCAAAACGCACTCACAGCCGAACAGCAGAATGATAGCATCATCCCTTTGCTCATATGCTGCACTTCATGATACACCCTGGATTCCTCAGAAAACCAGTTATGCAAATTTATGACCTCTACCTTCGAGTGAGACCAAGCAACCAATATGTAGCCAAGGTCCTCGCCCACCCACACGCCAGATGTAGGATATGGGAAATTGGTATTAACAATCCAAAAGGGTTATTTTTTGCATGTGACTAAAGATATTTCAGGAGGTAATTTTGGAGGAAACAATTTTTAGAAAGGCCCTGTCCACACCAAACTCTTACAAAACCAGTGCTGTCTGTGATCCATAGGGAAGAGCATAGGAGCCAACAGCCACCCAAGGCAGAAGAAACTGTGGAAAATCTGGCCTCAAATACAAGTCCCAAGTTCTTCTGAAAATTCTCGCCCTATGGTCTCCAGACAATGCTGTCCTGGCATTTTATAACCATCTGAGCACAGCTACAGTCTGATCCTGACTTGTCTTCATCTTCACAACTCCAGACCTCATCTGTCACCTAGTGAAAGACATGAAGGTGTGCTCATTTTGGCTTCTCAGCTCCCCAACGCCCTCTGCAGAAGAGAGGGATGCTCTTCTTGCTCATTTCTGTGTCATTGGTAGGACTGGCAATTAAATTCCAATAGTAAAATATTGACAATGGGTGATGATATCTAAATCTAAAAGAACCGTATTTGTCTTTTTGGTTTTAGGAGTGGGCTGGAGAAGAAATGTCATTTTCACTGGTGATGGGAGTCAGGACATAGAAAGAGAACTATTTAAGAAAACGCTATCACATTCCTGATGGAATATAGCCTCCCTTACTATTAAGGGAAGAAGTATTGATTTTAACCTGGTGAATCCTGAAATTACATGAGGTTCTCAAAGTCACATGGAGCAGCCCTGGTGAGACCCTCCTAGCTTTCGTTTCTTACTTGTAACCGCAAAATGTCTTCACAAGTGCTGTAACGGGAGCTTGGAGGAATGAGAGTCTAGGGAATTTTAAAATGTAAGAAACAGTCAAATATTGCGTATTAGTATTCCACACAGAGCCATAATTTTCAGTGTTTGCACTCACTTTAGCATTCCTTTTAAATTAAAGGCACAATAGGTAAGCTGGCAGCATACAGATGGTTTAAAGAGTTTAAAACATTCTTATTCACAGTTCTAATTTTTTATAACAGAAGCTATTTAGAACCCAATTTTTGTGCTCTTTGAAAGGTAACGGGATTTGTTCTGAAAACCAAATTCAGCAGGAAACCATCAGGTAATTTGGATTAATGGGTTTGCATATTTTAAATACAAATAATATGAGTTAATAATATCCCTTCAGATATTTAAACGCACCTTGAGATACAGACATCTAGCTGTGTAGGAAAGATTACAATGGAACAAAACTGTAATCACTAGGCAACAGGCACAGGAGAAATGTGCCACTTAAGAGGGTCCTGAAGTAGATCTGGAGAGCACCGCTGCACTCGAATGAATGCAGCTGGGGGTAGATGAAGGATGTAGACACTTTCACTCCAGTGCCAGCCGCCAGAGGTAGACTCTAGAAGTGAAAGTGCATAAAGGTAATCAGGCGTTTGGCAAAATACATAAAAAACGTCCACAGGCTGATCAAGGGGTGGTTTTAGAGTCAGCCATCAGCAAGCACTAAACACAGACCGAACTCGCGCTACTCTCTGATTGAGAAAGTTGTCCCTTTCGTTTGTAATTCTGGGTCCAGTTTCATCTTCAGAGGTTGACAGAAATTCAGAGAAATTGGTATGGAACTGACCTATTTTACAGTTTGCTGGTGTCTAGAAGGTGCAGATCCATGTTCCCTTTCCCGCTCTGTCTGACGGGGATCTAGCACACATCAGAGGAGAGCGTGTTACCCATCAGCAATGGGATGTAAACTGGAAACCTGGTCGGTGATGCTGGAGCTGTCTCTCCAGATTCCCCACGTCCCAGTGAGTGCCTTGAGCTGTGAATTATCTCTCTCTCTCTAACTTTCTCCCTTTTTCTGGCCTTGGGACTTGCAGCCTTTGCTGTGGCAGCTGTGAGCAGTGAGAGCTGCATGTTCCAAACAAGCTGTGAACAGAGCACTGCTATAGGAAAAAAAAGGTGATGGATGTTCCTCTTCATCCCTGAGCTCTGGGGACACGTGAGGCTGTGCTTCTCAGAGCAAGGCAGTGGTTAGGGGGTCTCACCTTGTCTCACCGTGGTGTCACCGTACGAAATACAGCTACTGCTGTTGCCACCTAGAAAGAAAACCCCATAGCTGTGGCTTGTTGAGCTGGCCCCTGAGAAGACCTGTTGCCCATCTCAGCCCATCCGGCTCAGGTGGAGGACATATGGCTGCCTGCTCCTTTGGGGGCGGCTCCAGGCGTGTGCAACACTATAGCAGCAAGCGGTTTGGGAATTTTAATGTCAAAGATAAGACAAAAGACATCTATTTGCATCTATCTCTTCCTCTGTCTCTGCTCCTTAAAAATGCTTGTGCCTTTCAGGTTGCTTAAAGTACTGTCCTTATGTGCCCAGGAGCACATTCCTGATGGAGCCTGCCCAGTTAATAGACCTCCCCTTGCTAAGTAGGGGGAAAACACACAAAAACAACCCAAACAAACAAAAGCTTATCCTATTAGCTAGTTGTCAATTATCCTTGATGGGTAATTGTACCAGTGGCCAGAGGGAAATGCTGGCAGGTGTAATTACTGGCTTCTTTTTCCAGGGTTATAACCTCTGGCTTGCAAGGCCTGTCTTCAGGTACAAAAAAAAAAAGAAATCACTGAATAAATTATGATAAGCTTCTGCCTTGCATAAAAAAGGAAGGTTTCAACTGAAACATGATAATTTTAATTGCAAAAGCGTTTGACTTCCAGTGCTTCTCCACTCATGATGAGCAAATATCCTCACAAAATGTGGTCCCTTGTTAAAACTTACAGGTACCCATGCAGAATATTATAAGGAAAAACATTTATGTGGAAAAATATTGCATGCTGAGTTGACAAGAATCTACTTGTGCTTATTACAAAAAGATACAGTGCAGTTTAAAACTGACAATCCATTACTAGAAATCCATCTTTTGCTTAGGATGATAAACCAAGATTGAATTATAGATTTCACAGCAGCAATTCCTACATTCTGCATTTAAATCCACACCTTCTGCTTTCCTAAAGCTTTTTTAATCCGTTCATTTGAAATAAATGGTCATGCTCAAGAATTGCCTCAGTTCATGAACATTTTCATTGCAGGAAACGTAGCAGCGCAATCCCCAAATTGTTCACAGACCTTGTTAAAAGGAGCTCTCTCATCAAAACCTAATTTTTAACATTTATTTATTTATTTATGTTTAGTTTGATTTGTAAACAAGTACATGCCCCAAGTGCACGGCTGCATTTCCTACTTAATTAAAATTTGCAGAGAGTGCTCAGATATAGTTACGTTTTGGGCAGGATTCTGATTTCAGACCATTGCCATTCATATGTGAATATTTAGTCACACATGAAGTCCATCTAATCTCGAGATTGCAATGCAAGTGAATAGGGCAAGTTTGTTATCCACATTCACCCACTAAATTAAACCTTTCGCTCTTGTATGAACTCATTTAAAATTGAGATTTCCGTTCACTGTACTCTATTCAACGCTGTGCCCCACGGCTCAACAGCTGTAAATATGGGCAAGTTCCTTCAAACTGATTTTACCCCAGAAAGGGATACCAGCGAGTGCCCAAATCCAGACTGCTGCTGCTTTCTGCTCGTTTCACTTTGATAATTCAGTTACAAATAAAAGCAGTTAAAACAGTCAAAAGCTTACTGGACTGAGCAGTCGGGGCCAAATCTTGTGTCACTCTTCCTAAATAGCCATCCCCAACTTGTAAACAGATGTGTGTGTGGGAGAGAGAACGGCTTCCTAACTCTCCCCATAAATCTGAAAAAAGTTCAACATTCAAACTCCACCAAATGTTAATCAGTCCACCGCCTTTTGTTATTCTTATGAATGACTGTAGTCAGGCTATTTAAAGCAACTGATGCATTCAGTTGTTAATTGTAAGTGCCCATTGAGGGCACCTCAAATGAACCGCAGTCTCCCTCAGTTCTCATCCCCCCCTTCCCAGCAAAGGGCTGGAAAAACTTTTAGAGAGAACAAGAAGTTCATCTGCTAAGCCAACAGAGTCCTTCAGAAATTATTATGGAAAGGGAAGGGCGATCTTGGAGGAAAGAGGAAAAACAGTATTTTAGTAGCTTTTTATTTATCACCCAAACCTGTAGCTGTGCACTTACATGTTCTCAGACCTCCTGAAGACAAAACTGCCCAGGCTCTGTCCAGTTTCCATGCATCCCCTGTCCAGGCCCATGAAGAAGGGTCCTGTGTGTGAAGGTGCGACTACACTATTATTGCCATGGTCAGCATCATTTTTAGAAAGCCAGAAGAATTCTTCTGTCTCTCAGATTTTTGCCTACCTCTTCAACTCGTCTGCTCAAGTGGAGGCAGAGGTTGCGTGCCATCATTCCGTAACTGTTCTTTTATATGCTAGAAAACCTCTGTTTCAGCTGACTATGTAAATATTTAAGTGCCAGTCTTGCAAGGATTTGTGAAGGATTTCAACTTAAACAACCAGATCCAATAATTTCAATGGTTTTATTTGCAGAGTGTAAAAATAAGTACGGTCACGTACATTTGCTATGTAGGGCAATAACTGGCTCAGTGCATATGCCCTGCGTGAATGTAAGAAAGCACCTGTACCATCCTCTTGAAAGCCCATATGACCATCTGCAGGATATGATAAAAAATTAAAAAGCAAACTTCCTTCAGGGAAAAGTCATGCATCACTAGAAAGAGTCACAGAACTGTTTCCTCACATACTGTGTTCAGTTTTGGGCCTCTCACTACAAGAAAGATATTGAGGCACTGGAGCATGTCCAGAGAAGGGCAACGGAGCTGGTGAGGGATCTGGAGCGCAAGTCTGATGGGGAGCAGCTGAGGGAACTGGGGGTGTTCAGGCTGGAGAAGAGGAGGCTGAGGGGAGACTTTCTTGCTCTCCACAGCTCCCTGAAAGGAGGGTGTAGCAAGGTGGGGGTCGGTCTCTTCTCCCAAGTAACAGGTGACAGGACAAGAGGAAATGGCCTCAAGTTGTGCCAGGGGAGGTTTAGGATGGATATTAGGAAAAAGTTCTTCACCAAAAGGGTTGTCAAGCACTGGAACAGGCTGCCCGGGGAAGTGGTTGAATCTCCATCGCTGGAGGTATTTATAAGACGGGCAGATGTGGTGCTGAGGCACACGGGTTAGTGGTGGTTTTGGCAGTGCTGGGTTAACGGTTGCATCTGATGATCTTAAAGATCCTTTCTAACCAAAACGATTCTATGATTCTGTAACCTGAGCAACATCACATGAAAATAAAACAGTGTTGGTGTTCCTAGATATGGCAATCTTCCACACCTCATGTTTATGAGACTTCCTGCTTCAAATCCAAAGCAGGAGGATGCAAAGAGGTACCATTGGTGTTCCTAGATATGGCAGTCTTCCACACCTCATGTTTATGAGACTTCCTGCTTCAAATCCAAAGCAGGAGGATGCAAAGAGGTACCACAAATGCCCTTTGTGGGGCCCCGGCCGTGGGCAGAGCCGCTGAGCCCAGAGCCCTGGGATGGAGCGGGAGCACTGAACAGCCTGGACCCAGCACGGATATAAAATGAATACAGGTGACTCGGAGCTGAACAGCGTCGGCATAACAATGCTAATTCAGCCCACATCGTTAGTTAATGAGAAGGAGGGAGTTTATGTATGCATGAACCAGAAGGCTGAGGCCTTGGGGATCCATAACAGATATTTATCCCAAGAACAAACACCCAAACCTGAATCCAAATTTACACAGTCTAAATGTGCACAGTCTAGAAGCTTCAAGTACGTAAACAGAGAGAACACCAGGTAGCATTTCTGCCACACTGACTCAGCAGACACACAAAGTGGCTCAACAGCACCATGAACCTCCTTGTCCTGTCCAGGCATGTCCAACTACTTAATCTCTATAACGTTTCAAACCCTGTCACGTTCAGCTTGAGGCTTTTCTTCTTTTTCTGTAAGAGAAGGTGACTAAACTCCACCTCCCTGAAAATAGCAGAAACAAACATTTTCTTCGTCAAATTTTCTTTCTCTGTTTCTAACTAGAGCCACATTCAGGATCTCTGTCTAATTGCTCCGTCCTCAACATATGCACTAATAGCCTCTGCTCCTCATTCGTGAGCATTGCAAAATACTTTTTAATGAAAAAACCCTAAGACCTGGGAGGTTTTGACAGTTGTTTTCATAACAGCTTGTATTTGCTTTTAGTCATTGCAACTAAAAATAATAATGAAAAAATGTAATAATCTCACTAATGTTTCAGTAAAAGTGCTATTAACATCACTGGGGAGAAAAATCCTAGAAAAAAATGTAATGTCTCTCCAAGTTCAGTACAACTCCCAAGCTTTTTGAACATTCAGTTGAAGCGAAATATATTTTGCCCCAAAATGGAACTTATCATAAAGTACCCAAACACTGACTTACAATTTACTTTTGTAACAAGTCCACAAAAGATTAGTCAAAGAATGTTACATTTGTATTGGTAAAGATGATTTTGAATAGGTAGCCAAAATGAAAGAAAGGGTAGTCACCAGTTTTTCCTCCTTATTATTCACGTGTGAGTGGAAGATCTTACCCTGCTGCTTATACATGTAGCTGGTTTAAATACTAAATAACCAGATTTTATTTCTAAGGTATTTTTCCTCCTCTGGCTGTACTCTCCTACACCTCTGTAGCTCGAGAGACACTTCTAGGCAGCAGCACTGCCTTTAATATGAGTTTTTAAGCTTCTTATTGAAGTGTCACAATTACAAGACCTAAAACCTGGCTTTTCATGCAGTCTGATTTGGCTGCCGCCGTACTTTGTAAATTCCGAATTCTATTACCAAAGAAACCCTGCCAATGACATGATATTACACAGCATGAAATCACTCCGACATCTAATCTTCTAAGGGACTTACATGACAAAAAGAATCAGGAAATCTACGCAGTCATCATTTTTCAAAATTTTTCCAGTTTCCAGATACAAGCCTATTTTCTGAGCCCAGCGTGCATTTCAGCATCATTCAGCATAAGGAGCAATTTTCTATTTGAAAAGAAAACACGTTGGGATTATAAATTAATATTAAAAGCAATCCCCGCACTCTGATTGTCTCCCCAAAGAAACAAAGATCTGAGACTGAACTTGAAAGGAGGTGGGTTACAGCAGGTACAGATGCGTTTCCTAGTCTATTGTTTTTAGAAAAGCAGAATAACAATAAAGCCCTGAGGTATTATCCGCTTTCTACCTGAAAGGACAAGAAAGTGATTCAATCTACATTCTTTTCATAGCATCTGCTTACCATTTGCAGTGACACAAGGCCATCCCATCTAGTGCTCACAGGCTGCTGAGGCTGCATTACCGAGGACACGTGTGACACTGGCACTGATCTACAGTCCCGGCTCGACAGGTACCCCAGTGAGTGCAGAGTTACCATTCTTCTATTAAAAAAAAATAGAGAGAAAGAAAATTTAGCCATGGAGAAGTGAACCACAGAGAAAGGCGAAGGAAGATTTCATCCTCCCTCAACACAGTACATAATGGCATACAGAGCCAGGATGCTGAACACCGTGTCTGCATTTCAGTCTAACCAGAGCACTGTTTTATGAGAGAAAAGGGAATAAAACGCACCCACTTGTGCCAGGGTGACATGATCAGGTATCTGACCCTGTGGCTTTTAGTGAAGATGAGTCCTTCTCACTTGCATTATCTAGGAACTCGAGCACCCCAGTCCCACCAGCGGGAACCAGGCAGAAACCCCCACACTGGTGTTAGGAGAGCTCAACCATCCTTCAGAGACGAGGAAGCATGGCTCTCCACCCTCACAGAAATAGATGAGAAACAGGGAGTCTGCAGAACAAGTCAAATCTGAGCCTGTCCATTTTCACAAGCTCTGTTTTACCGAAAGGAGCAACTCCCCTCACAGCAGAAACAGCCGGAGAGGGGCCAGTCCTTCATCTCCTCGGCCACATCCCCCCTCGCGGGACCTCAGCCAACGTGGTGGCAACTCAGAAAGATTTGGTGAAAAGTTCAGCAACCGCTTACATGACAAAAAGGTATTTTGAAACACCTGCAACAGCAAATGCTGTCAATTCCCAGAGACGTTCTTCAGAGCTAGACAATCACAGTGCCAAGATTTTAAGGAAGGAAACTGTAGACCTTCAAGAGAAACAAACCGATTGAAGGAAAACAGAGGCAAATGGCTTACGGGTAAGTTAAACTTGCTCTTCTCCTGTACTTAAAGGATCTTTTAACTCTGAACCAAGACTCAAAACAGATCGTAACAGGAAGTAATTTGTGGGGATTTCCAGGGAAGAAAGCTGATATTCACAGGAGATACGCTGGGAAATATTCTTGAAAATGACTCCTGAATATTATTTGTATTATTGCAATCTATACCAAGAAAACAAATGAACAAATAGTGTAACCAAAGAAAAAAAAAGAAAAAGAAAAAAAGACTGGATGCATGTGCTAAGGTCATATTGTTCCCGGGTTACACTTATGCTACACAAGCCCAGGGTAGCAGTGGTATAGTGTTACTGTCTGACTCAGCTCCCGAGAGAATATCTAAGTCCCAGCAATTTCTAAATAATGCCAGCCTACTCCAGCCTGCAATCGCGTGTGTGTAAAGCAGTGCTCAGCATATAATGTATGCCAAGCTGGAGCCTTGACTCTCCAAGTAAATACGACATCATTTTGATCTGTTAATAAATAAGCTCCGTCCTGCTTTGTCTGGAGTGTATTTCACTGGGGAGACGACGCAGAGCCCCGCGGGTGAAGGCAGGGGCGAGGACGGCGCCTGGGGGTCAAGGGCATGGTCATGGACCCCCGTCCGTACCACCTGCCCCTTTGCCCAGATAAGTTAGATTTAAATTATCAGTGTAGGGCTTCCGTGGTACCTTCTTACAGAAACACAAACACAAAGGAATAACCGCTATTTAATGAACAATAATATAAGACAGGAGAAATTACATCGGCAGATTGCGACTCTAGCCTTTAATCTTCATTACGGATTCAAACACAAGCATCTAAAGTAAGATTCAAGTGGGATGATGAAATTCTTTTTGTTTAATGGATAACAATCAAGTAACACATAATCCCTTATAGCAATGATTCTGCAACTACTCCGTCCCTTTTATGTGCATAATATATCTTAATGGGTTTTACCGCAATTTAGGCCACAAGACAAAGCATCTGGCGAAGACTAATTTACAAGAATGTCACTCATGAGTAACATATACCATCCGCAGAACTGAAATATTTGACGGTATAGGCACTTAATCTTACTGCTATCCAGAAGTCCTGTAAATACTCTTCAAAAAGATGAGAATTTCTAGGGAACAAGAAAACCTCCCCAATGCCGTTACACTTCTTTATGCCATTACTTGTCTTTTAATTGTTATCTTTTGAACAACATACTTATTTCTTTTTCATTCATTAATAAGATTATCTTACATTAGTAGAGATATTGCCTGCGTCTTTCCCAGACGTCCTTGCAGGATACCGACACCACAGAGCTCATAGGAAAACAAAGCCATCACCACATAAATAGAATTATTAGGATTTTGAATTAAAAGCGATTCCAAAGATAAATATAATATACAAAGTGGAGTAAAACAGCCATTGAGAAGGTAAATACAAACTGTCTATAGAATTCAGTCATTTCAGAGAGGAAGCGTTGAGGAAAATCATAATCTCAGTGTATATGTGCTCACAAGGCAAGCTAGGAAATGATGAATGTATGGAAAAATGGGATTAGTGTTCCCTTCTCATTTTAAGCACATGCAAAGACGCGAGACTGAGACGCATTTGAGTTAGAAGATCCTTACTGATCAGGGCTATATTCTGTCAAGTAAAAACCACATGTGGTTTTTACCACTATAAGCACATGTGCTATAAACACACGTACGAGCAATGCCTCTCATGCAATTTTATTCAGACACTATTGAATTCAAAGAATGTCCTTCCAGAAGGACCTGAAGTATATTCATGAGTACTGTTAAATTCTATAGGACTGCAAGTAGCTTAGAAACCCTCACAATATCTACACTAGTCATTAATTTTACCTCATGTCGTAATATTGGCCCTGGAAGCCTTTTGAATGAATCCTTGCCTGAGCTAAAGCAGACCTTACAGGAGGTGGAATAATTTTCTTTAAAAAAAAAATGCTGTTGAGAGAAAATCCACAAAAAATATTAGGTTATTGAAATGGTTAAGTGCCATGCTTGTTAAGACTATGATTCTTTTTTTTTTTCTTTTTCTGACAAGCATCTTACAGTAACTTTTGAAAGTAGCCGATTATACAGATTTAGGTTCTCATAGGGAAAAGCAGAGACTGATTCAGTGAATTGTTAATATTCACTCTGCACCCGCAGTCTCCCACTGACAGACAAATTTTCTAACTGCTTCACCATTCTCTGAGTCTTCTCTGCACTCCCTGAAATTTCTAAATTGTGTGAATACTACCCTGCTCATAAATCCTGGGACGTGTGTGACCTTTTGGTCGCTCACTTTAATGGGAGCTATTTTTCTACTGATTATTAAATAGCAGTTTTCAGGTAATTTTGTTACTATTTTGCATGCATTAACCAATTGTGTTTTACTCACATTGATCTACAAAGATCCGATAGGAAATAATGAAAATCCAATACATTGTTTAAAAGATATTAAATTTCCCAAGCAGATTCAGATGTTGACCTTGTCTCTTGTTACAGAACAAGATGTGAAGAAGGTAATCCGAAAGCACAAATGCCCAATGAAAGGACAAGCCTGGGTTTTCCAGCTCACAGTTCAGGGATACACACTGAGAAAAGTGGTACCCACAGTTTCAATAACTATATTATCCAAACATTTCATAGCTGCTCTACTAGAATTGTGTCCGTAATTAGCACGTGTACCAGAACTTCTCCCTCGAACTGCTGTCCTGCCTTCAAAGGATTTAGAAAGGTGAAGGTTGAACAAAATTATAATTCTTTCCTGCATTCTGGTCAGGAGAGCTGAGAAATTAAATGGGAATTACAAGGTTTGCCACCCCGTCAGCAGGGAGCAGGCGCTGAGATCTCATTCCCTTTGAACCTGCTGGATCCAAGCTGCGGCATCGCACTAAACGCAACTTTTCTGGGCCAGAGTCTATCGCTTTGCATTGTTTGCAGTGGGATCTTGCTAGCAGGATTTTCATGGTTAATTTAGGTTTGAGGTTTGTTTTTATTATTTTTTTTTTAATGAATGTGTGACGAAGCCATCTCCCTCTTCATCTGCTCACTAGATTTATTTTGTATCGGGCTACATCTGTTTCAGTACCTTAACTGTTCCAATCTGAGGACTATTGACATTTTCATTATGTGCGAGCTGACAGTACATGGCTGTATTAAGGGATTTCCAACTACGGGGGAAGGGAGGGGCTGCAATCTCTCTTTGCAGAGATTTCTAGTAGATAATGCTTTTCAGTATGGCAAAATGATAATGCAAAAAGAATTGGGACATTTTAGGCAGCATAAGAGGACAAAATCACAGCATCCTTGTGAAATAAGTGCTGGCTGGAGAGCAAGGTACGTGTTATTAATATATATCAGTATCTATATTCCAGAAGGAGATAGCCAAAGACTATAATTAGCTCTGAAGCTAAAGTATGAGCAGCATAATAATAACTATTAGACTAAAAAGGAATGTAATGAATAAAAGCTCAATTCACAAAGGAATACAATGTTAATATTGAAATTTGGACATGTTAAAATGGTAAGTTGTAAAAGAGGAGCATTTAATGACACTTTGTGTCTGTGCAATTTATTCAGGATAGATAAAAAAAAGAAACAATTATAATTTACAAGAACAAGGAGTGTTTTATATGGATTTTGTGATAGTCTATCAAATTGATCATTGCCTTCAATGCTGTCTCGAGTGTACACGTACACAAGCTCTGAGCTGCACAAATACACACACACACACATAGTTATAAAATCAGGTTTCCCACTGTCCTATAGCAGTAAAAAAAATGAGTAGAGAGAACAATGTTGGAACAGATAGGTGACAAACTTCACAGGAGATCTCTTTGGTTGTTCTCCAGATCTGACCTTGAAAGACTGCTTACGTGTGATTGTCATTAAGTGCCCCCTCCCTTTCATTGACCCATTATTTACACATTTCTATTCAAACCTAAGGCCTGAGAAAATGGGGAAAGGAGCAAAGCTAATGCTGTGTCTTTCTCCGCCCTCTTTAAAAGCTAGCTGTTGTTCTGTATCAAGGCAAAGATAAGTTGTTTAAACAAAACACAAACTAAAAAAGACAGTGTTCCTTGTATCCATATTTACTCAGTGATCCCAGGTTTGTTATGGGAAGGCAAGACCAAAGTATAACTGTTTGACAATCAACTCTACCATCCCAAATGGTATCACTCTAATACTGCAATACATCAAGTTAAAATAGATATTTTTGTTATTTTCTATAAGATTTGTAGTATAATCAGTTGATCCATCCTTTTTAACGTAACCAAATATCTCTCTTACTTCAGAACTAAATTCTTCACTCACATTCTTCTCCTACGGCTCTATCACCTCTTCTTTGATTTCTCCAATGACTTACTATTCAACACATTAAAAATATTCTGTCACTACACATAAAAGCTGCCATGCTCTTGACCTGGCCCACGTATCTTTTCCTCTTCCTCCAGACTCTCCGTTCAACTTTTCCTATTCCTTTCCTGCATCTGCATTAATATTTACACAACTTTCTCTATACCATCTGTCATCCTGTCACCTGTACCTAAAATAACCTGCTGTTTTTCACTACCAAATATTCTATCTCACCACATACAAATCTCTCCTTATAAAATAAAAAATAAATAAAATAACTTATCTCTTTCATAAATTAATGCTCCTCACCAGTGACAACAGTGAACTTTTATTATTTACATGGCAGTTTGCTAGAAACTTCATGAACAATTTTCCTCCTCCACCTTATCTGAACTATATTTAAGATGTACTTTAAAAAATTACTTAACTCAGGCATAATTCATGCAGGAAGGTTCTAATATTTGGGTTTAAATCAGGTTGAAAACAAGTGTAAGTTTCTACCTATTTATTAAAATAAGGCACTCTTAAACCCAGAGTGAGACGATTTACATAGCCATCAAGAATGATTTAACTACATTGGTCCTACAAAAACAATTTTGTGAAACCTGTATAAATGGAGTGGGCAGAACTACAGAGTACAAGATGGATCACCTATTTTTCTATGCAAAGTTCTGCCAACGCTTCAATACTTCAGGATACAAGACAGCAGCAGATCAAGTCTGTTTTTTATGTCAGAAAAGAGCCCAGAAACTTCAGATCTTCTCCAAAACTCTAGGGATTGTTGATTAGTTGAGGCTAAATCTTACATGTATAATATATAGCAGCAAAGCGAGTTAAAATACGCAGCATATTTTGAGAATCTATCAAGAGTTCACGCTACAGTGGTGCACAAGATTGGCAAGGAGGACTAAAAGTTAACATAGCTGTAGACAAAGCAATTAGCATCTCTATTATGTGGATATTGATCCAGCTGATCTCTCTGTTAACAAACCTTCCAAAATGAGATAAGGCGGCACTCGCTAATAATGCTAGATGAAACAGATAACAGCAAAATAATCAATTAAATGGAGTCATGTGATGCCTACTTTGAGGATCAAGGAGGAGTGGAGAGATCAAATGAAGAAAAAAAAATTATAATTTACAGTTGGGAAAACTCTGTAAGATGTTTATTTGAAGTCAAAACTGATAACGTAATCCCATGAAACAGGAACAATTGGCATCCTGGAGGGATGAGAATGTTCCCCTCCTACTTGAGAAAAGCCTTTCAGTGCCTCGCTCAGGCTGCGGAGCTGGACGCAACCCCCACTCACAGGATACTGTCCAACGCCTACGGGAACAGGTAGAGCCACATACTCCACTGTACATAACATGGTCCTGTTAACTGGGGGACTGGGGCTGGCTGCCAAAATGTCCCAATTAGGTCTTTTTAACTCTTAGACTCCTGACACTATTTCCCTGTTTCCCCTTCCCCTCCATTATACATTACTATCATCAGCTCTTGTCTGACACTGGGTCCCATTTGCTAGACATGGTGCAAAGCTATTCTGATTTCCATCGCTCAGAGCCTGGTTGAGTTGCACTGGCAGAAGTTTAAATGGGACTAAAGAGAATGGAAGTAATTTGCCTGACTTAAACGAAGACTGTTAAAGGCAGGAAAAAAATCCACATCCTATTGCATACGATGCAACATAACAACTATGCGGTCCCACTGCCTACGTTCTGTACATCTCTTCATCTCCAGTTCACACAGTTTCAGAAAAGCAAAGTTCTGCTTATTCTGGGGCATTTCTCACAGTCAGAAAGCCTTTTACCATCAAATCATGTTCATGAAGAATGCTGCTGGAATTGCAAATACGAAACACAGTCTGTGAATGAACGTAATACAAACCGTTGAAGGAATGGATAAATCTGTGCAAGGCAGACAGCTGACTTAAAGTAGGTGTACTTGTTAAAACCACAGTCTGGTAAAAAAAATAAATTCATAATGTATGGGGTTTTTTTATAATTAAAAGCATAAATATTTGATTATGAATGGTTTTATTCTGAGAAGCTTTAGCTCAAGACAAACTTTTTTTCATGCACTCTCCTAAAAATGTGAACATTATTTTATATATTTTATCTATGCTGTTATTAAGTTTCAGGTAGCTGCAATTCTTTTAGAAGAACACAGTATTGTTCTTTGGTTTATCCATCCCTTGTGTACATAAATCCATTTGAGTATATAAAAAGAAGTATGTCATTTCTACTCCAGAATCTAGAAGCTACTGAGGTCTTTTTTACTCAGTTTTAAGGAAAACATTGCCATTTGGGCTGGGATAAAATATAAATTTAATGTGAAAGAGTGTCTTTGCCTGGTTTTACTAATCTGGGAAACTGAAAAAAAATAAAAGGGATTATATAGAAGAAAATATAGAATTCCTTTTTTTGTGAAAACCACAATGAATCATGATGCTGTAAAACAAGGTTATGTTAGCAATTGAGGAAGAAAAGAATTAAAGCACTCCTATTTTTACCTCATCAGGGAGATCTTGTTTTGTCCTTCTCGCCATGGAAGCCGTCTGAGAAGAGCAATGCAGCTTGTTTGTACATGCAACCAAGAAATAAATATTATGACTCCATTTCACTTTAACATCTGGGGGTTTTGTGTGTTAACTTCTCTGCCTTTTTTCTAAATAGGTGAGATTTTTATTTTTATTTTTAATAATAAATAGTTATAATATTTAGTCATTGCAACATTTTCATCTCAAACTACATAGAAGTATGGAAAACTGTGCCACAGAAGTCTTGTTGGTTGTTCACGTATTTTAAGCAATAATCATGAGCATGAAACTGGGTAAAGAACTAGAATGAAGACATCCACATCTATTTGCTGTCCTTCCCTTTTCTGCTTGATTCCCAAAACAGCTTAAATCCTATGTTCTCATTCAGCTGGGACTTGCAATAGTCATTACCCAATAAGAAGCAACTCACTAGATTAGAACACTAAACACACCTACCTAACAGCAGCCCACTGGGGCTTTTTGGTCAACAACCCTTAATAATGCCAAAACACCGCATATTCAGGGACCTCAGGTACTTCAGGTAAGCTGTATGAGAACTATCTTTCTCCACAGATATACTTAAAAAAAAAAAAAATTATTTGTAACTTACAGAGTAAAACTGACACACTCAACTTCACACACACTGTCATTTCCATGTAAATGGGCCGGAAAAAGAAAAGTATGCTTTGAGGGGTTAAAATATCGCGTCTGAAAACACGATGCTGCCTTTTTCCTCTTTACAAAACATTTAAACATTAACAAGGACTTGAATCTCTGCGGCAAAATCTGGAGTGGTATAAAACTAAGGTAGTTCTGTTCATTTAAATATGCGGTCACCAACTTATGACACATTGAAAATCAAGGCCAAAAAGTAAAACCTAAATCAGAGTCTACCCAGAATATTTCAGTGATTTCCCCCCGCAATGGTAACCATTGGTTCATTGCAATCAGAATGCCTCGGGCAAATATAGCACTGTCAAAACACTTGTACTGGTGGGATTTCAGCCACCTCCCCGGCAGGCTCCTTGGAGGAACGTCGGCTGTCCTGCAGCGAGGCTGGAAGGTTCGACCTGCAGAACCTCGCAGGATCTGTGGATCCTGGAGTCCCTGACTCGACAGACATCAGTGCCTGTAGCCTAAAACTCGGGGTTTAGATTTTGCCTTCCCTTGGAAAGGTCTGATCTTTCAGCTCTTGTTTTGTAGTGAACCTTTAAAAATGAGTATGCTTTGTACAAGGCAAGAAGTTGAAGATGGTGAAGTATGATGGTGACATGTCATGCGGAACACAAAAAAAGTGGTGTCACTGATGTTCAGGAAGACTGAACTCCTATAGGAACAGGTGCAAAAAAGGACTACTGCGAGGAACAAGGGACGGGAATGCTTTAATGAGACAATATTCATCCAGTTTTGCCAGTTCAGCCTTACAGAGCAAAAATGGAGAGCAGAGGCCCCTGCCTGTAACTACACCATGTGAACAACAAGGAAAAAGGATTTGTAAGAGGAAAAAAAAATTAATATAAATTAACCAGGAATAAATTCCATCTGAAATTAGATGAAGGTCTCTACCCGTTATTGGAGAAAGGTTACGGAGCAGAGTCCCAAGAGGAGAAAAATTCTAATTAGTTTTAAAACGGTGCTTGATCACTTTATGGAAGGTATTACATGGCATGGATATCTCCTACAGCAGAGAACTGAACTTGTGACCCAGCGGATCCTTTTCACTCCTAGGAGTTTCTTCACATTAATGCATACGTACAACCAAAACCTGACACTTTTTCATACTTCTATTGCTTTAGGTCCATTTTAATGCCAAATTTCATGCTTTGGGGAATTTAATACATATTTTTAATGTTTTATAGGCTTTTATTTGAATTTTTTTTTGAAGGAACCAAACCAAACAAAATCTAACACACTGCTGCAGCCATTGATTCTACGCGTACTATTATGGCCCCTTTATCTGAATGTTATTTAATGAGTGTCCCTGAAGGGATTAGCATGTCAATGTGTGTATATTGATTTCCTAATCCAGCCCATCAAAGCTGTTATGATCTGGCGACAGCACAAGAAACAGGAGTTCAAGGTTCTTCACACAGCTCCGACAGTATGTTCTCAAGCCTCTTGATGTGAGAATTAGCTCAGTCCTGAAGTCCAATTAATCTGATGAGACTGTCAACAAAGATGTCATTTCTAGTCACATTTTTGGGGATGTGGACACCTGTCTAAAATACAAAATGAGATCACCAGCTCATTAACATTTTCCAACAGATGGTAAAAAGCTGCATTTTGTATCATTCTGGACTGCTCTGCGTTTTATAGCCAGACCTCTAAGCTACCTGCGCTGTAGGATTGCACACCAAAGTTAGTTTTAGAAACTGAAATATCTGGTAGACACGTATTTAGACACTGGCATCAGGATGTTACAGCAGAAACAGAAAGAGCTTGCAATCCCTTCCCAGACATTAAGAAAAAAATAATAAATATCAGAAAAACTGGGGGAGGGGAATTGGTTAAACAAAACCTTTTTCTGAGTCACTTAAAATTTAATCCAATATTCCCCTCCCCAAAATATTCCAATGTAGAATATTTGACTTGTCTGTGGTGCCAAGACCACATCCTTTCCTAAGGTCTATGACCAAGACCTCTGCCTGGTCCTACACCAGACACACTTCCATGACGCACAGTCCTCCAGCTATTCCCTGATGCCATACAGCCTGTAGGAACAGGAGCCTCAGCATTAAGCTGTGCGGCATAAAGCAGAGTTTGAACCAGTTTGACAGTTCCTGTACAGACAAGGCACAAGCTGCTTTTCCTCAGCAGCAACACTAAGGTCTCAATCCTGTTACTACGGCGTTCAACAGGAAAA
This sequence comes from Anarhynchus alexandrinus, assembly GCA_008711295.1. Lineage (NCBI taxonomy): Eukaryota > Metazoa > Chordata > Aves > Charadriiformes > Charadriidae > Anarhynchus > Anarhynchus alexandrinus. The sequence continues at coordinate 2,155,440 of VUYV01000159.1, forward strand.
CTGTTTAACCTAACTGGAGGAAAATCAGATTCTAACAAGTTCCCAGCTGAGCAAAGTACTGCAAAAAGTGAACATTTAAGTGCACATCCTAATTAGTATTATTGCAATAATACACAATAGTGGAGTTCTATCAGCTAACATCTAGAGAAATTGCTGTCAAATGAACAGAACATTTCTGAATGCTTTATGAGGAATCCCCCCCCCTTTTTTTTTCCTTAACCACTATACATTCAAATAAACTCTTCTTATACGATCCTCATCTTGCTTTTGCTGCTCAGACATGTCACAGCACAAATTGGCATGCTTCCTATTTTTGATATTGTCTAATTCCCTGGGTCATTAGTTATGTAATCATAATCATTTTTCTGCTGGGCAGATTGGTGTTATCTATCTCATCTCCTTTTCTCATCTCACCTCTTTAGTAGTGTTAGAGCATAGATGGGAACATCCAAGTCCCTCAGGGCACCATCTGGTACTACCCTCTACAGAGAGGGCTAAATGAATGACATACTGTATGGTACGTCCTACTCATTAGTCACTGATTCCTTATGTGGCTTTTTTTTTTTTTTAATTCATTCCATTACATATTCTTTAGTTATTTTGTTCATCTCATTCTCCCTTCCTTTATACCCGTATCCAAAGGCTTCACACGATGGGGAAAATACCAACGGGTAAGAAAGGGACGTGCTGGAGGGCGTAGTATGTCAGGAGGAATATTGTGAACATGGGAACAGAGGAGATTGTATGGGATCGGTGTTTAAACCATAGTCAGGAAACAACAGAGAAAACACTCAAAGGCATCAAAAAGTAACAGGGAAGGAATATACACATATATGCGTACACAGCCTATATGAGTCACCTGCCTATGGACAAGTCATTACGCTACACAGCCCGTTAATACCAACAGATGAATCTTTTATATGTAAATAACACCAAGGCTAAAAGCTATTGCCTCCTTTCCCAAAAGGATTAAAATCCAGCCTGTACTGACGCAGAAACAATTAGAAGATGCCTTCTGAAGTTTTGATTAATGCGTGTGTACCAGCCATCGCCTACCTGCACTGCTCGGCGAGGAATCCCTGCCCGCCGATGAAAGGAGCCCAACATTTGCATTTGTTACTGCTTTATGTTCATCCCAGTAAAACAGATTGTTATTTTTTATTGTACTATGTAGCACCATAAATATAGATGGCCTTTTAAAGCCAAATATCACTCTTGCTAAGTAATTGTCAATTAAATCTAGTATTAATTATTCTTAATAGCCCAATCTCATTGTTTTCGACGTGTCCTGTTTTTGCACGGTTCTGATGTCAGAGCAGATGAATTTCGGTTTGGAGGTTTACTTAAACCCCCTATTTAATGAAATCACTGTGTTGTTGGCTGAATGTGTAAATCTTTGAAATGAAACTGCAAGAACTGGTTACTGGTTACCAAAACTGAGCCGGGCGCAGGGCAGTGGCGTGTTCAACTCTTGTAAATAAACATCAAAGCACAATCTGACAAAAATGAAATAACTTAAGAATCAATTCAAGCTATAATTATACTGACGGTCAAAGCCTTTGCTTTTAAGGCTTAGTGTTAGAAGACATGTTTTCCAACCCTCATTAAGACAGAAAAAAAATTCCAAGGACTCCATTTCTACCCAAATTTCCAGCCTTCACCATGGGACAGCCTTCCTGGGAGGATGGAGAAGCGATGCAGATCGCGCAGGGTGCCCTAAAGCCGCGCGCCGTGTCCCACCAGCACAGCAGGACCAAGGAGTCGGAGCTACCCACGAACGGCTGGAGCAGCAAATCTCACAGAGACCCGCTCCGTCATTTCATGGACAGTTAAACGGTTCCTCTCCGCCGTACCCACAGGGCAAATGCCTCATCTGGCAGAGCTCAGATGATGGGAACAGAGACTGCAAATCCCCTCTGAGAGCAAAGATAAATGAAGCCTCAGGTGTTTCCCCCCCTTGATGTGGAATCTAGTAAAGCTTCGGGTTTTTTTCTGATGGGTTAGTTTTACCCTGGCCTCCAGGATGGATGTGCTGGCATTCCTCTATAGCCTTTTCCCCGCCTTACCGACAAATGCTGTGTACAAGAGTCAGTTCTGCGGCAGACTTCGAGCTCTGCCTGAGCAGTTCAGCGCTCACAAATAGCCGGTGCCTCATTAGGCAAGAGGCAGCAAGAGCTGAAAAGGAGAAAACAAAGGCGATAGCCCACCTCTGCTCCCAGTCCTGTCTCCAGCGAGACGGGACCGGCTGCTGCGCTGGGTTTGTGCCGGGACAGGGTGGCTGCTCCTCTTAGTCCTTGAACGAACGCCTACATTTTAAAAAATTTGCCTATATGTTTTACAGTTGGCACTTATTATAGCACAGAGAGACCTCGTTCGTAAACAGGGGGTCAAAGATGCCCACAATCAATCTGTCACCTTCTCAGTGAAATGAAAGGAAACGTTAAGCGATGTTACAGAGCCACGAAATCCAAGGGAAAAATGTCAGCTCCCTGAAATGGGGGTTGTATTTTCCACATAACAGTCTCTTATCAAATGGCAAAACAGAATGTAGAATAAAATTCATAACAAACAAATTTAAAAAGATCCTCAGTTCAGAGACTGTATCACGCATTCTTGAGATGCCTTATAGCCATTCATTCTTCCTTATATCCATTTGAATGTTCCCCCCTTGGCCTTTTGTTTTCATTTTAGCTGTCTCTGTACCATTCCCAAAGCTTTTCCCTCCTCTCTGCTGTCCTTTCCCCCCCCCCAGCCCTATACACTCTGCAAAACCCTTTCTCCTGTGTTGATTACTCTCACTTTTTGGCATGCGTACTCTTTCTAAATTCTGTTTTGCTTCTTAAACCTTTTTATTTTTTTTTCCCCACGGACTGATTCCCCTTTTTCATTAAGCCAGACTCTTTCTTTTTTTTTTTTTTTTTCCTTCCCCACCCTTAAAAAGAGCATTTTATTCTGGCCAAACTAAGGGGCTTGCCATGTTCTCATTTACAAATGTCACCGCAGCATGGCTAAAATTCTGCTTCGGCTCTGAAAGCTGCACTGGCACAGAACAAAAGCATTGCAGTGCCTCGCACACCACTGCGTTGTTTCCCCTCATTCCTCCTCCAGGCTTGCTTAACAGTAACAGCTTGCAGTGACATTTTAGCAAAAGCCACGCTCTTTACAGCTCCTCCCCTTGCTTACAGCAGAAATTAATAGTGGAAGTCTGTTTAGGAGAAGCCATGAAAGACTGGCCCTAAGCAAGAGAAAAGGGGATAGACAGCCCTTCATTCTAATCTGCCCTTCTTTATTTTAGTCCACCCCAATATTTGAGATTTATTTTTTTTCCCCTCATCAAATATTCAATTGTAGTTTGTAAGCACATTAACTTTAGCAGCATTCCGCATGTGCGTGAAAGTATCTCTGTGTGGACCTAAAAAGGACCAGAGAGAACATTTACATTACCAGGACCGAAGTGCTAAGGGCAGATTTCTAGAGTAAGTGGTAAAAGACCATATTCAACAAAACATTATGCAAAGCAACACATGATTTAATGTGCAGAAGACTGAGGGGGGATCTTATCACTGCTTATAAATCCTTAAAGGGAGGGTGCCAGGGGGATGGGAACAGTCTTTTTTCAGTGGTGCCCAGTGACAGGACAAGAGGGAACAGGCACAAACTTGAACATGGGAAGTTCCATCTTAACATGAGGAGGAAGTTCTTTCCTGTGCGGGTGGCAGAGCACTGGCACAGGCTGCCCAGAGAGGTGGGGGAGTCTCCCCCTCTGGAGCCATTCCAAACCCGCCTGGACGCCGTCCTGTGCCACTGCTGGAGGTGCCCCTGCTCTGGCAGGGGGTGGGACTGGGTGAGCTCCAGAGGTCCCTTCAAACCCTGACCAGTCTGTATAAGACATCACCAGCTAAACCCAGCTCGAGGTCTCATCACCAAACCCCTCCTCTCCCAGCCACCTCCCTCCCCTGCCAGCGTGGTCTCCTCAGTGCCCTCCAAACCTCATGGCCAACTCCCGGCTGCAGCTGGAAGGAGACTCAGTAAAAGCCTAAAGAGCTCTTGGTGACATTGCCTGATTTGCTTGTTTGTATATATAAACATCAACTTAGAAGAGAATGTGAAAATGGGAAGTTAAACATTATATAATTAGCAGACACTTTGACGACTCGCTGCAGAAGTTCGGCGTTTTCTTTGCCCTGGATGCCTGCGGAGACGCGTTCAATAAGTGGGTACCCTGCCAAGGGACAAACACACACACAGGGAAGGAAGGTGGGGGAAAAACCCATCTCCCGCCTGCGTGTGAAGGCGAGGGACAGCCCAGCGACACCGCGGCGGGTCACCCGAGTCCACCGCACACAAACAAAAGGGAGCTCGGGCTGCTGAAGGCGACTGGCACCGGCTCTATAGAGATATCAGGAGCCATCAGGAAGTCCTTGACTAACGGGCGAGAGCCTCCTAGGCCTGCTCCAACAGCGAATTGAGTCAGTGGAAAGCCTCCCGCCGGCCCTCCTGGCATCTGTGTTAGCCCCCTAATAACAAACAACCCCCCCCCAAAACGCCAGGAGAATTACATAATGTTTGCGCGTTTCACAGTGGGTTTCGGCAGCGCCGGTGCACATTTTGGGTGGAATAGTCTCACGTTGCTCAGGTGGTTACCCCGATTTTCCTTCTAAAAAACAAAAAGGGGGACGGAATAGTCGCACGCCCAATTCGCTGAGCGGTGGGCTGAAGGTTGGCCAAGCAAGGCTAGCAAAACACCGAAAGGGTGGTCAGTTGGTGTTATAAAGAGGCAGTGTTCTGCGCCAAGCAGAGCATCCCGAGCTGCCTCTGGCTTCTCGCCACCCGAGCTGCCAGCGCAGGCACCAGCCCTATTTAATCTCATTTACCATTTAGACAACACAAGAGAAAGAGGCCGTTTGGGTTACGCTGTTGGTGTAAACTTCCATCATTCCTCTGAACTTCTTAACAAGTTCTTACAAGGTGGAGATAAGCAGAGAGAAAGTGGTGAAATTAAACAGGCAGGTAATTTTCCCAAACACGCATGCAGAAATCAGGAAGGAAGGAGGATATTCTCTCTCCGGCACAGGCAGGTCCTCCCCAGGGAAGAGCCGAACCTGCCAACAGCTCCGAGCTGCTCAGAAGATAAAAGTGATTTCCAGCAGGAAGAAAAAAAATCTATTTGTTTGGGGGCTTTGAGTATGAATTAGTATTTTGGGGGTAAAACTCATTAGTCTACCGGTTCCAGTGCAAGGTTTCTCAGTCTACAGAAGAAGATGACTATTGGAGGAATATTTCCAAATTCATATCTGAGTGGCCAGACAGCAACTGCTTTAGTTGCGCTTGCAGGAGATATGCTATGGGACACCAGCGCAGCTGCAGGGCTTGCAGCTCCGTCGGGAAGCCATTCCTCACAGCCCCTCCAGTGGGTGCAGGATGCTTTCATTCAGTCTATCATTTGGGTATTTTTTCATAGTCATGTAATAGGAAAAAATCACTCTGTGTGCAGAGAAATAGGTAGAAAGTTTAGGATGCCCCCCAAAAAATCTAACAGCCAATCAAAATTGTATGTTCTGCGTAAAATCTGAAACTTCTATCATCCAAATCTGCCCTGATTTAACCGGCAACATTGGTCATACAAGAACTATAAGGCTGTGGATACAATAACTTTCTGTTATGCATTTGAGTTAATGTTTTGATTGCTTTCATTTATAGAATGGCACAACAATAAATAGTGATTTAAATGACTATAATTAAATATACGAAAGAGCTGAAATGATTTATCAGCCAAAAGCCACTAAGTGCTTGATCACTCCATCAGATCATTAATCTGTCTTCCAGAAGTGTGCTTGGCACTTATATAGTCAATTATATGCATTTTAAGCGACTGGACATGAGTATTCACAAGATTAGATCAATACTGGGTATGATTCAGTTTATATATTCCATCAGACATTTAGTGAGGTTTTAAGACAACAATTTTCTTTTTATTAAGGCAAATTAATAAGTACTTTAGTGCATATTTGGTTCAGAGAATGACCAATATGAAATAGAAAATAGTTTATATTGGCAGCTGCCAAGTTCTCTCAGCATTTGGTACTTTAAAAAGTTGAGACAAATCTGGCTTCTCTCTCGATTTCTTCTGTGCCATAACAAAGGTGCTCCCCGAACGCATTGGGCTGGATTGCTACTTCCTTGCGGCTTTGTAGCATCTCCTTTGCCTTCCTTTTTGACTGGAGTTCTGTGCCAGGGTTCCTACAGATGACTAGTACAGCCAAAGTATTTTTTGATGAAAATACGGCACTAAAAATATGCTCGCACACTTTGGAGAATGTCAAAATAATCCTGAGTGTTAAGCACAAGGAAACGCATCCTCAAAACCCACCATCCTGTAATCTAAATTAAGAAGCAAAATAAGTACGAGTTCTCTTAGTTTTGACTTTTCCTGTAAAAACTGCCGTGTTGTACAGAATCTCTTGGTGCTTCCAAAGAGATTTGTGCTTCCGAGAGGCTTTGCCTTGTCACCTCCTCTCTCTCAGCTAAGGCAAATATTGCAGAAATTCGGGCACATCACAGATCTAGGACTTCCAATTCTCTTTTATCCTTTTAAATCCCATATGCTTGGTGGCTGTATAACAACTCGGATAGTGAGAAGCCAGCAGAAGTTTGGGGTACTTTACTGGAAAAAACAGTTCAGGGAGGAATCAAACCGAGTGGCTGAATTTCTTTCCATGAAATCACCTAATTGTCTTTGCAATGTTGTGTCTCGGACAAGAAGTCCTCCCTCAGCCTGGGGTCTTTAATTTTCCCTTTCAGAGGACTAGAGTCCTTCATTCACAAACTCTGGCCATGTAACAAAGTCATTTATCTTTATTAGCACCTCTTCCACTGTCCAGTTCACTCTTTTGCTTGGAATAACAAATAACTTTCAGCTCAATGCGTCGGCCTGAGTCAGCCTGAGATTTCCCCTCATCACGTGCCTCAAGCATGCCTGGTCTGCTCCCAAGGGCTTCACGTACTGGCCAGCAAGCCTGGATCTCTCTAAGATGTCCCTCTTTTTGACTGGCTGTGGTTCACCTTTTCTCACGACTTTCTGAGCAGCTCCACAGTAAATGAGAGCAGTTCTCTGAACTAGTCAAGATTAGATTGAGAAGTCTTTTTGGGCAACCTGGGATGACTTGGTTCATTTTCCTGTTATTGCTAGTAAGAAAACACACAGGTCATTCATTACATCTCTGATTCCTTCTCCTAAGGCTGCTTGCCTCACTCTCTTCCACTTGCAAGAAAGAAACTGCTCTAGTACAAGAAAACCAGACATCCCAACCTCATTTGAGTGCTTTGTAGCCCATTAACAAATGCTACTGCATTCACAAAGAACATTTTAAATAAGCAAATAGAAAAAACATAGGCAGTGATAAAATAAAATGTGAATACTATAGTAATATTTGCCCGTGTTGTTTGCATACAAATTCTAGTAACGTATTAGTTATATATTTTTGAAATGCTCGGTTTCGTGAAAATCGTCGCCGGTGTTCACTGCCTGGTGAACACTGCCTTTTGACTCCTGGCAAAGAACATAAATTAATTACCTGTTTAGTATTCTGGGTTCGCTGTAGTAAAATGAGCAGCCAACTTCGCAGTGGGCCAAAATTCAAACAGAAACTCAATTCATGCAAAAGAGATCAGCCTTACTTTCCAGCCTTAAAACTTGGATAGGCACCATACTGTCACAACGGCCCCTGTCAGCCGAGGGGGTGATAGCCGCACAATGCAAAGCAAACATCCTTGTCGGCAGAAAAGGAGAGCGTGTTTGCTGTGATACACTGCGCGGTGAAGTACATTGGAACCTGTCTTACAACATCTACAAAGATTTCTTTTATTAAAGCACCCGGCTTCCTATGTTCTTCCTGAAATACGTTATGAACGCCATGTGCCAAAGACCAGTTTACTGGCAGATGTATAATGGCCGGTACGGAAACGGAAGAGTTTTGTGATAGAACAGGAAAATCCTAGGAGAAAACTTCAGGAGACACTTACGTTATCACACTGCATCCAGGGAGTGTTCCTCATTCAGTGCCTCACTCTCTCCCATCCCAGCCTAACTTTGACCTTTGAGGGGTTTTTTTTTATAAATTTAAGCATTGCTAATTTTTTTAGTGAAGGGATTGCACTGTCCTACATATAAGACGCAACACAAGGAATCTTTGCAATATTTTATAGTTCCAATTTTGTATTGTTTCTAGGAAACAACTTGAGCCTCTGGTAGCCATAGAGACCTTGGGGCTGGCTGGAAGTTACTAAACTTTAACTAGTTGTTAGCAAGGGCCAAAGAGACCCCAGAAACCTGCCTGAAACTTTGCTCTTGAGGCGAGTGTTCTTGCTCAAACAGCTGAGGAAGAGAAAAGACATCAAGAAACGGATGAACCCAAAGCTACCCACTCTTCCCAAGGGGGCACGATGGCACTTAAGCATCATGTTTCCATTGGGATTTCACACTAACTCACTCCAACGCTGTTTGAAACAACACCATGTCACAATACATGCAGAGAAACACACGGTCATCGTCCACGTGCTAACCATGGGTTCATGCTCTCAAAGACAACTTCTCCATCTTGCTGTTGACAAATATCTCACCATCCCATCATAGCGTTACAAGGCAAGCTATTTCACATTCCAATTTGTTTACTTGCCTAGCCTCAATGATGACACGGTAAGGCGGAAAAAAGCCCCAGAAATCTTGCAATTAGTACAACCTATTTTTTTCCCTGACTTCTCCATGTTAACTAATATTGAGTAAACAATATCATATTTATATGGAGAAACTCCTTTGAGTATAGAATGGCTTTAGAGTTGGGCTAGACATGGTCTTCTCCTTTCTCAGAGAGGACAGCTATAACACTCTTGACAGTTCGTCTACAAGAAAATAAAGTAATTGCTCTGTCCTGAAAGTAGAGACCAAAGCAAAAAAACACCCCAAAACACTAACAACCACCCCCAAAAACCCAAATCAGAACTAAGTAGCATTTAAAAAGATGATTATGGGAGGGATAATTTGCTCACAGTATATTAGGCAACGGAAAAAAAAAAACAACCTAAAATAATGGATTAAAACACCACTGCTGAAATAAGTAACTGGAAATTTGTGAACTCACATTGGTTTCCACAAATGCTTGTTTTGGTTCTTGTGTCAAAGTTGGAAATACTGGGGGGATGGAGAGTAGGGCAATACCAAAAAAGAGTTAGAAAAGCTGATTTGGTACCTCAAATAATTCATTTATAATGTACTTAAAAATCACTCTTAACAGAAATAAAATGCAAAATAAGCAATACATTAGTGGTAGCATTTAATTACCCATCTTAATTAACTTGAATAATGAAATAATCCTGTTCCTATTTAAATACTGCATTTTGTGTACTGAAATACATAGCACAATTAAAGAGGAAGGCTGAGTCTCAGAGCTGAAAAAATTAACCCTGAAACCTGCTTCTGTAGATGCTGGGATTCCATTTCAAATGTATTGATTGGATTTGAGTTCTATGCAGTGAAATTACTATGAATATTCACATCATGCCAGGATGCAGAAAAAAATGAGAATTGTCTTCTTTATTTCTCTGATCTTTATTAGGAGATTTTGTTCTGGGGTGGTTCGCTGCTGTTATCACTGCAGTCACACTGGAATTTGTTGCTGTGGCAATGCAAAACACAATATAATGAGACGATTACAGCAATTGCAAACATTCTTTAAATTATGCACTATTATTCACCTGAAACTGTCAAAGACTTGAAGCCTGCATTTCTGAAGTCAGGTTCCCTAAATCTACCTACAGGTACCACAGTCAAAACTATCTGATTGCTGAAGGCGTTCAACACTTACAGGTTGTATTTAGAGCAGCAGGGTGGCTGGGTGTTCCGCAGCGGTTAATAAATCAATCTAACACTCTGTTTATCTGTCAACATTTGGAGTAGGAAGGTCTACCTTTTGGGTGTCTACCTTGTATGGGCAGAGGCAGGCTGGCAGGGACCGTCTCCGTTAGCTCTCATGGCTATGTCCAAAGTCATCAAATTGCATCATCAGGCACCCAGATAACGCCTAACATAACAAGTGCTGTGATCAAAGCTATTAAGAGACCTCAACCTATAATTATGTCAATGGAAGTCAAATGTGAGAATATATTGCTCCCTGGGCGAGATACCTAGGAAAGCTAAAGAAAGCTTCATTAGTGTATTATGGCATTAGTTTTCTATCTTGTTATTTTTAGCAGCTACAGCCCACATAGAAGAGACAGACACAAGATCCCTAAATGAGGTTTTTCCATAAGGCATTTTCCCAAATCAAATTATTTGTCTTCCTTTATTGATTATTAGCTGTAGCAGGCTGGAAAAGCAGCTTTTGACAAAGTATAACTAGAGAGAGTTGAGGGTCTGATCTATTACTGCATGCCACACAAGAAAGAAATCTCCTTCTTGAGGTTTAGAGAGCATGGAAGAAATGCAACAATCCAAATTTTAAGAACTTTGCATGCTGGACACATGCAATCTCTCTGATATCGGCAGACACCAAGGGATGCAAATTTAGGGACAAACCTTCAAATTAATTTTGTCACCCTCCTTACTTCCTCACCTTCAAGCTCTTACTGAACCCTTTCTCAGGAAAACCACAATTGTCTGAATTCATCTCCTCCACCCATCACTTTATGTTTCTCCAGTGCTTCTCACTGTTACAAAAAGAAATCCCTTTTAAAACAAACTACAACAGGCCCTCGTTCAAGCCCTGTTATGTTATGCTCCACTGGCCAATTCAAATGTTCAGCTTTTATTTCTCATTATATTCAGTTAAAAATCATAGCAAAACTCAGTCATAGAAATGTGGTTTTAAAAGGATGAGATTTTTCCTGGCAGCTCACTACCCGATTTCTTTACCTTTGTGTTTTCATCAGTTCTGTCCTTTGGTTCATGTGTTTGATGTTCTGCTGTACAATACCTACAAAACCAGGAAAGAATGCCTTTGCTCTCAGAGATAATACCAAATGACTAAGCACTTTGAAATTTTTTTTTTCCCCAAACATTTGCCTGACCTTTTGCTCTCTTCTAGAGCAACGTGACACGTCCTCCATTAGTATAAAGTGACCTCGTTTGAACAAACTCATCCCAGCACTGGCAATTCCTAGCTGGAGCCACAGGGATTTTTGATCTGAAGAGGAACCACTGGTATACGCACTCTTGTCAAGCAAGTTTTTTGGTTCATGAACTTTGGCTCCCAACATCTTTTGTATATTCATCCGTCTGTGATGTCACAGCTGTACAGGACATCGAAGTTCATGTTTTTATGGGTTTTAGGGTGGTACAAGGTGAAGCAGCAGCATTTTAATTGAAGTTTGAGACCTCAAACAATATTGCAGCCCTTTCCTGACTCAGATTTAGTATACTTTACAGTATTTAAGGACATAAAGTATTCTATGTCATTAATGCAATTCAGTATAAAGGAACTTCTAGCTCCCCTTTCTTTCCTGAAAAGAGAAACCACTTCTTTTTACTACAATGGATTTGAAAGTAAAAGGAACAACATAGCAAGAAAAACCAGTAATGCTCATTTCTGGGGTCAGAGCTCGCACGCATATTTTTTAGTACCTTCTGAAGATGACTCAGAGTATCTGTCTTTTTATAACACATTCATCTGAAGAATGTATTTCTCTTAGAATAAGCTTCCTGTGGAAAAAAAATTACAATCCATTTTGGCAGCAGCCAAATGATGGACTTTTAACAAAAGAAGAAAACATCCCCATAAGTATGAAAAACATTGGGTTTATGCCTTCAAAGCACTGTGGCTGAACCAGCCATCACCACAAGCATCCCAAGCCAAGTTCAGAGGCTGATGTAGAGGTTCGCCATACGTGACTTTTGGCCTCTGTCACAGCCTTGAGTAGCCGAGACAATTTCTCAACCCTATGCCTGCTAAGCGCATCGTGTTTTCTGATGACAGAGGAGAGGGAAGGACTGCTCAGATCACACCTAATTGCTTAGGACTTCCCTTCCGAGGAGGATGGCAGAAGATGCCAGGACAGTCATCTTGCACTGGGAAAGCCTCTGGTGAAAACAGAGGGACTTAATTTAGACGACAAAGCTCACCACTAAGCTTATGCCATATGGAAACGGAGATAAGAGAAGTTCCAAACAGTTTGGTCTCAAATTCTTTGCCAGAAAATACATGTGGACTTATGAAAAACCTGAAAGTGGACTTGCTCTGGAGTCCTGCTGGGTGCTGAGAGCTACGAGGACAGCCAGGCTCAGGACAAGGCTGTAGCTCAGCTTACATTTGCAATAAGTAATTTATCTGTAAGTAAACAGAAAAATACCTGAAAAGGCAATCTCAACAAGATTAATTTATTCATCCAAACAATTTATTGATTAGTCTAGGCAAAGTACTGCCACAATATTTCTGCTTTGGCAGCTGCTCCAGCAGCATGATGCTACACTGTCCTACAGGACCCTCTGTACCGTCCCTTCTTAATCTCTCCCGTGTTTCCCAAGAGATGCTGCCAGAGCTCGAGTTGTCCAGCAGCAGAACTCCCCACTTCTCAGAAAACACTACTGCAAGTTACACACAACTTCAGCCGGGCAATGAAAATCAAGCCTTTGTCCAGACAACTTTGGTCCCATCTCTCTTGGGTTCAGGGGAAAACGAGCATGGCATAGCTGGTGCTTACAAGTTAATTTTGTACTTCTCATCCAGAGTGATTTATGTTTATCTGGCTGGTATTTGAAGGTGGAGGGCTTGTTCATGAGCAGTTCTCCCAGGCATGCAGCACCGCAGCCATGCCACCCTCCCGCCTGCTTCTTCTTTCCCCTTGTCTTTCCTCCACACATTCCCTGTGCAGAAAGCAGACAGAAAACCTCTTTTCTACCAGCACTTTTCTACCAGGAGAATATTCTTCTCGAAGTTGCTTCCTGCCCTGCTCAGTTGGAAGCATGTTTGGAAGGAGTCATCATGGAAGGATGACTCCAGAGCATCCCATCTCTTATCAGACATAAATTAATACCTGTTATTTGGAATTAAAACTGCCTTCACTCCCCAAAGTGCTGTATTACAGCACCATTTATACACAACATTTATTTTACATTTCTATTGAGAATTATTTATCAGCAATAAATCCTGTTGCGATGCCTGAGAAACCTTTGTATTTAATACGCGTGTTGTCTTTTAAAGAAGAGAAAGATGTAACGACTGTGAAATGGATGGCAAAATAGCAAAATGCGATTGCCGAGTGCCCTCTGGTGATGACAGAGGGGCATAGCTCCGTCCGCCTTCCTGCTGGCGGTACCGGAGGACCGATAATCACACATTTTTTGATAAAAAGATCCCCGTTTTTTCATAGATCTTATCTTCTGTGTGCATTTCATTCCTGTATTTACCGAGAATTTCAATTTAAAGCCTTTAGAACAAGCTCAGTAGAACCTCTCCAGCAGCACAAATCAAGAGGAAGATACAGCTTTCCTCTATCTTTATTAGACTTGGGAAATCAAATACGTTGCATTTCACCTTTATCCTCCATTATTTTACCAGTCCTGTCCTTCCCGAGCTCGGCAAACAGTTATTAAATCTTTCCTATTACTATTTCCTATTCTTTACATACACCACAGCAACAGCTAGAGGTCCCATTGCACTAGACAGTAAAAAAAGGAAAGCCCCAGCACACCTGTATGTTAATTTAAACTAAAAGAAAAGCAGGTAAATTAAACAAATACAACAAAAAAATAGGATGGGAATTTCAAATATGAGTATGTTTTATAAAACAGCAAAGTACTCGATGCTGTCAGTAGAGGAGCAGGGGCTCCCGGTCCGCATCAGCTGCGGCCACCCCTCTGCCATCCCCTCCTGCCGGGCAGCAGCACACCCTGGGCTGATGCAGGCTTCTCTTTAGGGTTAGGATTTGGGGTAGGATTAGGGAAACTACACATTCTTCATACCTTCTGGATATTTACAACTGCACAATTGATAAATATATTCAAGGAGATCTCTACCAACACTGCTTTCCTCTGTTGAGGGATTTTTCTCCATGTTGAGGAATAGTCCTAAGTTTTTGTTCTATTTTTTTGGCAGCCACATATTTTTATAGCAGCCCAGGTTTGAGGGTAAGGCGAGGGTTTGGGTTTGCTGTGGGGAGGTTGTGAAAGCCAGAGACCACAGATGCAGAATGACGGCAGCGTTTTTCCTAGGGAAGAACCACAAGGGCTGAGATGAGTAGCTTTGGAGTAATCATTCTGTCTTTCTGTTTACAGATGTGTTCCCAGAAGGATGGGAGGTTCAGGTCCATTTTAGGGACTACACTGCAGTCGGAAGAGGAGCATCATGGCGCTTGTAATTTTGCAGTTTCCAGGAGCTGAGTCAGGACTGGCTTGTCCCCACTCGTTCCCCACTGTCAGCCTTTCTCTTCCAGCATCGCTGATCCCCACTGCTGCAACGGAAACTGAGTTAGGCCAGAGTCAAGGCTGAGGCCCGAGCAAAGGTTAAGGTTAGTCCTCAGGTCTGCATCCTCCAGAGACAGACAGGGAACCACCAGAAGACTCCTGTTGAATTTCAGAGGACTGTATTCTCAACAGGCCTGTCCGTGTACTATCAGGAGATTCCTTCTTTCCAGCCATTAGTTTAATAAACTATTATAGAAGAGTCAGGGTAAAAGCAAAGATGGAAATGGGAGGGAAGAGCTGCTGTGTCCAAAGGGAGGCGAGTGCTCACCCCCAAGGAAGTCTAGCAGGTCCAAACACCAGAGTGTTACAACCCCAGAGCCCCAGGAGACCAGAGACCAACGATGAGCAGATGCATGGCCATTGCCTGGGAACCTCTCCATCAACAGCCTTCCCCAGCAAAAGTGTTCAAAGGTATTTTTCAGTTCCAACCTATTTCAACATCAATGAAGTGGAAATGCTATTAAAAAAACAAAACTTTTTCATTCTGTTCCAAATCTAGCCCTGTGTTTTCCTCAAACACTCTGCCCTGCAATATACTGATACATCCATGACAATCTCTCTTCTATCTTTCTCTCTTTTAGTTCAGAGTCTTTGAAACTCAGTAGGATTAACCCAAAAGCTACATCATAACCCATCAGCTACAATCAGGATAAAATACAAGCATAAATTATCAGTTTTATGCTGTAAAAGCATAATGCTGGCTCATAAATGTTTAAAATAAGGTTGTTCTTGTTCTATTCCCTTTATTCTGCTTCCTGCACAAAACATCCATGATCTTACCCAGGCTTTTTATCAGGCCCAGTAACGCAGGCTCTAGGCCAAGTTTGAGACTACTTTTGACATACCAAGAAATCACTGGATTTTAAGACAGTTTATGAATCTGTGAACTGCATTAAAAAACAAACAATTCACAGAACATGTCTTGAGGTATGAATAATTCAGATATCTTGCCCTGCTTCAGAACTGATTTTTTCCCCTCTCTGAAGTTCCAGCCCATTTGTGTTGGCATTACAAAATATACTGTTTGTGAGAGAGAGAGATGCTGACCTTGCGAGCATGACATAAAATGGTTCATAATTGGTTGATAAGGGTTCATTCATTTACCTGCTTTTTATTCTGTTAACTTTCCTGTTATTTCTGGGAGATGGAGGAGAGGACGTTTTCTTCTGATGATGGAGCCTCATGTGAGCATCGTGTTCTATAATTATGGCTGCTGCATGCAACTGATTTCAGTACCATTGACTTCAAGACTGTAATTACCAGGTTTCTTTATGGACGAGTCAGTCATCTAACTGTGTGATTTAATTTGATTGATCACCATGCTGTAACATTTGCAAATCCAGCGCTGTAGGACGGGCATTTTCTGGTTATACACCCACATATCTGAGTTATTTCTAGAGCACACATTTTTTAAAATCGCTTTAATGGTAATATTATTATTTATGCATCTGAAGATCCTAGGGATACTGCTGGTGAAGTTGCTGAAGAAATAAAAGAAGTAAAAATGTAGCAGTACTCTTTATTTTATTTCAATCCACTTTTTGGATCAATGGTAATTTCCCTGTTTTCCTGAATCCACGTAAACTTCAATACTGTAATAAAGGTGCAGCAAAAAAGACTTTTCTCTCCAAAGCTGTTATTCCACCTTCTCTCACCAGTAAAGGGTTTACTACAGAGCGGTACCAAACTATTTGCTACCCCCAGGACTGATGGGAGGCTCCGCAGGGCTTACCTGGCACCTACAACCAAGCAGAGGAGGAAGACAACACTCCATTGCCAGTCCCGGATGGTCTCTGCCTGCCCACGACTGAGCAATATACATTGCAGATGTTCCTTCTCCCTGGGACGATGCTCGACTGCCACACACCTCCCCCTCCCCCTCCAGCCCAAAGGGGTTTTAACTGTCTCTGCAGTAGCAGCGCTGCACACGTCTGAGTCAGCACAAAGTGACAGGCTTGAAAAATAGCTAGCAAAAACTGATGGCAGGTCTAAAACATCATTTTACTAGAGGAATTGCTTTTGTGAGTTTAAGGAGCTTGCTTTCCTTATGACAAGAAAATGCTTGAATGACTGATCTTATTCTTTTTTAATTTATAAGCATACATCTATAACCTCTTGCACTTTGCCACTAACCTATGTACAAGACAGTTGTAGTGATCTTTATTACAGTGTGTATTTGCTTTCCAAAGAAGCTTATTTTCCTTTTGCTGCAATGCTGACAGAGAAATGTCTTTTAATAATAAATAGTATTTCCCAGAGTGAAAGGCATAAAAATTATGTCAGTCTTTGAACAGCCCTTTTCATCCCTGCTCAGCAAAAGTAGGATTTGGATAGCAATTTGTATGTGGAAGAGTAATTTACAGAATCTCTTTGGATGTTTTTTTTCGTTTGTTTTCTTTAAAAAGGAAGCAGAGCTATTAACAAGTCAAAAAGGTCTCATTTATTATCCTGACTAATTATTTAGGTTAATTGCACGTATACATTATACCTTTTCTGCACTATCATTGATCACTGCTTAATTCAACTTGACCCTTAGCCTTCAACCAAATATTCACTGTATTAAATGGAAGAGCAATAAAGATTCTAAATACCTATTTTCTGGGTATCACACTGCTTTGCTATCTCTAGTGCTGGCCAAAGCTTTTCAAAATACCAACAACAGAAGTTTGACCACAATAAACAGTTACACCATTACGAAGAAAGTTAACGAAGAATGAGATACTGTTACTATGAAAAATTTATGAGAGTTTCATATTCATTTTCTGAAGAGATGCTGGCCTGGTTTGGGTACATTAATGAAGGTAAAGCTCCCAGTGCATGCTATACTGGCTGGCTAAACTTTACACAGTAATCACCCTGACAAATATAAGCTGCAGCTAAATAACTCACTGGGAGTGAGGGTTGATTGGAAATTCAGACTGATAAAAAAACCCAACAACCCAACAAAACCTAATGAAAGAAATGATGAGCTGGCAAAAGGATTTTTGAGAACGGCACCACGCTTGAGATCACCTGTATTTTGCATGCTTTTCTCAGGTATTCCATCAGTAACATGTAATTACACAATTATGAGGACTACTTCCATAATCAAAGCTATCTCAGTAAGTGAAAATACCGTATGTGTTTTCTAGCACTAATAGTAATTCTAGATAGAGAGCAGACAACAGTAGAATTGGTCTTTAAGAAGATACAGCCAGAGATGGGCTACAGATAAGAGATTTACCAGCGGGTATCTCATTTTAAACCCATTAAAGTTCATGGAAATACCCTCAGTCTTTAAAATGAACTTTGGATTTAAGTCTTAAGTGTGACATACAAACACACACAAGAACAGCTGACAGTTTGAGGATGTGCTTATAACTGACAAAAATATTTGTAAGACAAATTCTTCAAAGTTCTATAGAAGGAAGGTTGCTTTCTGTGTCACACTGATTTTCATCATGTTAATTATGCCGCAAAATATTCTCTCTTAAAGTGCATTTACTTATCAAATAAATAAGGAAAAATTATTAACATTAAAGAAAAACCTCCAGTACCAAGAACATTTTTCTTCCATGAAAAATTAACCAAAATACTTTCTAGTACCAGGAACAAAATATTAATTTCGTGGGTTTCTTCAGCACATCTTACCAGTCTACAAGTGAGTGAAACTTGAGTTTTGGGCTCAAACCAAAACTAAGATGAAAAAAAAAAAATAATTAAAGAAAATGAAGGTACCACACTTAGAGTATTCACTTGGAATTTTATAGAAGTACATACCTGAAATTTGTGTGTTAATAGACAGACTTATCTTAGGGAAAGGTCATGTTAAGGTAATGTCTAAAATACACATCCAAAATACAGCAGCACATCAGATGTTCTACCCCTTATCCAAAGCAGTAAATAGCCCTCCAGAAACAATGTGAGAAGAAGAAATTAAAACCTTTAGAGGTGCAGGCCTCTGTTAGACCCAAGTTTCGCCTTATTCTCTGGGGACACTTCCATACCTGTAAGGTAAGATGGATGCAGTGATTTATAAGATTCCTAGGAGTGTTTTGGTCGGTTCGTGGCCATCGCTGCAGGGCTGCCCCATGGCAGCACCGAGCCAGCCTCAGCCCAGGAAGGAGAACCACAGCCAGCCCAGTAAGGAGAACCACAGACCAACTGATGCAACTTCAGTGGCGATATATTCTATTCGAGACCTCTTTTACATGCTGATTAAAGCAATTAACAACACTTAATGCTTGTGTAATTATTATTGGGTTTTTAATCTTCTGGCCACATCACCCAGTTAAAAAAATATCTCTGGTTCTTTCCCCCTCCTCTTGCTGCTTTCCTCCATTTTCTGCTTCCAGTCCAGAACCCTTGAAACGTATTGACAATTTAGAGCCATCACACTGGTTTCCAAAGAAGAAACATAGAATTACTGTGTTTGTCCTTTTCATTATGTTTCCTCAGCTCAATTGGCATTTTGACCACCATTTTGATCAACAAGACCCTAAAGACAGCAAGCTCCAAAAGCAGATTTGCTCCTCTGGACCCCCCTCAAAGGCTGCAGAGGACCAGATAAGTCGCAGATGGAGATGCCGGAAAAGTGGGTTGGAGAAGTGTGAAGAGATCAAATAAATTCCTATTGCTCTGTACCACAGAAATTCAAGCAGAAAATTACGCAGTCAAGTGGCAGTGAGATCCTGCCTTTGAGATGATGGTATGGTCTTTCCAATTACTGTGATTACAGAGAACCAGAGAGAAATTACCCTGTACCATTACAAGAGTGCTACTTGTAAAAGTAAAAATAACAAGATAGCAACAAGTTGTAAAACTTAAGCTACACTGATGTTCTTCCCATCATTATTACATTCCTTACTGTTTATCCAAAGACATATTTGAAATAATTACTGAGTGCACACGTTGTACTGAGTAGTTTACATTCATATGTAATTACAAAAATAAAACGCCATGGCTATATGGCAGTCAGAAAGTTAAACCTGTGAATAATGCACTGAATATATTACTAAGAAGCAATAATCAAACCTGATTTTATTCCATTTGAAATATTTCATTCCCATATTAAAAGTTTAACTGAAATAGAATAAACCACTAGTTCTGAAACAAATAATGTCTTTATGTGTCATTGCTTAATACCTTATTGGAATGTATATTTTCTACAGTTGTCACTCGTAGCTCAGAAAAGTACCAGTTAACCTCAAGGATACTGGTGATCTGATGCAAATCTGGTCTTCTACCTAGATATAGTGGATCTTGAAGAGAATAACTCCATTCTTCATACAACTCCTCTAATGAGTCCAGACAGCAAAAGCTGAATGAATATGCCAGATATTAGTTCCCTACTGAGCTTTTAAAAATTCAAAATACAGTGCTTTAAACTTGACTGACCAAAATCAACCTTCCTCCTAGGAAACTGCACCAAACAAGGAGATTTAACCTGATCACAGAAGCTGTAAACCAACATCTAATTTTACATAAATCAGACTAAAACCACATATCTATTTGCTGTTCTACACCTCAAGACCATCATCACAAAAGACATGAATATTTTAGCTGACTGGTTAAGAGTTAGGCCACGTAAGAGTTGCACAGCCTCACCTGAGCACTAACAAACTGGGAATTAAAAAAACCAAAACCCAAAACCCCCATAGAGAACACAGGATTATCACTGTGCTCATATTCACACAAGGTAGAATTTTGGTCTCTCACTGTGCCACGTGACTGGTGATGGCACCTGCAAGGAAGTATGTGCCTGACACCCTCCTGGATAGGGGGGAAGCGCAGTGCAATAACAGCAGTTTTCCGGATACATTACTGAAGTCCCTATAATAAAGGTGCAATGATTTTGTGGGTTCAAAATACAAGGAGAACGTACCTCAACCAAAATTGTAAGTTGGATGCAAACTTCAACTATGCCTTTCAAGCAGCTGAGACCTGGCACCACCACCCTCTTTTTGCCTCCTCCCTCCTGCAGGGCAAGTTCCTTCTGCCCTGGGACCACCGTTGAGGTCTGAGCCACACTCAGCCCGCCAAGTTTTACCACTGGGCTATAACACATCAGCCACCTTCTCATCCTAACCTTTTTCTCCCTTTTAACTCACATGGGTTTGCTACCTCACTTGAGTCTTGACAATGGCTAACAGGTCCTTGAAGTTCACCCAGAACTTAAATTGGCATAACGTTTTCCCCTTACATGAGTGCATCTCTATCCTAGATGCACTGAGATTAATATAGAAAATCGAATGTTAACACGGATGGTGTATCTACCACCACTCTGGGCAACCTGTTGCCTTAGCAAGCATTTATTCTGGGGTTGTTTTGAGGGAAACCTGGCTAGAGAGTTCCCATCATATCTCAACTAAAACCAAATCAACATCAGAATAATATATAAGTTATTAATAAAGTATTTTAAGGCTCATTTTTTCTGGTCTAGAAGGATAGGTACATTGTCATAAATGCTTTCAGCAACCATTAATATGTCCCCAACACAATGCTGAGTATGTGACCAGGAAACTATGCTATCCCTCCTGCATAACATATTTAGCAGTTGAGGTAGATCTGAAGCACACGTGATAGGGATGAAAGTTAAAAATTAAATAGCTCTACAGTATTAAAACAAATATAATCACTGTTTATGTCTAGTAGCATCAGAGAAAAAAAAAGGCATAGAGACAACCTTGTTCTAGCACACATGCACAGTTATTATCTGATTATAAAAACGCTGCCATGCTCAAGATCTTTAAAATAACTACAGAAAACACATCCACCTCTCCATAAAGGTCGCTGCTCAATTATAGAAATATTCTCCCTACGTTAAGAAAGTTGTCTTCTTCCTTTTCCACCTTTCACTGAGAGAGATTACATTCAAGAATGGCCTACAGTCTAACAAAGATTTTGTGTGATTCTGAGAGTCAGTCTAGCTTTCTCTATTCAGATTAGCCAGAGAATAAATAAAGTAAGGTGTCATGAATTTAACACAAAACAAAACTCAATAAAATTACACTTAATTTTTTTTCATCTAAACCAGGTTGTTAATATACAGTACAAAATAAATTCTCAAGGAAAATTTGAAACAGTTTGGATTCTACCTTTACATATCCTAATAAAGACAAAAAGAATAGCATTGCTCAGATCTAATCAGCAACTTGCAATAAGAGCTGGAGAAAGGTACAGTACCAAATCTTTGATCCTGGGAAAGATCTATATTCAAGTAACATCACCCAACTGTGCAATCTCAGCATAATAAATCATTCACCCTTAACTACTTTACAAGCTGCAGATCAAAGGACAGTTGTTCATCACACAGACACACAAGAAAGGATTCAAACCTCCTGAATTCTGACCACCACGACGTGCAGGAGACAAGGCCCTCTCTGATTCCCCTGAGTTCACAGAAAAAGGGAGGGAGACTCCCCCAAGAGCAATTCAAAATGCAAATCTAAGACAGGTGCTCTGAGTTTCTCCTGGAAAAAGAAAATCCCTCCCATCCCACCAATTATAAAGGGTTATTTTCTATAGTGACTCTTAGTGAGCTTTAGACATGACTGTAAGACCAGCCTACAGACAGGAGGTAAAGACACTCCCCCGTTGTTTCTGCCTGTTGCATTGGCATTTCTGGGTGTTACAGATTATCGGAGACAGAACTGTCAAACCAGTTCAACAGCCAGCTGCAAACAATGGGGATTGAAAGATAAAGGAACAGCATCATATGGGATGGATCAAGGCAAGGAAAAGGGCTATTGCATCAATACCCAATGCAATCTGATTGCAATAAAACCCATTTCTATACGGTAGAAATTGAGCTTTTTCTGTTTCATCACTGGACGCTGAGGTTACCCAACAGACAAGCGCTGATATGACACAGCCTTCTGAAACCCACAACGGCAGGAACCTGGTGCAGGAGATGCCAATCCCACTTTGTCACAGCAGGGAAAGGAGGTGATTGAGACCCAAATCACAGCTGTTTCACATCCCTTTCTGGGGTCAATGCTCTAAAACTGCTCACAATACTGGATTCTGGCTCGTCTTCCCCAGGCACAATGGGGGTCACCAAGAGCCCTTCCCAAACGCTCATTACGCAGTTAAGCACTGCCAGACGAACCAAGGACCACAATAATCTGGATTTTAAGGACATTTCAGGGACTTTTAAAAATAAATTGTGCCTTTTCTTTTAATAACAAATTCAATTCTCATAACAAAATTTTCCTAAAAATGTCCTCAGTATTAAGGGAATATGTTTGTCCTGTTTTTACATACCCCTTTGGACTGCAGGCAGTTCAAAACAATCAGTTCTGGTTTTAAATACTATGGGAAGCGAGATGTTTGCTTCCAAGTTGCATAAACGTGAGTCATAAAAAAGCCCACAAAGCTTTGACAGCTTTACTACAAAGAAAAATTTACATTACACAGTCACAGAGCCATGCATTGCCCAATGTCTATTAAGAGAAGTCATCAAAAATATAGATATAAAACCTACACCTTACTTTTGTCTCAGTACGTTGCACGATTTTTATCTCCTATCCATAAATAATGGAAGCATCAGCACATTTGTCTGTGCACAATAACAAATCCCATCCTCTTGGTAATTGTAAACACACTGAAGCTTGTTATTGACCTTGTATAAAATACTGACACAGGAAAATGGGAAAAAAAGGAAAACAAAGTTTACCCCCACCACCACCATCCAAAGCCTTCCATGAACTAAAATACAAATGAATTTATAACCTGTGATGTGGAAGGAACGAACTGTCATAAAAAATGAGCTGCAAAATAAAGTGTTGAGCAAATATAAAATCCAAATTTAATATAGGAAGGTGTATCCATCCGCATAATGACAATTTACATGCATATTTTACTTGATTTAATCAGTCTTAGTTTTAAATCTTAAAATACCGGTCACTGTAATGAAACAGAATTTATTATCAATCTGTACAACTAGCACTGCTGATTTTCATGAGTAATCCATTAATATACTCTTGGACATTTGAATGGCTGAATTCATTAGGCACTCAGCTCTCATTGACGGCTTGCCTACCTCCTTTATGCCCCTTTGAAATTCCCTATGTTCATGCAACACTGCCAGTACAAAATAAATTATTCATCTGATTGAGTAAGTACATTTCCTGAAATGTTCTTCAGCTTGAATCAATGTTGGAAAATATATTTTTCTATAACGATAATACAGCCATAACATTTTGACATAAAGTATCCTTTCCCACATTATCAGTTCTCAAGGACCGTAAAGGATTGTACTTATGTACTCTGTTCAAAATGCTCTGAATGAAACAATCCTTCCAACATGACTCTAAGAGGTAACAAAGTGCTATATCACATCCAAGGACGTATCAGTTTAAAAGGACCACAAAACTTTGTGTACATAAATATTGTGTTTGATGGGCCATAAGGGATAAATTGAGGGGCCTGAACCATCATAGATCATAATAGGAGATATACAACTTTCACTGGCAGTAGGCGCATGCGAGGCACAGTTTAGTGTCTATTACTCCACTTTCTTTTTCACGCTCATAACTTTCTAGAGAAATTTTCCATGCCTGGTGTTACTGCAAAGGCAAATCCATTTATGAAAGATCTGTATCAGAATCCATTCATCCACTGAAGATATTGTTCTGTAGAGCTCGGTATTATGAGATATATATACAGTGTATATACATATACACACACCTCTTAGTATATCCCTTTTTTTCAACACAAAAACATATAGTTTTACTAGAAACTAGACATTTGGACTTTAAAAGGACAATTATTATCCAATTCGTAAAAGAGTTTTTTAAAAAAAATTAAATTTTGTCTGCAAAGCCACATTACAGAATTGTCATTAAGAAATAGGTACCGGGCAGTGCAAAATAAAACGAGGATATCCACAAATAACAAAAAACTTTATTGAGGGAGTTAGCCTGCAAAAAAATGTTCACACAAAATGTGTGCCAAGTTGCTTTTAAAAAGGTCATACCTCACCTACGTGCAGTTTATGTCTGTACAACTGCTTCTATCAAGAAGAGCGTGTTGTTCAGATTTCAGTGGCAGAGGCTGAGAGAGCATCCAGGCACCGTGGAGGGGCAACGTCCAAGTCCCCGCTTTGAGTCAGGTGGGGATGCAGAAAGACTTAAATGGGAGATTTTTTTAGTTACATCAGATAACTCCTCTCACAGTCTTGAAAATACTCATGCCGCTGATCTCATTCCATATCACTGTACAACCATATGCGAAATGTTCAAATATTTCTGTAAAAATCTTGTTTTCCAGCCAGAAAATGATTAGTAGTGATCGTATTATCTTTAATGCTGTTCTTTTTTATAGACTGTTAAAACTTAGAAAGTGTACTTATGTGCTCAGCATCTTGTAAAATTGCTAATAAGTGGCAATTACAGTTATTAATACTTTCCCTGTAACTGAGAAAGCATATCCTTTTCATTAGACAAAGTAGTTTGTCAGAGAAAATTAGCGAAATAACAAGCCAATTTCCTATTATAATAAGGCAATTTCAGAGGAGCTGTCTTCCGATAATTCAGGGCTCGCTGACGAACAGCACACGCTGCCCAGACCATCCGCAGACTTTCCTGCTGCCACACGCTCCGCGGCTCCGGGGACCAGACAAGGTGGCCCCAGGTTTTGTATCCCCTCACTCGAGCGTCTCTGTGTGCCTCTTTACTCCTCTTCAAGAGAAAGAAGAATATTTTGCTTGAGATTATTATTTTTTTTTTCACAATCGCTACACGTTGCACTGACTATTGCATTTTATGTTCTCCGGTAGTTCACTGTGAAGTGGATAAATCCCAATTTGCCCAGCATCAGAGGTCTTCAAGGGGGATTAAATGAAAACAGGCACATTTCCTCTAATCACTGCTGGAGACACTTGTGTACTGTTTTTGAGTGATCACTAATGAGCGCTCGGAGCCAGAATGACGGATTTTAATGTAACAGGTAGACTACCCAACACTACAAAGAAAAGTCCTTCTGAGGCAGGAAGATAGGTGTGCGTGCCCCCGAGGCAGCTAACTCCAGAGTTAGAGTTAAAGCAAGTGGAGAAGAAACAATAAATATCTACAGCAGATTTTAATGAGCATGTTCCAAGGGTCCTTACGCCAAATTTCTGTAACAGCCACTTTCCCTTGCAGACGGATATTCCTGAATCTCTGCACCATGTTTTCTAACTCCCAGAAAGAGCAAAAGCCAATGTCAGTATACTTTAAGTGAAAAATCAAACCTTAGAAATTTAGTTTCATATATGGGTTTGCACTGAAGTAAATGTGAAATACGTATTACAAATGCAACTATCAGTCAACAACTTTAATTTTAAAATAACAGCTTGGCTTTAACAAAGTCTAAAGCATACTTTAAATTTATACCCAAGATGGGTTGGCTCATAAGACAGAGATGCAGAAGTCTATAGGAAGCCAGGACAAGTGAGACAACCATGGGTTTGGCAGCTCTAGCTACTACCTTAAAATATTCTAGAGTTTTAATATTTCTTTTTAGGCCAAAATGATTGAAGAATCAAGTTTGGACTGTAGAGTTCGTCTTTTCTTCAAAACGCACAGCTCTCCTTAAAATTATTCCCCATCTGGGATACCATCACAGAAACTAGGTATCCCAAATGGGGATCAGGCTTTCAGGTAGAAAATATAACTACGTAGTAAAACAAAAGAAAACCTGTATTTCTCCACACGTCATGAAACTGTTAGCATACAAGAAGATAAGAAATTTAAAAAAGATTTTCACAGATGTGTTTTTATAGATAAGTTTTTGAAATTTTCTAGGAGATAGCAGCTCCTATTTAGATAACCAGCCCAAAATAAATAGTCTAGCTTTACTTTTATGCATCCATAAAGTGCCTTCCACTAAATGTTCAGTGAAGTATCAGATGAAAAACTGTGAAAAACAGAACCATAAAGCTAAAAGGTAAACATGGGAAGAATATACAAGCTTTTTAAAGAGGTACATTAAAATTGAATTCTGTATCTGTTTTCATATAATAGGGGCATTTATTTTTGTACAGTACAGAATGTAAAACCATCCAAGATACAAAACCTCTGGACATTAAAAAAAAATAAAATGCTGTGAGTCCAATCTCCAATATTGTTTAGGGAATGCTGATAAGTAACAAATTGAACCGCCCATTAGATTAAAAAGAGGTAGTTTTAGTTGGTAAAAAGTTTACCAAATTTATGCTTTTATATATTCAGTCTTGTGTGTGTATTTTTTCTCTGTATACTCATTACTATAACTCCAGACCTATTAGAAAATTTTCTTTATGGACAGCACATTATTGGTTTGAGTCAAATCAGGTTGAATCAGGTTAAGAAAAACAGGCAAATCTGAAATGATAAAAAAGGGTAAGGATTTTATTATTATTAACCAGAAGAAAAAGGGGAAGAACAAGAATACCTCTGGCAATAAAAATAATTTGCTGTCTCTTACTTGCTTGTTTCTATCTTCAATCCAAATGTGTCAGTGCTAAGAAAAGAAAAATCACCTCCTGCATTTCAGTGGGTTATCCAGAAGGTTTAGATTTGCCCACAGCAGGGTCATTTTGGGAAGCCAAGAGGCTGCCACTCTTCCCAAGCCTGTGTGGCAGACCGAATCATGGGAAATCTGTTTGAAGTTGTTTGCACGAACCGAAGAATTCAGAGCGATGCTTCTGAACTACCGCAGATGTGATACAAAATCCTCCGCCCACGCACAGCAAATCCATTTTGACAGGTTTGCGGTCGGGGGTCTTGTCTGTCAGCATCAGCCGTGCCCTGGCAGCGAACCGCTGGGTCTCCTCTCGAGCAGGGATAAGGCAGGCGGAGTGGGAGACTGAGATTGAGCAGTCTGGCACCGGTTTTCGGACAGTTCTGGCTTATCACATCCTTGCACTATATTGCAGAGCAATCTAACCTACACAGAGCAGCCCGGAGTCCGATTCCTCACCGATAGCAGAGGAAGCCGCTCTTAACCTCGGAAAAACCTCAGCCCTCTACGCGATTATAGAAAAATGCTGCAACCGTGACAATATGAAACCACATAGGATACATACACGAGGCATAAACATAGAATCATAGGATGGTTTAGGTTGGAAGGGACCTTAAAGATCATCTAGTTCATCACATGGCGATCATTGTGCAGTGTAAGTACGTACACTGCTGTTAAAAGTATGTGCAAAGTCTGAATGATTCATTAGTTTTTTGTAAAAATATATTAATGCAACTCTTAAAAATCAAACCTGCAGTTTTGATATTAAGGATGTGTAAGGGTTTGCTGTCCTCATGAAAGGCATGGCTTTAGTATCAACTGCAGAAACATGGCAGAATTTATGGGCAACTATAGACTTCTATTTAGTTTCATTTCGGGACTCCTTCCCACTAATTGTGCAGCAGGAGGAACAGTAATTATGTGGTCTACCATATACAGGTACAGAAGAAGCAATGCAAATTTGTAACACCAATGAAAAGGCTGAGAAAGTCATATTTTGTAAAAATTAATGAGACCCAAGCACTAAACAATACAGTAATTGCTCTCTGGCAAAACTTTCCAGCAACTACAGGAACAAAGTAAATGTTTCCAATAAGTACGTATGAGAAATATATTTTTTTACAGTTTTATTTTCATTAGTTTAAATTTCTAGACAATCACAAATCTGACATAACCTTCCTTTTTGTAAAACAAAGAGGGTAGAAAATTCGTAGACCTTTTCCATGAAAAGCTGCTTCCAAGTATAACGTTGTAGGGTTGTTATCTTCTTTCCCTTTTCACGACATTCCCATAAAAAAAACGGCTTGAACACTTATTAGTAGTAAAACACATCATTAGCAGATACCCCTCATATTAAAATCCGGTGGGACATCAATGCAAAGAATACTTTAGACCCTCCCAGTATTATCAGCGTGCAGCACCGAATAGTTGTTATGCAGATACGAGGCACGGATAAATTGGTCTAATACGCTTATTTCATTTTTTGGCAATTGATCCAAAAGCAGCATAGATATTAAGTACGCAAGAAGATGGCAAGATCCCAGCCTCTTCATGTAAGAGTGATAAAACCCAGTGCTTAGGAAGAAAGATTAATTTCAGATAGGTAGCCTGAAGTGCAGATGTTCATCAGAGCCTCTGGACTATTTTCGACTATCTGAAGTGCCTGGGTCACACGCACAGTGTATGCAATTACAATGCAATGCAGAGCAGATGAGCAACACCAAAACTTCTTCCAGCAAGACAGCTTATCGCCCTCTCCTGTGGGCCCAGGTCTCCCTTCCTCTGACAATTGAGGATGAAACAGATCTGGTGGTTCTCAGTTTAAGCGGCCTGGATGTTACCAGATACTCAGGCTGAGGTTGATGAGTCCATAAAAATGGATTTAGGCTTTAGTACCAAATCTAAATCATCAAAACAAGGTGATATAAAGTGATGATCTTGGTGCTCAATCCTGTTCCAAAAAAAGTTAACTTTTTAAAGGCTGGCTTTATGCGGGATCAGGCATTCAAATTCATACTGCTGCCCGCTCATTTTCATATGTTCATATAAGTGTAAATAAAGGCCGTATTTTGTCCTGTGCCTGAAAGGAATACAGTGCACGCTCACGCCTGATCCAGCTCAAACCTGGATTTCCCGTTCATCCAGAGGAGTGCATATCCAGAAACGACTGCAAAGCAACAGTCCACAGGACTGCGGCTCATGTTCCCTAAGGACAGTGCACCGATGCAGGCGTATTTCATTGATGGTAGCTGGCGTGTTTGTGGGGACAAAATAAAAGCTAGAGTTGGAACTGAAATATTTTTATCACTGAAGAGTTGTCCAAAGAGAAACACGCACTTTAAAATGTCAGTGGAAACATTTTGATTTTTTTTCAAAACAATTCCAGCTGTTTAAGTTAGTTCCGTATTTTCTAAGCAAATGTTTTCCCTTGGGGAAGCAATGAGTCCAAAATTACATTTTTTTCTCTCCATCCTTTAATTTTTTCACAGCTAGAAAAATTTAGGAAACGCTTAGACAAACCACTGCCACCAAGGCTTTAATCTTACCTCTGTATATAGAGGTAAGATTATCTGAATCTGAATACCTGTATGAATGAGCAGGTGAAAAAACACTGAGATGAAGACAAATACATCTTTATAAGAAAAGGCACTAGAATATTTAAGAAACGTCACCTTGAGCAAGCCAATTTAAGTCTTCTTTTTCCCTGTATAAATAGAATCAGTAATATTAGAGTTGCCGTATTGGTTAATGTTTCT
Source organism: Anarhynchus alexandrinus (assembly GCA_008711295.1). Classification (NCBI taxonomy): domain Eukaryota; kingdom Metazoa; phylum Chordata; class Aves; order Charadriiformes; family Charadriidae; genus Anarhynchus; species Anarhynchus alexandrinus. The sequence goes on from VUYV01000159.1 coordinate 2,185,110, forward strand.
AAGGGCTTTTAGGATGGAGAAAATGCTGGTACTGTTCGGGGCTATGGTACTGCAAAGCCAAGTCACAGGCGTTCGGATGCTGAGCACTCACATCACCGATATTCGCGCCTGCTGTTAATGCTCGTAAGACTTTATGGGAGTGGTTGCAGTTCAGGGAACACTTGGGAAATGGCCCTTCTTTCCAAAAGACACAGCTTAATGTAGAAATAGAAATTAACTTTCAAACAAACGTATTTATTATTTTGAAGAGCTGCGTACTATTATTCCTCAGCTTAATGTTTAAAGAGCCAAAGTTACTCAGTCTGACAGCCAAAGCAGTCCTCCTGCGACCTAAGAAATGTATTAGACAGACAAACCGTGGAAGTCAATGGTACACTCATTTTCTAACAGTGCAACACCACTTTTTTCATAAAAACAGATGGCTGTTTACCAACACACCAGTGAGCCACGCAGTCTTAAAAATACAAAATGACAGAAACGCTCAGAGAGAAGTAGAGGCTCAGAGCCCCCTCTGCACACCTTCTGCGATTTCCATGAATCTCTGTACCGTCAGGGACTGTTCCATGTACTTTCTGAAAACCACTGGCAGTTTGTTTTACAGTCTTTTCCAAAAAAATTCTAGCCGCGGTATTCCAATTATGTGTGAAATTAGAAATCCAAGAAGGAGGGGCTGACAGGACGATGGCAGTCACTGTCTCGGGGAGCAAAAAATGTCACTCAGACAGAGCGAAGATCCCCATGTCGCGTTATTTTTCTGCAATACAAATAAGCTTACACTGCGTTTACCAAGTGAGAAAACCGCGTGGCTTTTGGTGCTTATATCTATAGTAAAGCTGAAATTTCTTTCAAGCTTTCACGTCAAGTTGCGCTATTTACAGTAAAAGGAGTTATTTGCCAGTCTTGCCAAGCAGATTCCAGTCGTTCCACTGCGGGGACAATTGCGACAGTGGATGACAGCCGCACTGCACGCTGGCGTCCTGCGCCGTGCGGGGTCTCACGCGCCTCACTCCCGAACTCTAAATGCTTCGCATTTGCTATTCTGCCCCCGTTCTCTAGTTTTCTGCTTTCAGCTTAATATAAATTCCTTCGTGTGTTTAGATTTCTAATCAACATGGTGGAAATGTTTTACAATTACCCAATTTATGGGGCTTTCTGTAATTTGAAAAGAAAATTACACAATTTAATTAAATTTTAGTGCTGTCAAACCTGACCTATAGCGCTGATTTATTTCTAGGTACTCTAAGCCAAAGCCAAACATCCAGCAGTAGAACCACTTTTCCCTTGCAAAACCTCATTACAGCTTTGACTTCTGCCATAACGTTCAAAATGACTAGTCTTGGTTTTATTCGTGCTTTAAGAAATAGCTGATCTACGTATGGACCAACTGGAAATGTTTTTGTTTAGGATATTTTTATGACATTATCAGTAAGTAACTTTAAAATGAAAAATGCTATTAAACATTTATTTGAAATTAAACACTTTTGTCAGAAAAGGCACCCAAATATCAAAGATGTTCATGGAGTGGAAAATTCCGAGTGCTGAATGTCTTTGCAACAGAGTCTGATCAATCAACCTTTTGCAAATAACAGATTCTAGTCTTTCAACTTACTGAGACTGAAATCCTACTTCTCTTGATTTTTCTGTTTCATAATTAAATGTTAAAACCACAGCTTTTGGAGTTGACTTCTGACTCCGACATGAAACGTAAATTTAACAACCCGTACTAGCATGAGTCTAAATAGAAATGCATAAAGGACAGCTGAGAGGAGGAGTAGGTGTTGATCACAAGGCTGGCATTTATAATGTTGCACAGCTCCTTTTTCAGCAGAATTTTTACTTTCTAAAAATTTAGTGCTATTTCATAAAGCTTTTTCTTTTTTTTTTTTTTTTTTTTTTTTATAGCTGATACATAATGTATGACTAGGCATAAATCTAGTCCAAGTCTAGCTTTGGATATTCACAGCCACCACTGTAGAATAAATTTATAACAGAGACTGACTTTAACAGCCCTCTTTTACAGAAGTTCAAAGCATTCTGTGTCTGTCTGCATACTTCCTAATGTTTGCAGCACCTGGAAAATTTTTAACCTTTCTGTTCTTAAAAACAAATAAAAAAAACCACAGAAAAAAAACCCACAAAAAACACCACAACAAAGCAAAGAGTAACTGTTATGTTAATTCCTTGGAGCTCTTGCTAGTCCTGTTATTCTACACTAATGGCACCTGCAGGAGTAAGGCTGATGCAATATTATTTAAGGATATTCTCAAGGGCTGGGCTTCCAAAATCACAGTGAGCAGAGTCATTCTCTTTGGAGGAAAAGAGGACCTTTGGAAGTCCTTTTTGCAGATTTTATGGTTGGCACCTTGGAAAAAACCCACGTGCAGCAGCTTTCCTTGTGGGTCAGCTCCACAAACACCTCTCCAAAGAGCAGCAAGAGCTCTTCCAAGGTGACCAGAGCAAGCAGCTCTCCCTTCCTGTCCCCTGTGAATCACTCTTGCAAGGGTGTTTCCACAAGTGATTGTAGTTTCTTATTCTTTACTGGTTTAAGAAATCACACAAAAAATACGATAGCACAAGCATGTAGAATGATACCGCCATACCTGTGCGGCAAAAGCACTGCACCACGAATGCGGGGACAGGATTAGCACAGGCAGATTTTAGCATCTTGGCTCTATATAGAGTTATAAGGAATAACTGACTTTGCAGACCACAGTGCTAAGCTCACTTGAGGTTTGTTCTGCCAGAGTCTCTTTTTGCTCCTGGTGACATGGCCACAGGTCCCAGTGAGTGGCAGCAGTAGTTATTTAACAGAGGGCAGGACCTTTCCAGAGTTAATCCATTAATAGACTACATGCTGTCAGCTTTGCAGCCACTCAAAGTCAATCAATTCTTTTAATGAATCAGGAACTGGAAAGGCAGAAGGCAATTATCTCTACTTTTAGATAATTTTAGAGACTTTTTTTTGGACACAGAAGATGAATCAGAATCAGTTTTCAAGTTAACTTTTTAATTAAATCACTTAAATACAACAAAACTAAAATTCTTCCCCCAAGACCCGGACCAGGGCTAGAAACAGCAGCTAACTCATCCTGCTGAGCAAATGGAAGCACTTTTTTCTTAAGAATGGGAGTAGATCTGAAGACTTTGGTAAAAAATAAACTTCTTGGGTATAGAAAAAGATTTTGGATGAAATCCTGGAGAAAAGAAATAAAGGGAAACTTCTCAAGAGATTTACTGGAACCCAAGTTTCACACTTGAACCCCTTCTTAGATGAGCGTAAAATAAAAATGACAGATTAGAGGTCTTGGTTCTTAGTTATGTGAAGGACGCCTTTTGCTATTGATATAGCAGTGGTGGAAACTTCCCTTCAAACTTCGTCTTGCAGAGAGGGCATCGCTGGCTGACAGAATTGCTGCCCACTGTCCTACTGACTGCAACAAACAGCTGCCTGTGTTTCACATAGAAACATAGAATGGTTTAGGTTGGAAGGGACCTTAAAGATCATCGAGTTCCAACCCCCCTGCCATGGGCAGGGACATCTACTAGACCAGGTTGCTCCAAGCCCCGTCCAACCTGGCCTTGGGAGGTCAAAACGTACACTGGGGCAAACTGGACTGGATATTGCAGGCTTGACACCAAAAAGAAAAGGCATACTTAAGTGCATTAAAAATGTCTTGTTCCACTCCTTGCTCCTATTTCCAGGCCAGAGAAAGAATAACTAAGAATCAGGCTTTAATTTTCAAGTTTTTAGATATTATGAGAAAATAGCAAAAGAAAAATTATTCTGAAGTAAATATCAAAAAAAGTGCATGGACAAACTTTAACTGAAATGGTACACAACATCCTGTAGAAACAGAGAATTTGCTGACAGGGAGAGGATAGCATCTCATAGCTGGTCTTGTCTTTGTGAGGAGTTCTGCAGAGGAACCTTCTGGGGTGCAGAGTCCTTGCAGTGAGTCCCAACACTCGGTGGCAGCAGCGCACAGAGGTGTAGGACAAAGGAGCTTCTTTCAGCTTCTGTTCTGGGAGTTTGCATCCCCTGAATCTTGCTAGGAGCAAAATAAAATAAAATAAAATTTAATTTAATAACAATAATCATAATAACAGCTATAAAAATTCCATATTATCAAAATGTTCAAGTCTGACTTGGTTTTAAGTAAACAGTTGCATTACCAAAGAGCAGATCGTGCTCCTCAGAAGAAACCAACAGGACAACCAGAACTGACCCAACACCTGACGCAGGCTCAGCAGATGTTATCCCCAGTTCATCAATCGGCTTCACATCTATAAATACGTGCTGGGAGAACAGCTAATAATGAATGACCAGCGGTCAGTGCTCAGGAAACCTTGTGTGAGAATTTGTGCATATATGCACATCTCAGAAATACAGGGAGTTTTACAACCAGAAGGGAAGAGCGTGGTTACCCACTCCCATCCCATACGTGACACAAGCCACTGAATTACTGAATTCAAATGCAACCTCAGACTGTATCTGTCTGAATCTTGCTCTACGCTTCACCCGTAGTCCTATGGACTAGTCTGAATTCTGCTTCTCACCATTTTTGTGAGTAATATTTGATTTCTTGGACACACCTGGAGAGCAAACATTTAAAATATTAATATGACCAAGGCAAATTAACCTGTATATTAAAAGGAAATCCAGGGTTTTTCTGTGTTATACTTACCCATGTGATGAATTACAGAACCAGAAGAGTTCAATCACTGTCTGAGAAGTTTTCCTTAAGACTTTCATGCACGCTCACATACACACAAATAAATGTATATATGAGAGGATATTATATATATATATCTCTCCTCACCTACCATAGCTCAGAAATGGAAAGAGAACTTTCCATAAAACACTCTGGTGGAGATGGTTTACTCTGTTCTAAGATGATGATTAATTGGTACTGGCAACATTCAGGGATGTGTTGTTCTGTAGGGAAAATACTCAGGTATTTCATCTTTCTGGACGGATAGCATAAGTCTACAGTATCTTTCAGACACTGGCTGGCAAGAGCCCAAGGTTTCGAGGCACATTTATCTTGGCCATACAGTTTAATTTTAAAGCTTGTCTCACCATTTTTCCATTAGTATTACCCTATTGATTTCAACAGGTTCACAATTGATTTATACCAGCAGATAAGATGACTAGGGGCTTTTTTTTCGGTAGCTGTGACTGATTCCATAGGATATACTCCATAGGGACCCCATGCTCTGCGTACCACCACACACTGTAGTGGGAGCCACTTCCCTAGACCACAGGGAGAGATCCTGGTGTACTTCCAACAGAGCCAATAACAGCAGCATCAATGATTTCAGCAGTGTGAGGACAGATCCATATCGTGCCTGTTAAGCAGCCAGAGAAGTAGATATTTGATACCAATGGTCTCCAAGTATATTTTGTTTTTAAAAAGAAAATTTATGAAGCCTGTATTTTCTGGGAAACATACTATTTGTTCTAAATAGATGAGCAACTATGATATAGAGTCTTTATACGATGCAGCTGGTGCTTCTCGGCAATACCTTTTCCTTGAAATATTCTGAGATTGTTATCGGTTTATTTCCTACCAAATTTAAAGAACATCAGTACTTTGTTTTGGGTATATTTATTTCTCTGATTTAAATTAGGGTTCTTAATTTAGATAATGTGCCTGTCCTCTTCTTTGTCAAATTTGTTCCCAATTAATAGGGCACTTCAGACTTTCAAAATGGAATCATATGCTAATAAACCTGGGTCTTTCTGTAGCAGCACCAATTAGAGAAAGTATTTATCTTTCAAAAATAAATCTGTGTTTTCTTCGGTTCTTTTTGCAAAGCAATCTGATGAGAGTTGCTAGGAGTTTGAAGAGAAAAGTCCATTGCATGTTTGAGAACAAAGAAAAGCAGATAAGTATATGGAAATTGTAGAAAAAAAATGTGAAGAGACTGTCTTGTTTTGAAGTTGGACTCTGCTAAAACTCTGAAGTCCACTTGCCTTAAAGACAGTATTTGGGATCCATCACAGCTTGTCACTTCAGTAGGAAAACAGAAGACACCGGTCTAGAAATTAGTTTTAAAAAAAATCCATTTTTTTTGCATGAAAAATTACTAACCCTTCAAAACCCAAACTGCCTGCAGAAAGAGACAGGTTTCAACAAGTTCTAAAACTCTGGATTTTTCTTAAGGTGGCAAAATTATCAGAATACCTTATTTTGACATTTTCAAAATTAAAATATGATTTCCCATTTCAAAGCAACCTTGCCCTTCAAAATTTGAGCTACTTAGCAAAATGACAGATCAAAGATAATAGAAAAGAAAATTCAATGCTTCAAAATTATCAAAACCGTTTTTTTCAATTAAAGCAAAGAAAATAGTTCATCTGTTTGGGGGAAAAAAAAAAAAAGTAATAGGCTTTCTTCTGATGTAGGCTTTAAATTAGGGGAAAATACCAGAAAAATAATTTCCCCATTTGCATGGGTTTTGCATGTTTTGGTGGTCCAGTGCATCACAGTGATGCTTGAAGACTGCACTAAATTGCACCTCTTAGCTCGTGCAATGAGCCGACACAACTGTCGGGAATCGGTGGACTTAAAAAATGCCCTCCTGTGGTTATTTTCAATATACTGGCAGCAAAGAGGAGGTGTATAACCTTGATCACAGCAGCTGGAATCAAGAGAAACATAGGAACTGCCTTTTTCACTGACAGCCATGGCGCTCATGGTCCAGCCTCTGACAGCAACCTCTGACAACCTCAGGGGAAGAAAACACGGAAAACCGGGAGATAATTTACCTACATCCACATAAAAATAAAGGCTGGGTTGATATTTACAGCGACAACCTCTGCCCTCCCCGGGGTACCAACCCTTCCCTGCCAACTCCTTGAGAACTGGTTGACACCACGGCAGTTAGTGAAGAGAAGCTGCAGACCCGTCCATCAGGTGCTGAACTCGTGGCTCTATGTATGTGCGCCTAAACATGAGCACATACACACACACATATTTAAGGCCACCATTATGCTTCAATTTTTCCCTTTTTGTGTAATTAACATCTGATATGTACCTCCAGGGTGGGGAGGGGGTGTACGTGCACACGGAAAAGGGTAATTCTGACCCGCTCCTCGTCAGCAGCAACGCTAACACCTCTTATTTCTTTTAAACGGAATGTTTTTTAACTTAGAGGTACATAAAGTGCAGAACTGTCTAAGGCTGTGTCATCTAAAAATAATATTTTTGTGATCTCTGGAAATGGTGTGAAATTGTTTTCAGTAATAATGGGAACTTCTTTCTTTGCAGTCTACTGCAAATATAACCTTACAAAAATCTACTATTCTCCTTGGAGATATTTTCTTTTGAATAGAAGACACAAGGAAAAAAAAATGAATATGAGAGAGTGGGAGAGGAGACGATAAGAAGAAAAGGAGCAACGTTAGATAATAAGAATATTTAAATGTAATTTGTTTTCTTGGGCCTGAGGGCTTTATACAAATACACGAATTCAAAAATATTACCGATCACTTCAATGCACTTTGTGTGCAGCTCTCAGGGCTGGATCTGTGCTCACTGAAATTAAAATTCCCCTTGACGTGAATGATTACACTACATTGTAGTCTTAGTGCCTCCATCCCCCCTCATTCTGCCATAAGATCAGTGACTAGAAAAATGCACGTTTGTGTTATACCTGCAGATGTGAAACAGTGCAAGTTCCTCAAGCTATAGTGGTGATTCATCAGGAAAAGCTCATCCTCCTCCAGGCCCTACCAGACCACGGGCGAGAATGGGCAAGACCAGTCCTAACCACCTCACTCCTAAAGAAGGAAACCAGGAAGAATGTGTAGTCATTAATTATCCACCTATGCAATGTGCAAGAGTAAGAAAAACCTGATAGACGCAGACTATACTACGTTTATCAATATCTCTTTATTTCAGGAGGGCAAATCTTTCCTGAAAAACTTAATTAACAAAAACTTGATGAACTGGCTGTTTTTATAAATTTCCTCTTTGCCCTTCTGTGACTTTCCCTGCTGGATTCTACCTTCGTTTCAGTACAATTTACTATGGACAAAATGTTGAAGTGTGGAGGGAATGCAGATAAGCATCAGACGGGACTTTTCACAGCTGCCCAGAAGTTCACCTCCGCATCTTAACACCCAATTATCTTTCAAAAATATGACTGCTGCTGGTTTAGGTGTCTGCCTCATAAAATACAGCATTGAGAGGTGCAAGACTGTAGATATAAGAATAAGCGCATACACTACTGAAAAAGGCATATATCGTGTTAGTTACAGGGTAAAACTAACTATTGCTTCCAATAGGATTAGCACTATTAAAAAAATAATTTACCTTTCCAGACTTGTAAAAGCAATACACACATGATGTTGTATCTACAAAAATTCATGTACTGACATAAGGAAAGAGCACAGGGCAACCAGCTGATACCCTAAATCACTCCTAATAGTATTTTATATGCTGAAGTCAGTAGACTGTTTGTAGAACAAGACACTGTTTGGTTTGAGTTACATTTCACCCCTGCAATCTATTCTTTTCTGGGCCACATTCAGAAATATTAACTCTCTTATAACCTTTGGGTCGTCTTCCATTTTTCTCCATCTATCTCCAACCTTCTCTGGCAAGAAGCCATTTCAAAGAAAACCTACAAGCACTTAGCGGCTACGTTTCACGAATATACAAAGCAAAGACTTACTGATGTCTGTGAAGCGGGACTGGTGTATTAGGAACTGGCAGTCATTTATCTAAAACTACTTCTTTTAAACTGTTGAACAAACTGTTCTGTACCAACTGGAAAGTAACGACTTTTTGACCAACAGGTTAATACAGTGAACAAAACCCTTTTAAATATTTACAGATAAATCTTTATCTTCACAGCTCTCATTTTCCTCTGATATTATTACCTTTTTTTTGTTGCCGTGTCCATTGTCATGTTATGGAAAAATGGGAAATGTTACTGTTACCAGTTCTTTGCACCCCTTCCCCATCTCCATACCACATGAAATGTTGTATGGGAAATATGTTTCCTAAAGTTTTCCTGTCTCCTTTGAGATTTGAATGACAAACAATATCTGCTCGAACAGGGTATCTTTTAAATACAGTTTCTTATTACATACAATTTACTTTTACATTTGACACCATGCAAATAAAAAGCTTTGGTAATGATGTTATGTATAACTTTAGTCTGGAGTTTGAGCACGTGTGAGTGGCAAAAGAAACGGAGAAATGTGGGGAAGACCATCCCATTTCATTGTGAGTTAGCCAGAATCTTCATGGCAATATTTATTCTGGGCAGAAGAGACAAAGTATAGAAATACGAGGATGCAGGGTGATCAGTACCCTTTGGTATCTGTTGATCAGTAAGTAATACCCCTCTACTATTACACACATTTTCATTGTGGCTTATGAAAATCAACATCATCTTAACAATACAAAGCTTTAAGATATATGGGATTCAGGTGCAGGAACACAGATGTCTAGTGTTATTTTAGACCTTTTAACATCACTTTCAGTTTTCTAGATTCCACTCACTGAAGAAAGGACTATAGGAACATATGGACAATACAACACTTCCATTAATAAGATAGTATTCATCCAACATTAGTTCTAAAAAAAATTCCCACACTTTAAATGTAAACTGGAACTCAAAGTTAAGCATTATGTTCAATATCTCTACAACAGCTAGTATTTTAAATCAAAATAATTGAAATAAATATAAAAAATTAGAAATTAATGCAATGTAAACCTTTGAGATCTACGATTTATTTCCATATTTGCCTAAAATGGTACTTTACAGATAATCTTACTGATTTCCCCACGGTTTTATAGCCAAAGTGTAAATCATAGCAACATTTTTTTAAGACATTGAAAATCACAGATTTGAGCACTAAAATGTTAAACCACATTTCAAAAGTAGCAATGCTATTTCTCTGTGCTGTCATACGATCTCCAGAGAAAGGAGAAATAAACTGGAAAACCCTCAGCACTACAGGATCGTGTATTCAAACTGCAGTAAGACTGATTCTATGCCAGAGGTATTAGGGGCATTTGGAGGAGCTGGTGCTAGTTTCCTAACAGGCATTTCGCAAGGGACCGAGCACAGACGCTGCACCTGACACACTTGGTTAAAGGCCCGGGGCCACACACGCGCTGCAACGTGCTGTCTGCACTCACCGAGCCAAAAATATGGGAAACCAATGATTTCAGCTCAATGGGTTGGCTCGCAGGAGCTCTATGTGTTCAGTATCTGTTTTTTGGTCTTTATGGATGATTCTATGCAGTAACAAAAACAAAGCTTGAATTAACAGAACCCACAGCATCAATAACAGTATTCCCCGTGCCACCACCGCTCTGAGACAGGCGGGTCATTTTCCATCACCATTTCAGGTGCCCTCCTGCTTATCTGAATTTTAAATTGTCATTCATCCATTCAGCAAGTACCACCTTCAACATTAATATCTGTCTTACTCAAGAACACGCAAAATACCTCTCAGGGAAAAACTAAGGACGTTCAGTCTTGTTCATTTATCACAAAAGAAACTTGATTATTTGGCCATGGTACCTAAATACCTTCATGAGGTGAAAATGGCAGGAGCTAGCGGGGGACTGTGTTTGCTACAGAAAATAAATAAGGGCTAGAAGCTAAAAGTTAGAAAATCAGAGCCAGAATTAGACACACAATGTTAAAAGTGTGGTCAGTCTGTCACTGGAACAAACCACCGGGGTAATCAAGAGGACCCTCATCTCCTGAAGCTCTCCATGCCACACGCTACGTCTGTCCAAAACCTTCCGTGACCTTGGTCAGACAGTTCAGACTGGATGAACTAACACCTCCATAGCCCAACAACCACCACAAGTCCACTTTCGCATGTGGAGTGGAATGAGATGAATACAAATACTGATTTTTTTTATCCCCAAAGTCCAGCTGAAGTTCTTTGGGGAAGATAACCGCAGGGTTTTTTTCATTCCCATTTCTGGAATGTTTCCCCCGAGGCTGGGGGATGGCTCCTGGAGCACATCCCCTGAAATTGTAACTTCAAAGGCTCTAGCAAACACAGAATGAAGAAAAAAATGCTAAAATGAAACTGCTTTATCTCAAAACATTCTCGTTCCAGACACAAATTGAGCAATTACTGTCATACTAATTATTCTCTAAAGGTGACCTTCACAATTCTTGATTATTCTCTCCCTTAACTGCACTCTATTCATCAGAGTCTGACAAATAAAGAGGAGTGAGTAGAAAGGATGGGGAAAAAGGAAAGAAGCATGTCCTTAACACATGATGCCCCAAAGCTGAAGAAGAAAATCAATGATCTTAGAAACCTCCTTTCACAGAAAGATTTGAAAGATATTTTTTCTTAACTCAGGATTTAGTCTCATCAGCTAACACCTGGGGAATAAAAACAGTTTCCACCCAAAACTTTTATTATTCTCACTATTTCTACATTGCCATTTAACACAAACAACATTTTCAGGTGTTTCAGCTGAAGAATAAATTTTTTCCCCATTTTTTTACTTTTCAAACATATATTTTGTGTTTGCAGAGACATTTGCATAACTCTGGAAGAATACATCCAGTCTGCAAATGCAGCGTAAAATACAGCTATGGAAAGCAGGTAACAACCTGAGATGGGTTCTGTTTCTAAATCCCATTTACATTTTGGACTTTCTACACTATTCAGACAGTAACACTTCAGAGTTGAGTGCAAATGTGTCTAGGCTGAGGTCTAAAGCAGTTATATAAAAGTAAAAACTCTGCAAGTGCATTGCTGTTACCTGTAGGACACGTTGTGTCCATATGAGAAATTTTCCTGAAACCCCATCCAAATTCATGGCTTGGTAATAAAACACGCCATGTACCTGAATGAGGGTGCACCCTACCGTGGTCCTTTCTGTGGGAGATACCCCACTTACAATGGAATAAAATAACAGCTAGGGAGCAACACCATTGCTGTGGGTGCCAGTTTTGTTGTACGACTCATGAAAAAGGTTTATATGCTGCGCTCGATCCTTTTTTTTGGTGGGGAAAGCTTTATGGGCTACCCTATAAACCTCTTCTTCATACCTTTTTTTCAGATAAAATGTCCTTTGCTTGAGTGATCGCATTAACACACGTAATGAGAGTAAACATCCAGATTTATCAGCCATGCTAGGGAAATAGAAAAAAAAAAGAATTTAGCAAGGCTAAAAATAAAACAAACCTAAACCCCATTTAGCACTACAAGTTACAATCTGAAATGAGCAGCCGTACCACAGAATTATTGGAACTCATTCAACATTTTATATCAGTGATCCAAGACACCAAATTTTAGCCTTTTCATTACAGCCTCTGCACAACACACACTTTCTCATTCCTGTGCCCTGTGGTTTATGCTTCTCATCCGAGCAGATGTTTTGCAAATCATAAATTAAAGCATAGCTTTATTGCCTCTCATTTCTCTGACATTATTGGCCTTGTCATGGGTCCCAGATACAGGATTTTATGACATGTACTAAATCCCTCTTGGTTGTTTGTTACATGTAACTTCAGCTTAATAGCTTTGTCACCAACAACTTTTTTTTTTTTTTTTCCAAACAAATAAAATTTCCCAGGGTTTACACCTGGAAAGATAATTTACTTGCTATTATGGGTAATGGTATAATTCTCATTTGAATGCTTCTTACTCATGCCTACATTACTTTTAGAATGTTACTTGATACAGCAAACAATCAGTTAATGCAGAAATAATTTCACTGTGTTTTGTTCATTCAATGAATTGGACTGATTGAGGTTTTTCAAAATTTTTAAAACTTACAGATTTAACTTTTCCACTTAAGGAATACGCAATATAGTAGGTAGAAATTCTTTCTCTTGAGAAAGTGTTCTAAACACCAAAACCACATTTTTCTTCTCTCTCCCTTTTTTTAATCAGGCCGCATTTCCATAATTATTCATGACAGGGATAGATTTTGTGAGAGAAAAACATCAGGTTAAAGTGATACTTACATAGATCCCAAATGATTATTGAAAACTTGAAATAATGCAGATTATTCTGTCTGGGAGAATTCTATCTGTCAAGAATGCTTGACATCTAATGAATTGCTCAATGGACCACTCCAGAGTTGTTACGCAATGAGCAGGATGCTTCCTAGGATGGCTACATGGAGACTGGAAGCAATGAGAAAGAAGAAAAGGGAAATGGTAACTCAAAACAAGCCAGCAAAAAGGGTTATACAATAAATGACATGGGAAAAGGGAAAATTTCTCTTATCTACATACTTTGAGAGAATAAACAAACCCGAATTGCTGACTTGGTACCGAACATAGTGTCTATGTAAATTCTCATTTCTATAAACCATTTTTTGTGCAGGAACAAAGTGAAAAACACAAGGACGGACAGAAAGTGTTTACGAGAGCAGATCCTTAATATGAGAGGGACTTCCCTTCCTCTGCTTTCTTCTTTACATTATTTTCCTTCAGCAGAGAAATAATTTAATACAGAAAACTCCTATAAGATTTCTACATGCAGTTTTGGAAACTTTATTGAATGTAATTAACTCACAAAGAATTTGACCCTGTTTTTCTCACCTATGTCAATAGGAATTTTGAAATTAATTACAGTGGGAGTAGCATTTCAGCTTCAAAAATTAGCTTACTTCATCAAACTAGAGTAACAGGTTGTGAATGAACACAAGAGGGAGAACAAACCACACGTTTGCAATGTTTGCAGCAAGACATACCTGCAGCAGGTTGATGTAATCCATGAAGCCCAGTGTGAAGAATAAAGCTGAGACTGTTTAAATCAAGATGATCAGAGCCAAGTAGAGGCATTTGGTTTTTTACCTCCACTTCTTATCTGATTCTGAAAATAGGAGTGACTGATCCCTATCTCTATCTCATTTAAAGTAACCGTAAACTTCTAAACCCAAGATTTTATTCAGAAGTTCCTCAGCCAACTAAAATAGGAAAAACAAATTGCAGTCTGTAAATGTATCTTAAATCCCACCACATGTTATTATTTTTAAAAACACATGTCCAGACCATGACTTGGAGTAAACCAGGTCTAAATTTGTTGAGTAGTCATGTCTTCAACTGTCAGGAAGGTTTAGTTAATAAAAATGAAATTTCAGATTTCTATGTTCTAATTTGAACTAAACCTGCAGAAGGAGAACCTCTCAAAGGCGTGATCCCACTAACAGTAGGATGTTACTGACTGCAGTGTTTCTCTTCCTACACAACACATTTCAATGTAGTCATGAAAAAGTACTTTTTCTTAACTCAGTCCTTCCCAAAGAGTAATGTGTTTAGATGAGGACTATTTGAATAGAAGAAAATAACGGCACTAAGGCACCCTTGCTCGATTGCAAGGTGTCTAGACGGTACAGCTGGACTTACAAGCACTCTACTATTCTCAGCGCCATTAGTTTATTCTAGCAATATTTTATAACTACGTGCATTACTACCTTTTAAAAATTATACCATTTTAAGAACCACAAGTGAACTGAAATGAAAAATTACATGCAAACCCAGAAGCTAGTATCAGCTGTGCAGCCGTTATTTTAGTATGATTGCAATTCAAGACAGTTCTCCATTGCATTAATATTGCTTGGTCTCTCTGTTTCTGGTGTGATTAGTCTCTGACCATGAAAGACTTTCATAATGAGAGTTTTAATTATGGTATAAAATAAATATAAGAGAGCTTATCCTAAGCTATTCAATGACCACCATATTTCACTGTTTAAGTGTAAGCTAAAGACTTATTTGTTTGACCTAGCTTACTCCTACTTAGCCAAGCTACTAATTTTATTATCCTCTAAAGCGCTTTGGGATGCATTGCATGAAGGGCATAACGGAAGTTTGATTTTGATTGATTACACATTAATTTGCATAATCCCCATAATGCAAATCAGTAAAATTTTCATTGGAGATAATAGATGTTAAGCACATTATGCAAGGTTTATATTTTTAAAAAATGGCTTGTAAAAATTATTTATGGCATAATGAAAGAGGAAAAATAAAACTGGCACCTTGCAGTAACAAATATGTGAGCCTATTCGATTCTGTAGCTTTCAAGAGCAGACTATGCAATAATGCATGAAACATGCACAGAACTTAAAAAAAATTAAATATGCACTGTAGGAATTTTTGTTTCTCTGTAATTTGATTTATGGCCGAATTTCCTCTCAGGCTGAAGGCCTGTGTATTCTGCCCTTAAAGTACAGGCTCCCACACAGCCCAGTATTGGATGAATTGTGGATTTTACTGTGGGTCTTGTACATGTGTTCTGCGCTCTTCCTTTATGATGCCATAACACACTCACAAACACAACGGAAAGACTGATGGCCAGAAAACAACACCTCCACAAAGGGGGCGGTTTCAGTTTTTCACTCTGCAGCAGAACAAGTCAAGATTTAAAAACATTTCGGTGAAAAACACATCCACTCGGCATTCTGGCAGGATAACGTCCTGCTCTCCCCTTCATCCTTGGCCAGTCACCCAACTGTCTGAAGATGCATTTCTCTGTCTCTCTGTCTCTCCCTGGTCGTCAAAATCTGTAACCCTGTCTATATTATCTATGCAATCACTGACAAGAGGTGTTGGGTAAGTTCTCAGCCATGCTAGGTGCTATACCTTTCTAGACCAAGAATCCAAAGTAGAGTGCTGAATCAAAAATCCTTAAACACAATCATTTGTTACAATATGGATCAACTGACTTCAGTATTCACATGCATAGCAGGTTTGCAGGTTGAAGGCTTTGGACTATAACCTCTGCTGAGAGAAATTTTTTTGTCTACATCTGAAACATGCAAACCCAACAAGAAATTGTACAAATACCCTTGATTTAACAAGTGAACAACATGTACAGCAAAATGTTTTCCTTTTCCTTCAAAATTAGTGCAAATGATAACAGTAATCATGGGTACATCCAGAAAAAAAAATAATCAATCGTAACTCTTTCAGAAGCAGCTAATAAATATGTGCTTGAAATTCATATTGGTCTCTCAGAAAATATGTGAAAATATTGACAGAAATAATGATCCAAACTTTAAGCCACTTCAAACATTTCTATTTTACATCTGTCTCCATGTTATAAAACACCCAGCTCAAATCTCCTACTCCCGATTTTTTGCAGAGCTGGAATCCATAGTAAACCTACTTTGATTTCTCTCTTATTTTTATAAGACTTTCTTTCTTGGGTACAGTTTTTTACTGCACAGTATTATTTCACCATTGGGAACAACACTGCAACTTGAATTAGCACCACAGAATTACAGAAAAGTCCTCACTAACTGGTCTTGTTATACCTTCATTTGCATTTTGCTGAAGTTGAATCTCAAAGTATATAATTCAGCTGAAGTACATAAAAATTAATCTCCTGATTACCAGCTTTCAAGGAAGACAGGTGTACAAGTACTAGTTCTAAGTGCCACAGGAAAGTAACTAAATATATTCTGTATTTAGCATTTGCATGCTATACCCTGTTTCAACTCAATCTTTAAATTCAATTTATTTGGATAACCATCCTTCAAAATTTCCATAATAGAGTTTGTTTAAAGAAAGTGTGTTCAGAAGGGTCCCATTTTATTTTTTGCACCTGTTATTTAACATATTTTATATTCACTTTATTTTATATTACTATATATTTTATATACTATTATTTTTTACATTTTAAAGGTGTAAATAATAGCCACCCACTTCACCTCCTGCATGGTCTGCCGCTCTGAACCATCAGGCTGTTGGCTGTTCACCCATCCACACCATCATGTCTTCTGTCTTCAGCTGCCTTCTTGGGCTTCACAAGAAATGTTTTTGAACTCTTTAAAGTGAAAAATCAAAGTGATTATATAGTCTTTATGGTACCTTACACTTAAGGCCAAAATTGCAGAAGTAAGTAGGAGTTTTTTGTATTTCCATTTTTCAGTGCTTCTATTGGGAATAAAAAATAAATAAATCAGATCTTCAATACTTTAAGAACTGCAGAGGATCTGCCCTGTTAGTAATCAAGTTTCCCTTCTCATCCTGATATTCTGAAACACTGATGTTTTTTCCTGACAGAGTCTAAGATTCCGACTTGCAAAAAATTGAACAGCATTCAGTTTACTGTTGGGAGGAGTTACAAACCTGGCCAGCAATTCACAAACATTGAAAAATGGCTCGTGTGTAATTTCTCTTTTGTTTGGGTTTTGGTTGTTTTTTTTTTTTTTTGTTTTTTGGTTTGTTTTTTTTTTAAGGATTACTAATTAATACCTCACTGAAATGTCATCAAGGAACTCAGTGGAAGTTGTTACCAGACTGGTCACTCCTCAGCTTCAGTGTAAATTCCCCCCTGACCTGGATCACGCAATTACACATCAGTTTTCCTAATTGATAGTGTAAGCTGATGTATTCTGTAGTTGACAAGGAGAGGCACTAACATGCTAAATTAAGAAATAATAATATATATATATATACACACACACACAAAGTCTCTTATCACACAGGGCTTAAAATTATATTTTTACTGCCATGAGTTTTGGAGATGTTCCATAATATTACTAAGTTTGACATCTGGTTTCTAATGTTCAAATTTCATCCATTCTGTCTTAAATGCTAAAAATGGTATAGATAGGCATTTCCTTCCAACAATATCAGCTATATATTAAAATTGATGGTAATGTTTCTAGGTCTTTACTGTATGTAAATAATGAACAGGTATCATACAAAATCCCATCAACACTGCAAAAATAAAAAATAGTAAGATATACACAAAAAATGCAGTTCTGGAAAATTTATGTTGTTCTTTACTTTTGAAGGCAATATTTAATGGATTTGTGTTGCTATTTGTGTGGATTTCTGACCGTTACCTTGTAATTAATTGTAAGCAAAGAACCTATTTTAGGTAGACGCACCTTTCATTCTTTTAGAATACAAAAAGGACTCAGTAACTGAAACCCACAATATTTTATACACCCTGCATTTGAAATAAGGCGTGGAAAAAGGACTAATTTGACAACGGCAAAACCTCTGATATTATTTAAGCAGCTCATTATGTAAAGCATTCAACTTATTCTCTGAACTCAGCTGAAGTTTTTGCTGGCTTCCTGCACTTGTTAAGACTTTTTGGTACAAAGTAAAGAGCTAGCTGTCTAATCAGATATTAATAAGGCTGTTCTCAGCTTATTTGGGAACTATACAAAGCAGCAGAAGCAAGATAAAAAGGACTTAAGTTAAAAAGTGACCCCACAGTCGAAGAAAAATAAATATGATATATACAGTTTGTAAGAGTCATTTTGAGCAGGTAAGGCTTATTACTTTAAATTGAGATTTCTTACATATCTTTCCACAGAAAAAATGCTTCCAAGTACCAGATTTTGAAGCAAAACATGACTGAACAAGGTTCAGAGCACTCTAAAGCTCATTATAATATTTTTCTTAATGTCGCTGGATTTTGAATCAACTCATATGTGTCTATCTGGGAGCCGTTAGGAAAATGAATTGCGTCTGTGTAAATGACTCACAACCAAAGCGTGACTACTTGCTACCTAGTTCACGCTTGAAAATGGAAGGTATTCGCAAAGACCAACTACAAAGATATCTTTGGTGAATTACAGTTGTCTTGGGCTCCTAGGGCAAAGTCTTCAAAAACGCAACACCTATCTCTGACTTCTGTTGAAGTCAGGGGTGTTTTGCCACTGACTTCCTAGAGGAAAGGAGAGAAAAAGCATTAGAGAAGACATTTCTTAGTGTTTTCTACAACCCCACCTGTGTTGCCTTAGATCCATTGTAAGAGTTTGAAAACAAACCACCATATGGAAAAAGCCTCCCAAGAGACACGATCTTTCAAAATTTCTTTCCTCCCATTTGTAGAAATTCCCCTTACTCTTGTACCTCACTCCAGCATTCTTTTCTCTTCCAGATTCTCCACTTCCCGATGCCAAAAATGGTGCTGTCTTCCCCATACGCAAGGTCTCAGAGCATTCTCCTCTCAGCTGAAGGTGCACATTCGCCATCAAGGGTGTCCTCCTTTCCCGGCATGTCAAAAAAGCAAGTTCCAAGAATGCTGTGACTCTACTACATCCTTCTGCCGCAACAGCCAGTAACACTCCTAAGTGTTATTTAAACTGAACTCTGTTCAGAGGATCTTCCAGAGATTACTTTATTCTGTGTGTGGGACCTCATTCTTAGTCTTACGTATACTAAAGAAGTAGAGTCATGACTATTAAGATACCATCTAGTGAGACTATGGAAAGCCATGCCGTAGAAATGTGCCTTAAATTGTGCCACCATTGCCTCTGCTCCCACACCCAAAGTACTAAAACTATCACTATGAGATCACACAAACAGATGCGCTGCCAGATATACCGCCACTGCTGCCTGCAGAACCAGCACTTTGTTATGGGGGTCCCTCCAGAGCATGACAAATGACAGAGAAAATATTTAATAACGCCATTCAGGAGACAAGCATTGTCCAGTAAATGTGGCAAGCTAGAGGGGAAGATGGAGGAAATAACATCTTTTCATCTAAATTGCACAAAAAAGTAGCTCAGAAATATATCCTGACAAGTACAGGGAGAGCAGGGAGTCAGAGTAGAACACTATTTTGGATGTTATTTTAATGTAGGGACACTTCAAAGATACATTAAAGCCATTTCACAAAAAAAAAAATAATAAAATGAGAGACTTCACCTCAACCTTTCTTGCAGCTAGTGCTTGTAAAAAATCTCAGAATTATTTTATCGCTCCTATTGCTTTGGACCAAGAAGTACACACCTAAGGTAAAGCGCACAAGCAATCCCACTGAGGACATGACACTAAAACTGTGCAACTCAGAACCCCATTTTCAGCTCTACCAGGAGTTAGGGGGGGGTTAAGTCAAAGTCAATGGCAAAATATATGCCCAAGTAAGAATGAGGAAATCATACCCAATTTGCACCGTGAGCTTGCTGCTCCTTCAACAGCCCCCAGAAGAGATTGTGCCGCTCTCAGCCATACAGCGGAATTTGGTGCTGTTCAGACTTTGAAATCTGCTGTTCCTGTGAGTTTACAATTTAACTATGCCGAATTTTGGTAAGATAGATACCGTAAGAGCAACCACATTGAACGGCCCCCGTTTTCAAAAGTCGTTGAGAATAAGTTTTCAGGAATTGATGCTTATGACTCTTGTCACTCCTCCGGCAATGAGCACGTTACTTCTGGCACCAACGCGGCATGGGTTAGGCTTGGGCATGACAGTACTGAAAATGACTTAACATCAGTTACTCTTTTTAAACTATTACTAGATTAGCTACTGTTTTCTTAAATGAAAACTAAAATTTCTGATCTTAAATATTAAAATTTATTATAAATTTTGAAAAAGCTTAATGCAGAGGTCAAGCTTCATTTGTCTTCTGACTGAAATTCTTGAAAAGGGAGGAGAGCCTTCTTTTTTATGAATAAATTAGAGAATTTCAATATAGATATTACAACACTAAATGGATTTTTCCAGAATACATTACAGCCATTAAATAAATCACTGTTAAACAGAGAAAAAGAGGAGACTTTTAAAAGAAACGTAATTCCATACAACTTCATGACAGAATCAATTAATCAACTAACTATAATTTCAGGCACTTGTTATAGAGCCCATACAGAAGGAAGAAGATACAGATCCATGAAATACTTCATCATTATGTGAGAGTACAGAAAATACATTTTGCAAAGAAAGATCATTAGCTTGGGAATTGTCCATATCAAGTATCCAATTAGACATGGCAAAAGTGCAGCAGAGAAGAGGAGAGGGCGCTCTCTGTAATTCGCCCCAACCCACATTATGCACGAACATAATCACCTTGAATTGTATATAAAGGAGAATGAGGAAAACTGCACAGAAAGTCTCATTTCTGATGGGAAATCAAGAATGCGCATTGCGTCCAGTGAAAAGAGTCGATCTCATCCCCTATTCTCAGTCTCAAGGTAGCTTATATTGTGCTCGCTTCTTTACTGAAAAAATATTTAATGCTTATACACATAATAAAGAATAAGAACACTTCACGAAGGTTCATAGGAGATTGTGTCAAAGGTGGAAACAGCACTAGTGACTCTGTAGTGATACTAGTACACATTTTTGCCTTTGAACAGACACTGGCCAGTGTAACAAAGAGTTTGGGAGATGAACTGCAATAAGTAAATGAGACAGCATAAAATGTATGTGTTGATGTGTAAAGCACAGCAAAGAGACTCTGAAATTCCCAAGTAAAAAGATGTCATGTAAGCCTCCTCCACAAACACAAGATGAGAAGAAACTTACTGGACCTGAAAGAAAACTTGCTTTTCGGTGTTGCCTGAGTCAGGACTCACCAAATATTTTGCCTTTTTTCACAAAGAAGAATCAAATTCATATTTAATCACAGCAATGGTCTTGGATAAATCGCAACTCTATGATTTTGCCTCCTCTACCATACTTATTTTTGTCTTGTTTATACTTTTCCTTCTTGTTCTATAACATATTTTCAAAAGTGAGGAAGGAAGAAAAGCACTGCAATTCAAAAAGCGATGATAATCAAAAAAGAACTGTCTTTTCACAGAAGCCAAGTAGGGGAGAAGGTACTTGTTTTCCATACTTACTTAGGTTGTCTCTGTAATTCCTCTTCAACAAGATCAAACTGATGTAATTCCTTAGACAATTAATTATCTCCTATATCAAATGCCAAAGAAATAAAGTTCCTAAAGCATCGACAAGAAAGTGCAAAAAAATAAAAACCTGAACTAAAAAAAAAAAAAAAATCAGATTAGTTTACACCTCACCAAATTAATCTTTAGTGTTCTAATAAAAATTTTGTTTGACCTTCTCTGTGTCCTAAAAATAAGGGCCAATAATTTAATCAGTCATGACATTTAAAAAAATAAATTCTGAAACTTAGGCAATTTTTAAAGCATTTTCCTTAAGTGAAGTCAAATGTTAGTTATGGAAGATGAAATTTATCCATTTGGCTAGGAAATCAGCTCTTATTTTGGCTGTCTGCCTTGTGCTGCTTTCTAAACACTGGCAGCTGGAGCATAAAGAAAAGAGACTGGAAAAGATAAATAGGGTAGATACTGCTTAAGGTCTTTGTAAAGTTTAATGAAAGATTTATCTCTTGAGGGTAATGTTCCTCTTTCTTTTACTGAAACAGGAGTTTGATAACCTCTCATTGTGCATTTGATAAATTACATCTTACAGTCATAACTAAAATGAGTAAGTGGAAAATATAAAAGGCCAAAGCAAGGTCTAGTTATCTGAGACTTCCAATATGAAATATCCAAAAGAAACTAGGTAGCATCTAAAGTACTTTTAATTACAGAAATAAGGATGAACTGTGATACAGTGATATAACAACACAGATTCCTCTACCTTTGTGAACGGAATGGATACTGCACTGTTCATATGTGTAACACTACTAATTACAGCAGAGGATTAAATGAAGGTTTATCACAGAAGTAGCAGAGGCCGAAATGGTCCACTGCACTTGCTCATAAACCAGCTGAGAGAGTATCTGTAGAGAGTAACTACAGCCCACTGTTTTCTACTGTGTTTCAAAACTCTTGCTGTGTGTCTGTATACTCAAGGCAGATAAACGCCAAACCCTGGGTGAGAACCTCCGTGGTTCACAGAGCCATAAGTAAAAGATATGCGTTTGCACTTTGGCTTTTTCTTTTACTGCTCCATATACCAAAAGTGGTCCAACTGTAAGGAAAAACCCGTATTTTTTGTTGAAAACAGAGCTATGAAGAGAGACACTGATTCTATTATGTGTGTACTTCAATCTTCGGATTACTTTTTTTTTTTAAAAACAAAACAAAACAAAACAAAAGCACAAAAACCAAAACACAACATGACCACAGACATGTAATGTGGTTTAGTTTTGTTTTGTTTTTTGTTTCTCTTAAGAAGTAGGAAAACTACTGTAACATCTGGAGGGAACTAACTCACCTGCCTAGCAAGCAGCAGGCACCTTAAAAGCTTTTAGAACTTGGGTCCAAAGAGTAAGGTGTAAGGATTCTGTGTGCTCCAAGGAATCAGAGCTCCTATATTTCTCCTCAGTTCATGGATAATCCAGAATATGCTCATTCCTACCTTTACAGTCTTCCTGTAAAACCTAAACACTTATAAGAGGTGAAAGGAAACTTTTTTTTTCCCTAAAGTATATAATTATTAATTTTATTTCCAGTAACACATAGTTTATTTTATAAATGCTGTGAGGTTATGAAATATTAAAGCTGTAGACCTGCAGTCTAATTCTTTTCCAGGACAATTTATCCCTCATTTGGTACTTAATACCATTACAGGTAATAAAAGCAATTTAAATTTCTCAAATTAAAGAGAACAGAAATTCTCAGTGGGTCACTTATAGATATGTTCAAAGTAGAGAGCTCTTTACGAGGCACATAGAGACCTCTGGGATTCCACAAAATTGATCCCATATCACAAACACTTTAATTTAATGTACCTCTTGCTACTCACTTTTAATGAAGCGATTATAAAAAGGGCATCCTACTTTATTAAGCATTAACCTTGTTCACTGTTAGGTAAATCATGAGATCAAAGAACTTGAAGATATCCGAATCAAAATGAATCATTTCAAGGAAGGACATGTGTGATCATTAGTAGCAGTAGTAGTAGTATTACCTAAAATCCCATCTTTGCAAGAAGGAGGTATGAATTTTGTCTGCTTCCTAGTAGGCGTTTAAAGGAGGCATACAGGATATAGTGTTTGGAGCCAATTTGCAAAAGGCTCTACAGAACAAATTTTCAGTGCTTTTCCATGGAATTTGGTTTCTGAAGGTGGAGGATACTACAGGACAGGATCTAAAACATTTATGCCACAATTATACTACCACTGAACAAAAAATATAGCCACTTATTAGGTTTTAACTTTGGATCTATCTGGATAAAGTACAAGCATAACATAATAAGGGAGCATTAAAAATGTATTAATTTAAACAATACATGAGCTGTACCGTAAATATAAAGAAACAGCAAAAGAGGTAACAATAGTTCCTGGACAAAAATACAAACCCCAACGTAATGGCATCTGATCTTCGGGGGAAACAACCGCAAGACAAGTCTTTGCCTTAGAACGCCTTGAATATTAAAAAAAACCAAACAACCCAAAACACAAGTGAATTTTTTACTTGTGATTTCAATCAGCAAAAGATCCATGGTATAGATCCTAGAAGCACTGGAGAATTGTTTTCTCTGACTATGAACTCAAATGCCTGTCAGTCCATGTACGTCAATACACTAGGAGTCAGTAATTTAATTGGGAGATGGTGATCAGGCAGCTAAGGCAGAGCTGCTTGTTCTTCATCAGCTCCAGAGCAGATTTTCCCGGAGCCCTCTAAAGGGATCACACCAGCTTCATGTCCTTATGTGCCACAGTGTGCCCCTTAAAATCTAAAAGACCATCCTTGAGAAAAGTCCTCAGCTTTATAGGTAGCAGAACTCAAGATTCAACCATTAACTCCCCATTCTGACTACTGTGCTGATATAAGATGGGCAGATAGATATAGATATTCACTTTGTATTGTATTTGCAACATTGCAACTGTGGCACCTGGGAGAATGGGCTTGGACCTCTAACACAAATATTCAAAAGAACACAGCCACTAATTTAACAAACACATTAATTACAACTCTCGAGTACTGTCTGTTTAAAGGAAAGGTAAGAATCATTAAAAAAAAACGAAACACACCTCCAAAACACACACACACACACAAAACAACCGAAAACAGAAAAAGGATTATTTTTTGCTGAAGGTAATCTATCAGAAGTATCAAAATAGGTCTTCTACAAATGAGTCTTTTGAATGCTGTAATAAAGCTAAAGACAACGGCTATAGATACCTTGCCAGTTTGGAACAGAGAGGCTGATGATCAGCTTTGCCATTACGTGGTTACTTCACCATTTCTTTATCTGGGTTCTTTTATACACGAGAAGGTCGGTTTCACTTCCATTATGCTTCCCACCTCAGCCACCACTTGTCAATGAATCTCCATGAATGCAAATAGCCTGTGTAAAAAGCAGAAAGAAAAATAAGATGGTAATGCTAATGTATTCAGGACAAAGCTGTCATATAATTCATGAGAGTGATTTTTTTTTTCTGTGTGAACAGTTTTGTATTTAATAATAGTATCAGAAAACATTAATGCTGGAAAAGCAAAAGGAGAAACAAAAGAGGAAGCAAAGGGAAAATAGGAAAAGTGACAATCTCATTATTATTTGAAACAGATTTTATTTTGACAAGGGAAGAAAACTTCATCCCTATCAGTACTAACCATAAATTAACATATAAATGTTTCAAGCAACAAATCATTTTGAGTAAGAAGAACACCAGAAAAAAAACCCTTAGGAAAATAATTACATCTTTTTTATTCTATTATAAAGCAGTTAGAATTATGTATTCCTTAAAATATACTGGCTTCTAACAAGTATATTATAAAGAATCCTTTATGTCAGACATCAAGTTAATTTCTATACATCTATATATTCATGAATTACATCCAAAAAAAAAAAAAGATGCAAGAGTAATATGAAAGTAATTTAACATCCTTTGTGAGACAAAGAGCTCAGTCATAAGTGGTGGCTGCTCTTCAGCGCTCAGAAGGTACCACGTGCGGGCAGAAGACGAGAGCTTTGGCTCTTCCCGTGCCAGCGGAAACCCTCGCTCAGGGCTTTCCCTCTCTGGCAGATCGCGTGCCCCGGAGCTGGAACACAAGATGTTGTCATGGTGTTTCCTTTTCACTTCTTACACATTTTTTCTTGGCATTATGGAAAACCATGCAGCCATTTCAAAAGACACACTTAATAGATGGAAGAGGGCAGGTTTAGATTGAACATTAGGAAGAAGTTTTTCACTGTGAGGGTGATGAGGCACTGGCACAGGTTGCCCAGAGAGGTTGTTGAGGCCCCATCCCTGGAGGTGTTCAAGGCCAGGCTGGACGTGGCCTTGGGCAACCTGGTCTAGTGGGAGGTGTCCGTGCCTATGGCAGGGGGGTTGGAACTCGATGATCTTCAAGGTCCTTTCCAACCTAAACCATTCTATGATTCTATGATTCTATATTTCAGTGTCTTTGAGAAGATGCATGCAATGTTGATTAATCTGTTTCCTTTTCACTTAATGCTCATTAAGTCCAGCTAAAAAGCAGTGTGTAGTCTCTCAGTGAGCGTTTATAGCACTGCAGACCTTTAGGACCATTAGCATGCAAAAATAACAAATCTGCTGGTTGAAACGTTTGCAGAAAGTAAACAGGGAGGGTTTTACATGAGCACAACTCGCCTTTCCCCATCTTTCTATTACCATACAGCTTCACAGTGGGTTTTTCTCTCACAGGAAGGTTATAATTGACATATAGGACAAAGCTACCAAAATACACTCCACCATTCTTATTAGTGTTATGAGAGGGAAAAGCATATTTTCTTAGCATAGACTGTGCTTTTGGAATAGCTATTGATTTCTTTATTGCTTGTCTGCTTATTACTAAGTAATGATTCCCGTATAATGGGATTATGGAACCCACTGAACCTTGATAAGAATTCTAAATATTTTTGACAGACTATTTACAAATAAGAATCAAAAGAAAATAGGCTGTCACAATGCAGAGTGGTACCCGCAGAAGTGGCGTAATGAAGAACAAATGTTTCTGACCCTCCATCCTCCCCCCGGGGTCCAGCTGGCAGCAGGCGGAGGCCGGGTTCTCATCCAGCACTGCCGCACAGCCCCGGCTCAGGTTCCGGAGAAAACTGAGAGAAAGAGCCATGGGAAGGTACAGGGCAGAGCCACGAGGATGGGAGAGGTAACACCGCAGGCAGAGGTAATGGCATCGAGATGGGAATAGTCAGCAGCTCAATGACTCAAAGGGAAAAACACCGAGGTGGAAATATACAAGATCCTGAAGGAAAAAACCAAACAGGGTGTACAAAACAGCAGGTCGCCAACACTGAGAATGAGCCTGCTCCAAAAAGTAACTCCCTGTGTCCCATCCCCACTCGGCTGACCTCTGCCTGGCCAGCAAGGATGCTCCGGGTGCCTTCCTGGAGCAAACACGATTTAGCCTAGCGGCCTGTCAGTCCCAGCTCTGCTGTGGGAATTCACCAGCAAACCCCTGCCGCAGGCTCTCAGGCAGTGTACAGACCGCTCAGCGTCTCTGCAGGTGGCAAGAGGGGCCCAAACAGACCTTGGTAGCGAGGATTACGGTTTTTTAAGCCCAAACTAAAGAAGTTATTTCACTTGTTATTCTTTCTCCCTCCCCATATACAGTTATGCTAAAAAAAGGTTTAAGAAGTTCTGAATGTGCTCATACATCTACTTGAATATTTTTTAGAGATGAGTGGTGTCTAAGAGGATAATGAGTTGTTAATGATGACAGCGAGAAGAAAAAAGGAATTTTTGGAAACAGCTACAAACCCAGAAGTGGGGCTGGGAAAGATGGAGATTGATCAGCTGGATGCACAGCAGTTCAGTATAACCCACGGAGCTCTCAGTGGTTTGCATCAAGCAATACGTGTCCTCTTTCTGAAAGGCTCTGAAAAGGACTACCAAAGAAGAGGAGAGCAGGGATGTGGCAAACCAGCCACATGCGGTAGCGTGTGTAAAAACAGACCTCTCACACAGCAGTGCTTCTCCCAGAGGGAAGGTGGTAACTTCCCCACTTGCCTTTCAACATTTTATCCTTAAAACTCAAAATGGCAGATTATTAAAATTCAGACTCCAACTTTTACTCTAAATAAGGAGCAATGAGGGAAATAGTTATTAAAAAACCCAGAAAATAAATTCCTACCCCATTTTTAATCAGAAATAGTGAAAAGCAGATCTGATAAGCACTTCCAGATGAGCTGCTTGCTCCATTAATGCGTGACCGGGAGCCAAGCAGTGCTGGCAGGGCTGGGAGGTCGGTGCTCAGTCCCTGAGTACCGGCGTGCACAAAAGGCCTCCTCAGGATCAGGGACATCTCTACAGGAGGGAAGGAATTGACAAGTCCCCACTTATTCACACACATAGTCCCCACACATAATTAAGAGAGGAGAATTACAATCTACACCATCCATGAGAAGAAATATTAAGATATTTTAAAATGCTTTCTGAAAGAGCCACAACTTTGGTAAAAGTTTGTGAGTCAGATGAAAACATTTATAAGAACTTTTATAACTTCTCCTTTCTATAATTGCAATACCCGAGTGCCAGATATGCTTCACATTTTCAGTCCACTAGTGCATGAATTATGCTCATTAATCTTCTATCTGAGAGCTTTATTACTGTTTGTTAGGTGGGAATTGATACCATAAAGATGCTATAAATTAGAGCAGAGCAATGGTTAAGAATTGTAGCTCGTACTGGGTCTAAGACTAAGTCATATTTGACAGTAAAACATCTGTAGAAGCATCTGTGTTAATCTGCCTGGACCCTTCTTTATCAGATATATATTAAATCTGTAGTATTATATATAATATATTCATGGCTGTAAACGTGGGGCAGTGTTTTCTCACTGGAAGCTACAAGCAAATAATGTTCTACCCGTATTTGTTAGCAAGGAGGTTACTCAAAACAAATATATCTGGAAAAATACCTGTAACTACTTCTTAGCTGAAGTCAGCAAGAGAAGATACTGCATCTGTGTTTCAACAATTTTACTCCCAGGAGTGTTTTCAGGAACTGTTCTCAGAGGCACACATGCATACAGAAACCATCGACTCTGGCATTTTTTCGGTCTGCTACGTGTATTCAATACAACAAATTACAAGTCTCTTAACTTGACATTTCAGTGACAAAAGATCAGAGTATAAGTAAGGAGCTATAAATTAATTCTTTGTCAAAACTGATGAGTACTTCTACTTGTATCCTGAAATATCTCTTATCCAGAAAGAGTTTCAGGCTACACAATTGCAAAAATCAAGTATGCCCTAGCCCTTAAAAGCTAGTGATTTGTGGCTGTTTTACCAAGGAAAAAAACAACTATAATTGGTTCTTTTTGGAAACAAGGCTAAATCAAGTCATCCGTAGAGCATTACTTAACAACAGTGGTAGTAGAATTACGCAGATGTCCCTTCTTCCTATGTAATTAAATAGAGATTCAGTGATTTATATTTACCATCTCCATTGTGGTACCCCGGCATGATACTGGTTTTTCTATCATGAAGAACAGGTTAACTTTCATATTTCCTCCTTTGTATTCTAATTTCATAACACAGTCTTAGTATGAATTCATTATATGAATTTTCCTCTCCAGAGTTTCTTCTGCTGCGTGTTTTTTCACGGATCATTATAATTCATCTGAACATGACGTTTAGCTGAAATCTGTTTGTGTTGGAAGAATGATTTATGCTCATGCTGAGAAAGCTTAGTATATTGAGAAAGCAATGGTTAAAAAAAAACCTGATTAACTGAGACTTTCAAGGAAGGGTCTATTCCTTAGACTAATTTATGGGATAGCGATGGCAATGTGATCTTTATCCATTTCACGCCGTTGCAGTACCAGTTTCTAATATGCTTGAAGCTTCAGGGATTTTATTCTTCAATAAATCTTAAGTTTTTTGAAAGATTGTGTCCTGAGTTCTAATCATTAGATTTGATAGCTAGTTTGATTACTCTGCTGGGCTGAGGTGATCGCATGAAAGGTCCGGTGATGAGACTGGTACATCTTCAGGTAGGTGTTACTGAAAGTGCTACACCTATTTATGCCTTCTCCTTGAAAAATGTGAACTGGACACATTTATTCAAGGAAAAGGCATAAATGGGCAATAAAATCAAAAGAAATAATGTTTCAGTAACTACAGAAGAAGATCAGCTTTTTAAAGTAACATGTCTAACAGAAAGAAATACCGTTTTCGGCTGGCAACCTCGTTCTTGTAGTTTTCAAGGACAAAATTCAAACAATTCGTCTACAGTTTTTAGTCATTAATCAAGCGAGACATGATTTTGTAGAAGATGTAGTCTAGACATTAACAATCTTCTTCCTGTTCACACACTGATGAAACAGTAGATCTAAAAATACGTAAGCTGCATCCTTCAAAAATAAAACTTTTCTAAACCAACCGTTTGGCATTTCAAGCCAGGTAATCTTTATGTTACCTATGCCAGAAATAGATACACTCTGTTTACCTGTATTTAACCTCAACTACCAAATGGGATTTTGTCCCCCCCTGCCCCTGGACTGATTCAACATACCTGAGGACCAACCACCAGATAGAATTATTTCCATTTCGGTGTTTGATATACTGTAAAACACAAAGAGATTTGTCATCCATTTTTTCTTAAAACATTTGTTTTCCATCTGCTGTACAGAATACTTGTTCCACTTTGATTTCTCTTTCTCATTACTTTAAGAGTTAGAAAAACTGTGGCTTTCTTGTATTGCTGACTTAACTACAAACTTAGTGCTACCACTTATGAAAACCACCAACATTTCACACTATCAGCAGAAAATTAAGCAGAAGATGATGGATAAGCGTCACATAATTTGGAATGGTTAAAAAGTGAATGTCTCGGTCATCCTATCTAGAAATACTGAGCCAATATATAACCTGCATAACTAGCACCAATATTCAACACTATTCTATAAATTATGAATGATCAGTTATGGTCATCTTAAACCCATGTGAAATAGAAGCTCAGTGACAGTTGAGGAGGTCGTTATCATAGTGCTTTACAACCGATATAAAACACTGTCTGCCCAACTACAGGCAATTCAAGACAAAAGAGCTCTGAAAATTTTCAGCACTGAAGCAAGCTCGCGTTGTACAGAGCAACGGAGAGATGGCACGGACCTGGGACTGGCCCACAGCAGCTGGTCCTTCACCCCAACCCATCCTGCAGGCTGCAGATCTGACGTTGCTCACTTGGGTCACAAGTGCAGGAAAGGGGTTTATCCAGGGCTACAGATGTAAAGCTTCTCTAGAAATGTTACCGTGCCCTGAAAAAGCTACTATCTTTGCTGGTTTGACGTGGTCTGAAGAACATCAAGAATGAGTAGGGCAGCAGGAGAAAATTAAATCAGAGATACAGATGGAAAAGGATTACATAAATTTTATCAGATAGAAAATTAAATCAATCTATAAGCATCAATATATAAAACAAAACCTCCTCGGTAGGTTCTTAAGAATTAGATTTTGGTTCAGGGCTACAGCAAGGAAAGATGACAGTAAGTGATTGTGGAAGAAAAGATGAGAAGAGGAAAGTCCAGAAGGCTGCGCCAACTCAGGTGAAGGAAGACAAAGTCACAGACTTTCTACCAGGCCTCTGGTGAGAAAAGGACAGGACTGGATTACATCAAAATTGGAATTAAAGTCAGAAAAACCTTCTGTTCTGAAAAAGCAGATCGTTAACTGCTGTAATGTAATATTACTATGTTTCAGAAGGCAAATACGTTCCTCAGTTACATAGATGAGCCCATGACAGATTTTAAACTGTAGTCTTTACATATTTAAGATATATTTAGTTATTTAACTATGACTGCGTGGTGCCAAAGATGTTTTCTCATTCTTTTATATCTCCTTTTGAAACTGGCAGTAGATTTCAAATTAGCACTCTTTATGAAATATGATACTAAATATACTACCTGAATATGTGATCACCGTGGACTAAATTTGTTTTCAGACTGAAACATTTCACACATTTCAAAATGAGATCTAGTTATATCCACTAACCAGAGAACGCTTTCTGACACAGTTGATTTCCCAGAAGAATTTTGATGAGCTGAAAATGAATTTAGCACATACATAATCACAAAGTAAGACTTTGTCTTGTCAAATCATGTTGATAAAATAAACAAAACAAAACCAAAACCCAAAACAAAACTAAAAACCGCAGTCTTAGAAAAAAAACAGCCACTCATCCGAAATTGCCTTCCGAATCCACCTATTTACAAAGACTTTAAACCATCTTCTACAGAGATTCTACGCCTTCTCTCAGTTACAGTACCAGTGGTTAGCAGAACTTCTGAAAAGAATGAAGAACATAATAGATGTCAAAACTGACTCCAATGGAGCTATATTTATGTAAACCAACAACTTGACTTCTCTATTTCTAGGCATGACAGGAGAACACAAGTGACCCATACCGTAAGTAAACTCTATTCCTTGAATGACCAGGAGCAGAAAAATACCTGATGGTGAAACCATTGTCATAACTACTTGTTAGTAATCTTGCCAGCAAATTTTTACCAAAATTGCAAGCATTAATAGGTTGGGGTTTTTTTTTGAGATAGGATGCCATCAGTGACTCAGAATATCAAGGTCCCTAACCCCAGCAAATAAGACTTCTCATTATGATTTTTACAACAGGAAGACTTCTCATTATGATTTTTACAACAGGCCTATGGAGCTGCTTCAGTCTCTAACAAAGATGTTGAGGAAAATTTCCCTTCATAAAACACATTAGTTACTATGTTGTAATACCTATTGTATTTTCTTGAACAACAAAAAGAGCCTATTGAGAATAATATTCATTATGATGAGACATGGCTTTAGGCCATGTTGTATTATTTGATCAGGTCTGTCAGAGTGCAAGATTTGGTTTTGAGTCAGCACATCTTCAGCAGATGCATATAATTTCAATATTCTTTTGATTTTCTAATAAAGGAAAATATAAGCAACACACAAAACCAGTTCCATAGCACTACTTCTATTTCTCTTCCTACTTTTAACTGACTTTCCATTTTTGTCTTCTTTGAAAAAATTCAATTAATATTTACTAAACCCAAAAGAAATAAAAAACTTAAATGAAAAACATATTTGAAACAAAAACATTATTGGTATATATTACTGTTATTACAAAAAATTTAGGAAAAAAAAAATTTTAAAAATCCATGTTTCCACTCAAGTCTGAGTTGAAAAAGCATGATTAAAATCAGAAATGTCTTGCTCACTTGCAATAAATTTTGGTTATACACAGGGAGACATTTCCAGTTTCAGAACAAAATCAACAAAGTTAAATCCCTCCACAGAAAAAGGCTGATTTTTGATCTTGCTAATGAAATAAAAACAAAACAAAACAAAACAAAACACCACCAAAAAATACCAGATTTCAGATAACTTTTTTAAAAAAGTATAAAAGCTCATTACAGAAATAAGTGGGGCTGAATGTTATGGTCAGTGGAAGAATATAAATTTGTACTTAGCAGCAAATATTATGTACTCTACCAAAAATTCATCTTCAAGATGAGATTATCCTTGAAATAGGTAGTTGAAGCTATAGCTTAATTCAAAGCAGGATATTATCGCAGCCGTCACACTGCAGACCTGTCCTCACTAATGCCTTCTAGGCAGAAAGCAGCCATTCTGCTGATTCTTCCCATTAAGGGAAAGTTGAGAGAATATTCCAATGTTTCGAGGCTGAGCTTCACAATGTCGAGTATTTGTTACTTTAATACAGTTTATTTATATTTAATTTTATTATACCTTTAGAGCCTGATCAAAGTTAAATAAAAAATAAACAAGTGGTGCATAGCATCCAATTACTGCTCTTCAAAGACCTGTTAAAGTTCTATAGCACTTCTAGTTATTGCAAGATGATCAAAGTTACCATAACATTTCAAAATTGTTTATAGTTTTGAGTTACTTAAATGGGATAGAATATAATGGTAGCACTTTATACCAAACAATAACACGCAGGTGCTCCTAAGGGTAAGTGCTGACAGCCCAACATACCATGGAATACAGATGTTTACCAGCAAACACCATTAATTTGCTTCTTGTCCTGACATGATTAAAAATAAATTTGCAGTGCAGAAATTAATTACTATAGGAAACTCCAGAGGCATAAACTAAGGACCCCACACATCACTGAAATAATAAATGAAGACTTAAGTAGATAATATAGATTGTCGTTGCTAAACCAGCAATCTAACAGCTGTCTAAATCTTCAGGAGAACAAATTTTTATGGGGGGACGTGGGGTAGAATGTGATCATGACATACAAAATCAGAAATGGTAAAAAAAGTTAGTCACAGAATCATAAAGGCAACAATTAATCTATATGTAGAACTGCTATTCCTTATTCTTGCAGTATTAGAACTGGATTGTAATTGGTGAATCGAGTAAAACTGGTGCAGCACAATGTAACGATCCATTTCAGAAATGCCTACTTCCACAGGGTTACAGTATTACCTGACGGATGCTTTGTCTTAAGAATCCTATCACATGCATAGTACAATTACAGTTATTTTCTCTAGATTTCAAAATTACATTAATTTCTTTTTATAAAGTGGAATAGATCCTGAAGCCCTTGTAAATAAAATTCCTTTCTTCTAAATAAATACCTAAGTTTTAGACCAACAGAATCTTGCCCAGATGCATCTAGAATAAACTGCAAATTTGTTCATTGTCTGCTTAGAAATACAGAACGTGATATGCACATAACATTATTTATTTATTTATTTATACTTTTTTGGTGGTAAAAAAAGAGGGCTGATAATTTAGTGTTGCTGTGGTAGGCACACCTTCAAATTTCTTGGCTTTGTATATTTAAAATGAAATTACGATGGTATTCTTGATGCTGATTATATATACACTGTAAAATGACATATTGCAGGTGTTTATCTCTACTGAGTCTTCTCTACTACAGGCATATAAAGATGACTTCCACTAACCTGAGATTAATTTTACTGAGATGGTGACAGAAAATAAATTTGGATTTCACAAAGTCAACTCATTCTGCTTTTGTCAAACTGAAGAACTAAATTTTAATTGCAAGAAGTTTGGATGGGAGTATATCAGTGTTGTTAAGAGCAAAGGGACCCACAATGTTTGCTTGTTAGTATTAGATTTTGCAATAGGAATAAAAAGAAATTAAAATATTTTATTATCCAATGATAGATACTAAATTAATAGCCCAATTTACTACTCAAACATAACTCGATTTTATCTTCCAGTCTGCTATCAAGTTCTAACGGGTATCAATTTTGATACTGATATAAAACTAGAAAAACTGCAAATGGTTCTCACAATAAAAAACACATTGGAGATTCTTAGAATAAATTTAAGAGGCCCCAAACAATCCACACGTGCTTGAGGGTTGGTTTTGTTTGGGGTTTTTTTTTTTTGATGGAATGCAAACCTGTAACCATTGCAATACTAACATTTGTGAAATAAACTCTGCAAATACACTACCAGGTATGCAGGCATTTATCTGTAGCGTATCTACCACACACATTGGAACCTACCAAGTATTTTGCCCCTAATGTTTTTGGAATGTGAAATATTTAACACCACCTTATTGTCATGACTATTTTTTTTTTTTTGAGGGAACCTTTAATCAGGAAAAACTATCGAAATAACTACAGAAGAACCTGAAAACAATGTAATACTATTGACAGCCTGCTGGTATGGATTATGTGCATTTTTCTGGCGCAAAAGCTGGGTATTACAGTATAATCTACGGCAGCACCTCCATCTAACCGAATTCTAAGAGGCAGATGATGAGTTTACACACATCCCTGATAAAAGTAACAGTGAGCAAAGTGAGCCAGGTCAGGAGCAGCCATCAAGTTAATTCCCACCACTCCTAATGAGCTTTGCACAGATTTTTACTGAGCTTGTTCTTGCTCCAAATGCAGGAGGGCATTTTGCTCTCGATCAAACTCTGATTGCCAGAAGGTAAATGCCCTTCTGTTACTCCCAGACTATGCCCACGCGGTCCACAGAGACAATAAAAAATAAGCAGTGTTGTCAACCTCTGTGCCCACAGTCTTTGACCATCTGGGTTTCAGGGAGGGAAACAGCACCTTCTTCTCGGCTCATAGGGGTAAAGGCATGGAGTAAATTGCCATTGCATACTTCTGGGGCACCCATGAAAAGGGTTCCTGTTAGAGGGAATTAACTCTCTGCCAGTATCCCACACCAAAGATGCAGCGGCAATATGCATTACCTGTCTTGCCTGAAGTCTTCCTTAGATAACTATTATTATTTCCAGCTGTTTCAATAAATTATCTGACTAGAAACTCAAGAAAAATAAAATGTTATGGGTTGCAGTTAGAGGGCAATTATTTACTGCTCAGCACTGGCCCTCAGGACTGTGGTCTTTATTTTTAATATCTTCCCTGCTCATTTCAAGAACGAATGTATTAATGAGGAATACCTTCCTTTTTTTTCACCAAAAACAACTTCCAAGACCATTCTATTATTGCTCCTATAATACATCTTTTACACCAGTCACCATAAAAATTTCATCCTTTCCCCATTTACTACATGCTGATGTACAGATTAACAGCGGTGATTCCATAATAGAGATATTAGCAGAGAGTTGCCAAGACACCATTCCAGTAACTGAACGATTCATGCTTTACATGCTATTTTGAAGAGAAAAAGACTGCTTTTTAAATTTTTTTCTATCAGTGTATTTACTTTAGAAAAGGAAGTGCCACAATCCATATTCTGAATGTTCATAGATCAAAATGTAAACATGACAATAGTTTCATAAATTCAAGCATGTTTACACATTTGGAGAGAAATATTTCTAGTAACTGGTAAAAAAAAAAGGTATGTTTAAAATTATCATATTTCTACTAAAATTAAAGTTCTAAAACATTCTGCAAGAGAATAAATACTAATGTTGGGTCAGAGAAAAATATTTCAGCTGTCCCAAGGTTTTTCTTTAGTATATATTACTATGAGTTTACATTTGAAATAAAAACAGTTCCAGAAGGAATATAGGTTGTTTTCATTTTGAAAATGCTAGAAACGCTTATTCTGACACTTCCAAAATTTTTCTAATTGTTGCATTATGTATTTGTCAAAATGAATCCTCCATTTCAAAAATTCCATTTCTTTCTTGATGAATCACTTTGTTGAAACATCTCTAACCAGGCTTACACCCAATCTTCCAACCATCACCCTGAATTATTTGAAACCTCCTTTCAAATAGGTTTCTAACTACCGCATCAAAAAGAATGCTGCAGAGGTAAGAATAATACCTAGGAAAACACGTTTTCTCTCATTTCTCACACAATGCAACAATCTGAAAGTAGGTTACTTTTTGCTTTGAGTACTTCCACAAAGATCAGTCATAGGAAGCCCAAAGGAGCAGTGCCCTTCCCTTAATAACCATGAACAGTATTTTATACCACGTAAGGAGATCCACTGATAGCAGCTGGATGATTCCTGGGGTGAGGGAGCACAGCACAAATAAAAGGTGGAAGAATCCGATCCACTGGAATAATCAAAATACAGCTCTACCTGGGAAATAAGAAAAATTAACATATTCTGATGACGAACAGAATTACAGATGCCATCAGGTGCTGCTGTAAGGAGCCCCAGCTCTGGTTGCTCTCTCTGTTTGCCATATTACAGAACCAATCTCACTCATTTACGCTGTGTTTTGTAAATGGTGGAACCACAGAAATGAAAAGCTGCAGATACACCTTCCTTTTTAACGAAACAGGACCTCAAACAAGCTCAACAAAACAGTTGAAAAAGACATAGCGCGTGCTTTAAGGGGCAAGTTTAGGAGTAGGTTTCAGAAGCCAATGGCTTATAAGGCTTTTGCCTTAAAACGGTTCTTAAGAACAGCATATTAAAAATACCTTTAAAGTCTTGCTAACATGTATGACTTTAAAAGGTTTTCTACAGTTTCCTTCTGTTTTCTTCACAGATACCACTCCTTTTACAC
Source organism: Anarhynchus alexandrinus (assembly GCA_008711295.1). Classification (NCBI taxonomy): domain Eukaryota; kingdom Metazoa; phylum Chordata; class Aves; order Charadriiformes; family Charadriidae; genus Anarhynchus; species Anarhynchus alexandrinus. The sequence goes on from VUYV01000159.1 coordinate 2,222,672, forward strand.
ATCGGTTGGGCAGATTTACAACTAGTAAAAATCAGTGTCATGCTATCGAGTGTCAGGAAAGTGCGAAGGTTTATACCCGGTGCAAATCTAGCGCTTACTCTTCAAAATAGCTCAATTTTCATCTATATCATTCTTTTTCCATTTCGTGTGATTTTTCATATGTTCTTCTTTTATCTGGTGAGCAGGTAACTTAAAATGGATCCTAAACAACATAACTTATACTGCTGGGTGTGTTCTTCTTTGGCCCAAAATAATATTTGCATGGCCATGTCCTAGTTTTCCTCAAGTCTTTGCTGCAGCATCCTGTGAAACAGAGAAAGAAACTCACTCGCAGTCAAAACTCCAGTGATGTTGCACATTAAAAAATTATATGTGCTGATCAATAAAGTGTGAAAGGGCTGATGAAACAGACTGCATTTTTCTGGGACAGTAATTTTGCTCCATGAATTATTTATAAGGACTATGAAGCAGAAGCAAAAGAAGTAGAAAGCGTACAGCTTACCTTATCACTCATAATCTTGCAAACAGCCACAATGAAACTATAATCATTTGCTACATGCTGGGACATCAAAGAACAATGTAATATTGTGGCATGTAAAAATGTATTATAATATATTAAAGAAATTAGTCCCTGGTGGGTTTGTAAGTATCTGCTTCTTTCCTAAGAGAGCGCTACCATTTTTGCTGACAAAATGAGAGTTTTTCAGAGCTGCCTTGCCAAAGCATCAAGGATGAAGTTTAAAGTAAAATGTAAAAAGGTTGACTTTGCAGATGATTTCAGACTTGCGGTAGGCAAAGAAAGGTGAGCTAGAAAATTACTTCCCAGAAGTTGTGAAGCAAATGGCTATAGCTTTTAGGCTTATTATTTATATATGATGGAAACTGTTACAGAGAACAAAATTAAAATAGTTTATCAGTATTTGGAATTGGCTTATATTTTTTTTGTGATAATTTGCTTATATATTTCATGTGATAAAAAGGAAAGCTGGAGACAGTACGCAGGCTGCACTATGTTAATACATTTCCCTCTTTGTTCTGGCAGCTCTAGTAAAAATTACAATCTGCCAAACCCTAAAGACATATCTGAAGAGCTTGGCTTGATTAAATTTTTGTATCTATGTTGCCTGTGGTTTTTTTTTTCCTCCACAGTTCTCAGGTCAGAACTTCCTAAATACATTTCTTTTTACTCTTGACTTCAAGCTAAAGGGAGTGCTGGGTATTCTAAATATAAACACAAAGAGTATATATAAATATCTATTCACATACAAACATGCAATTGGCTAGATGAACAAAAAAACCTGATCATGCGACTCTATCGGCTTTCCAGCCAGGAATATTTTCCTATTGAGTATTTCTGAATCAAGAAATGCAAATTTGGCAATGCCAAAATATCTCACATACGTGCATAGATTTGACAAATCTGTTGCTTTAGAAACCCTTAAAGTGTCAAAAATATTGAAACATTCAGATTTACTATTTTCTAAATAAAATGCTTGAACTAATTAAAACTTCTCTGGGTTTGTGAAGATTTCTACTGTATTTTATTAAATAAGCTGGCATAGTAAAAAAAAACCAACCAAACACAAAAATATTTTATACTCCATGCCAATGCTTCATTTTGGATCAAGAATACAGTTAGTTGTGTGTTTCCCTGCTTGAATTTCAATACACTATTTATAAAATTAATTACTTTTTTTTTTCCTACTACATGCCTAGGTAAAAGGTGCAAAAAATTGAAATGATATAAAGATGATATAGGTCCATGCTTTGAGAGCCAAACTAAACAAGTATTTCCATCCACACTTTGAATTCAGGCTAATGTATGAACAAGAAAACATTAGAGTAATGTGTGCTGGAGCAGTATTACATGCAACTTACTACAATAATCTCATTAGAGCCAGTAAATGAACTTGACCATAAAGAAAACACAAATAAAACAATTTGTATGACTGAAAAGCTGAACAGACTGAAAAAACACATTTCACCTCCCTCATGTTGCAACATGACAAACAGAAGTCCAAAAAAATCATGTCTTTGGTTCAAAATGGGCAAAAGAAAAAAAGAAAAAGGGAAAAATGCTAGACAAAAGTCCATCCTGGGTTAAAAAAAGTACAGTTACAACTCAGTCAACTGGAGAAGAGCTGGACTTGGCCCCAGTCTGAACAGTGCAGTGGGAAAGACATAAAATATAGTTCTTTTTGAAGAACAGGCTGAAACCCCAATGGCAACAAGCCATTTCACCTCTCTGTATCTCATTTTTAAAATTAGATTTATCTAAGGAAAAATATACTTAAAATACGAAGATAAAAAGCTGCCCAAACACCTGAGGCTCTCCCGTACATACTATGGGAGACACTACAACAGTCCCCCTTGCCCATCTCCTGCTGCCAGATTACAGGTCTTGCTGCCAGGGCTGTTACAGAGATGGACGCCCACATCTTGCAAGGACACCCCTTTTAGAGGCACCTGAGCTTCAAATGGGAGCACCAGCCTATGGCAGAAACATTCATAGAAGAAAACGTAGCACCTGTTTTATTCTCTGTCATTTTAGTTTCGGCTCCTGCCTCATAATGCTGCCAGTGAGCTGCCACTAATCAGAAGAGACTAATTAAGATCACCTTGGAAGTACTAAGTGCAAGTACTGCCGTACCCGACTGAGCTGTAAAGTCAAGACAAAGCTACCTAATTTACTCTTTTGGTGTAGCCATAAGTTTTTTCTAATTATCTTTAGAAATTAAGTTTTTCTTATTATCAGTTTTCACAAGAGCCTTTTATTTTTCTGGATGCTGAAGTTTTCATTGCAGTCACCACTTTCTATTGGCAAGGGCATGGTTTTTAAACACACCTCAATGGAAATATAGCATTCAAAAGCTGATTATAGCAACTGCTATGGAACACTCTTCTCCAACATATTCTGCAGGCTCATCAATCAAATCTGAGACGAGAGTAATATCATGCTTAACCTTTCCTTTTCATTTTTTGCCATTCAGAAAATGTTTGCAGGAGAACTGCGGGTGTCATTTCAATAGGGGCTGTCAGGCTGGGAACCGGGCAGATTTCTGCCAAACTGTACACGCTGATTCTGTCTTCTTTCTTCAAGATCCCTCTTGAAAAGTTGCTAAGAGTTGCTAATGAAGTTACTAAAGGCTCTCATTATGCGTTGATATGCATGACAACAAAATTGGTCTCATGACAACTCAATGTCACAGCACATGAACACGCCATAAATATTTCCAGTACACTGAATCAGAAAAAAGGATCCCATGAGAAACACATTTCCAAAGACATGAGGAAGTAATTCTAAAGTAAGCCCTATTTAAGTTTCAAAAAAAGTACAAAATTAGAAAAAGCCACTGAAAAATGTAGCTACATCCGTGAAAAACATGGGCTTATACATCTTCAACAGCAAAACCATCTTTATCATCTCTTAATAACCCGACAAGTTCCATAACAAAAGCCAAACCGTCCATTTAGTTACGTGACGAATCCAGTAAGTTTTAGTTGAACTAAGATAAATCTGTGAGAAAAAGCTTTAAAAGCTGCTTCAAAGATTTTTAGTACATGCATCCACCAGTTAGTTAGTTAAAATTTTAAAATTGCCTTTTATATTCTTTCCTGATACTGGGTCATCTGGGTTTTTTTTTTTGTTTGGGTTTTTTGCATTTATCTCTTTAATTCTAAACAGATATCTAATATTCATAGAAGAGTTTGTGGAAAGTGTCCCTACTCCTTTTAAAACCTAAATTACAGTACTCTTAGTCCACATGAGAATTCACTGTCGATGAGAAGGCAGGACTACAGATATACGTTTTTAATCAATGTTGTAACATTTGCTTTCCTTCCCAATCAATTGAACTTTTTTAGTGTTATGCCCTGCTTGGTGTTTTGATTTCTGTCCTGTATTTTTCACCAAGGATTGTGAACCAGTTATTTCTAAAAAATGAGCAACATTTCCCACTGGATACCGATAAAATGCACGGAGACATATTTTAATTGCCTATGAATATTCAAAACCTCATTATTGTTACTAGTTTATAATTATCATATTCCCCTGACAAAAACATGCAGCACACAATAAAAAAGGCAATCCATTAAAAATGTTGACATTCATGTTCAACAGTTTTCCAGTTTTTTTTATTAACTGGTAGGCTCTTTATCTTGGCTATTAAAATCATTTCTGGGAGGCACTTTGTTCCAAATTTAGCACAGTGTATTCCTCCTGTATAAAGAGTTACAATAGTCTGTATAGTCATTAACAGTATTGTCTTGCATGGCGTCCCTTACAGATTATGCAATATCATAAAAACATGTACAACTGTGTGAAAGTCCACCGTGAGGCACAGAGTTTTCCCCCTGAAACCAAGATCCATCGCTTTAGAGTACATTGTGTCACCGGTGTTCGGATTCTGCAGATCTAAAGTCTAAAATCATGCAGCAAGAAAGAAAAATAACTTACTAACGAGGCTGTGTTTCAGGTCTCCTTGTGCATCTGAGATGCAGAGGGTATGACTCTCAAAGCCGCTCTAGAACCTGAGCTTTGACCCAGGCACTAACACATTGTCCAAGTTGTCCGTGCGCTGGTCATGGCTGGGGTTGCCACCTGGCTCTGAAGCACTTCGCTCCTCCAGCCTTTGCTCAGGCACGCTGCAGTTCTCAGGCAGGAGTGGAACATCTCATCTTCTGTGGTAAACTTGGAAAATGAGGATCAAGTCTCATATTTGAGAACTTCACCCAGGATGCGTTGGATATCTTGCATATCGCACTGCAACACGGCTAGCCAAGAGGCTTCTGTAGTCTGTACTTTTCTAGTTGCATTTACTTAGGTCAGCAACTGAAGATGGAGCTGCTGAAAACATGGAGCAGTAGCGACATTTGAAAAATTTGGAAAACTAATTAATGTTGCAGGCAATTCCCTGTGGTTACTTGGAAACCCATGAAAGTTTCCAATACGCTATTAGAAGTGAAAGCAAAGCTTTAAAATTTCAGAAGTTTGCTCTTTAAAGCAATTTGGTCTCCTAGGATAGCAGTCATAAGGAAAAGATAGAGGGGTTCTCAGCCACCTGCAGGATGCAATGGGAGCTGCAGGTGTGTACCGCATTCCTACGGTAAAGACCCAGAGCGTTATTAGTGTTCAGGGCATTGGGCAGAGATTTCAGTGAAGCCTGGTAATGGTTTTACCTACAGCTCAGGAATTCGGATTTCTAGAAAAGGTTTATCTGGTTTCTCATGCGCAGACACATTGTCTGGTCGTCATCTCCGGAGAAGTGTATCATAGCCCGGTTACCTCAGTCTCTTGGGCAGATATCTCATCTCAGAACACTCCTGTAAAGGATGAGCAACGAGAGCGCCATGCTATCTCATCATCAAATCCATCCTACGCTCTTTTTACACTTTACCTTGACAAAGTCTTATCTATGCTATAAGCCAAGAATACCTTCATTCTTCCTTTTGTGGACTCTATTTGTGGTGTCTGTACAAAGCGATTGCTTGGCATCACCTGAAGAGATAAGGAACATAAAGCATAAAAGGATAAAGCGAAAAAGTGCAGAACAAACTTAACAAAGCCAAATGCAGAGAAGGGTGCACTTCTGTGTGGAGAGGACTAATGGTATTTCATTCTGACACCGAGTTTGGTCATAATAAGGATTTGACTGACACTGCAGTTGATATGCGACCCATTTGCTTCTAAATTATTCTGTCAGCTGCAGCTATACACAAACACAAAGACATTTCTTTCAGCCGATTCTCAAAAGCTATTACTTCTCCAAAGAAATTAATGGAGAGCATGAACACATCAGCCACAGTACAAAAAGCAGTCATGAAAGCACCTGGAAGGATGACTGCTTCCCAGCAGTCTCAAATTTGTTGACTGACACTGTGCCCAGTAGGCAAAATGTATGTAAGCTAATTATAGCCTGGAACTACAATACAGGGGATTCACTGCTGCTTAAAAATACAAAAGAGAAACAACAGGTTTGTTGTAGTAGACATTCAGGACGTCCTGTAGTGCAGCATGTTGTGGATTTATATTTCAACATGATTATTACAAAACCCGCGTTTACCAATGAGTGCAATGGTGTTATCATACAGACACCTGTTAATGGAAACCACTGAGTATCGGTACTGATCACGCAAAAATCACACAATACTCTCCATATAATAGAAACAAGAACTCTGAGGACTCCTATCCACCATAAGGGCTGCCAGGCATTCTATACTAGATCCTTTACATCTCCGCAGGGGTTACTGCCACAGTCACCGCAGTCACTCCTGGAGGTGCTACCTCAGACCCTGTCTTCCTGTTCCAAAAGTGCCGCCTCTGTCTTCCAGGACAGAGATGTCACAGTGCTTTCTGTGAGAGGTATGGGATGGAAGAAGGTGGAGTTGTGGGAAAACTCGAGCATTTTCCAAGAAGTGAGGCTTTACGTGGTGTCTCGTTTTTTGGAAGACAGCCAGATTCCTACATGTCCTCAATTTTGAAGAGTATATTGAAAAAGCTGGTTACCATGAATGCCCCTACTAAAAACCTGTCTATTTTTTCTAAAACAGATATATTCTACATTAGCTATGTGTTGAGGTAAATGTTGATGCCCACACCCTTTTGACCCACTTGTCTTATTCTTAGGTAACTATTTATAGAGATTTTTGTCTTGGAAAGAACACTCAGAGTGTTTAAAGAACACTCAGTATGTTTTGTTTATATTTTCCAACAGAAAAAGTTGGTTAAAAGAAAAAAAAATAAAAAAACCCAGAAAGATGGTGAAAAAAAATGTGCTGGAAATATTTTACTCTACTTACAAAACAGCCCAGATGCCTCTACCGAAAACTTTAAATGGTTTAAAAGCAAACTTCCCATTGAAAATGTTTCGCATTAGCCTTTCGAAAGGTCAACTTGTCAGAAAGAACTTTTAAGCTTAGGTTTTCAGAGAAGCTGAAGTCAGCATTTTGATGTACTGCAGGCTAGCAACGGTCCAGTACCCAGGGCAAGGAAGGAACCAGAAGCATTTTTTGCCCAATGAAAAACAGGGATATAGCTAACTCATTTTTCAACAGAAATCTATAACTTTTCCCTAAGTCCACATTGGAAAAGGCATCCTTGGCTATGGAGTGGGTGTGTCTATATTTGTATGACAGAGAGAAGGGAAGATGCCTATTAGTAAAGATTTCAGATAGAGATTAAATCAGTTTTTATAAAGTGACTGGTTAAGGGAGCAACTGGTTGACCATTCAGACAGGGAGTTACGGCTCTCAGCTGGGATGTACAGACCAATGTCTCTTCTCATAGCTGGATTTTCAAAAGAGCTAAGTACAGTCAGCCTTCTGCATCTTAAAATACAAACACTCCTTTTGACGTTAAATGTGGTAAGGGTATAAGAAAAAAAACCAAACAAAACAAAAAGACACCTAACAAAAACACCAAAAAACCCAAAACAAAACCAAATGGACTCATGGAAAAAAAACAAAAAACACACCAAAAATGCCCAATTCAGTAATGCATCCTTTGTTTAAGCCAGACGTGCCTGTCTTTTTTCCTAATACCTCCACTCACTATATGCGGCTACAAAAGTGCGTATCTTGGGAGAGCACTGTTAGGCAATATTACAAAAGATTTCCACGGCTTCTGTAAGAGGATGTTCTGAATATGTATGGAACAAATAACTCTTTACTTTAGGGAGAGGAAGAGTCAAAACAAGTGCAACTCCCGAACGCTGTACTGTAACAGTCACTTTCAAAGGCTGTCATTTCCTACATCATCTTATCTAAAATACTTGAAGATTTTAAAATAATAAGCAACTCTGCTATGATACCTCTGTGCAGCGATTGCTGTGAAACGCAGGTTTTAATAGGAACCGCTAACTTGAAGCCAGAGCTGTGAAAAGCTCTCTTTTCCGCCTTGTATTTGCCTCCTAGGGATGGACAGCTTGGTGTGTCCTCCCTTCAGAGCCGTCCTCTACAGGTGAACACCACGAATAAGAAATAAGCAGAATAAGACATCCCTCAACTACAGCGCCAGCACGAGACTGCAGCAGTAGTCACTGATGCAGTCAGGAACTCCCCCAACTCCCCTTATTCCCCGTGTGAAGAACACAGGGGAAGAACATCACTCTGGGTCTGAAGTGACCAGAAGACACTATCTTAGTAAAAACTAGAGTTACAACTCCCCCAACCCAGCTGTGTAGGTGTGATTGCAACGCTCTTCCAGCTGCAGAGCTCTCCCCTCCTGAGCTGCAGCAGCCTCCTGCAGCCAAACACCAGAGGAGCATGTCAGGTGCAAGAAGAGATGGACTCGAGTGGCAGAGGAATTTATAAAATAACACAGAAATTCTCAAAGAACCTTTGGTACTGTCCAAGAGCAAGTAAAACAGTCCCTCAGCTACTGAAGTAGTCCACAAGCT